>QWZN01000053.1:0-216128 GCA_003693225.1 Venturia aucupariae | reverse complement strand
AGTCCGTTTTCGTCTACTCCGAAGGATAGGTGTCCTCGTTTAGAGTCGTAGTACCAATCTTAGGTCTCTAAAGGTTATCCGGAGATTAGGTTCTATTATCGTCGCTATTATCGTATATAGATATCTATAAATCAGTAATATAGATGTCTCTTAGTAAGGCATTTGGGAGAATAAGTAAATATAGTAAAAGAAAATACGTTACTAAAATGACTTCCTCCTTACTATATATACTAACTAATATAAAGAACCTACGGTTCGATATATAGTATAAATTCCCTGCGGAGATTACCAAAAATGTAGTAGGAAGAGCGTCGGTAAGATAAAAGCTAGATATTATTATCCGCCGTCAATAGAATCTCATGATTAGATAGAATGATAGAGTGGAGGAAAGATTAGATAGAAGTAAATATATAGATAAAGATAAGATAAAAGGTCTTAAATATACTACTTAAAAGACTATAGTACAAAAAAGGTAGTATAAATATATATTGTTGGTTGGTTCTTGAATATTAGATAAATACTAAGTCCGTCCCTTATATACTAGCCCTATAACAGTATGTCCCCACTATACTATACTACGGCTATAAGGTCCTAGGATACTCCTACCGCAAATATTCGAACTAGCGTATTAGAGCGTCGGTGAAGCGAAGGATCTCGGACCTAGTATACGAGCTCGAACTACCCGAATATATATATATCTACCCTATAGTCTCTATCGCGCAGCTCGAACTAGCCCCGTTAGGTCCCGACCTATTCGATAGGGAACCTTACCTAGAACCGGGACCCGAGGAAGTCGACGAAGACGGTATCCTAGTCTATACTATTAAGAGACTCCTTAACTATAGATTTACGGACGTAGGCTATAAATAATACCTCGTGAAATAGCTCGGCTAGGGACTAGCGAATAATATATAGTACTCCGAAGACGACCTAGACAACGCGAAGGAGCTTATAGCGGAGTTCGACGAGAAGTATCCCGTTTAGGTAAAGAAGGTATCGAAAAGGTAGTAGCGCCGTTAACGCGGAGAAGCCCGGAGGGAATAAGAAGCCTCGCAAGCAAGCCTAGCTATAGTAGCTAAGTAACTACGCGAGCAACCTACCGAGTAGACCCGCCAAAACCCCCGTAGAAAAGCTAGCGGTATTCTCGTACGCCTACGTACTTTCCTATTATAATTTATTACGAGGAGTTCGGGGTTTAATATTTTATAAAGATATTTTACCTCGTATATACCCCTACCTTCCTATATCCGTTATCTATTAGTTACCTATCCCTTACCCTATAATTACGCGCTATCATGTCTAGGCGCGATCTAGTTAGTTAGATCTAGCTTAGCCGAGATCTATATAGACGCGATCTAGGAAAATTATTACCTAATCCGTATTATCACGTAAGTATTACGTAAGTATCACGTACTATTACGAATTTTCCTATAGTCTTTATAATAAACCCTCCAAACCTTTACTATAAAATACTACTATATAGATAAAAGCTACCGTAGTAAAGACGGTTACTCAACCCCTAGCTTCTAGGACCGACCCGACGCCGTATTCAGCCTCTTCCAAAGCGGATCTAGCGTTCCCCTACGGCCTTTGTTTAGTACTATTACGCCGCCTAGTAAAAAGTTCCCGCGATCTAACGCCTTAAGCCCCTCTCTATTAGTTATAGTAGCGAATAAACGAAAAGCGAGGCTCCCTCTACTAGAGCCCGTAGACGAGTACGAACGTAAGATCGATACGGACTTCCTCGTAGAGTTACTCCTACGGGGTTTCGGAGTACTACTATAAGAGTAAGGATACTTAGGTACGTTATACGAGTTCGACGATTCTCCGTATAAGTATAACTACTACTTACTTACCGACGGATATATACGCGCTACGGTATTTACTTAGAGTACAGAACTTTTCGCCTAAAAACTTACCGCTTAAATCGCGGACTTGGGTAGCAAGGCCGACGTTAGAGAACGCGACCCGATCTATCTAGACGTAGCGCGCGTAGTAGTATTCGGACCTCGTATATACGTACCGTAGAGCTACGAACTCGTCGAAGTACTACTATCCCTAGGAAAACTCCTAGACTTCGCCAGCTCCGAAGAAGTAACCCTATTCGAACGTAGCGGCCTCTCTTATTCCGAGGAGCTACTCTATATTCGTAGTAACTTGCGCGTAGAGTTGAACCTAACCTATACCTAGTTCGAAGTACTACGGGAAGTAATCGCTACTAAAGGATCTATTAAGGATAATACGTACTAGGTACGTTTCGTAATAGACGGTACCCTTTACGATCTCAAATAGCTAGCCGGCGTATTCTACTCCTTAGGCTTGACCAAGATCGTAGCCGCCTAGAAAGCTCGCCTTACGCAGCTATATCTCGCGTAGAATCTCGAAGACTTTAACTAGCTAATTGATAGTAATCTACCTTTTAACCCCTCCGGAGACCCGCTTAAGATACGCGGCTTCGTACTACTACGCTAGGACGCCCTACTTATCCGTATCTATATAGTAATTAATAAGTCGGGCCTCTCTCCTAGAAACAAGTAGGAGATAGACCGTATAGGATACGCGGAGGCTACGATCTTATTCGAAGAGTAGTTATAATACGTAAGACGCTACCTAGGCTACGTCTACTTCGTTAACGCTCTCTACCGATTCTTCCTCGTCGATCCCTCTATAACTAGGTGGTCGAAAGACCTAGAGCTATATATTACTTAGTCCGAGGGCAGACGCATTAAGCTACGATAGCTAATCTTACGCGGCCTCGTCCTCGTACGTATCTAGAACGCGCTTATAACGAACTTAACCGCCTTAGCTATAATAACTATATATAACTTTACCGCAAGTAGCGCGTTTAATAACGTCCTAGGCGTACAATTCCTATAGGGAGTATACGACTATCTTATCCCGTTAGTAGACGACGAACGCTACTTACGCGTCTCTAAGAAGTTGAACCTAGCCGGTAAGTTAAGCGAATATAGTAACTAGTTAATATATAAGGGATTAATCGAATATTACCTAAACGCGAACGTATATATAGCTGACGCTACGGCTGCACAATTTATCGACGTAAGAAGCCTAGTATATAGTAACCGAGAGATCGTAGTAGTATACCCGACGACCTTTGAAATCGAAGGATTCAACCTCCTCGCGACTAGGCCAGCCCTCCTTAAAGGTATAAAGTTCCCCAATACGAGTAACTACCTTCAACGTATGACGTACACCTTTATAGGCGAGCGCCTATACCTAGAAGACACCTACTAGAACTCGCCTACGACCGCCTACGGTACTCTGTACAAGTTACTAATATAGTACTACGAGCACGACGCCTCGCGGGAAGCTTAGGGTTAGACGATATTACGTATCGAGTACTAAGATATATACGACTATATCCCCAACTTCGACGTTAGCAATCTCGACGAGATACTAGATAAAGTAGACGATTAGCCTCTATAGATTACCTATCCCCCGTACTACGATAGATAAGCTATTACGAAGAAGAACGTCCTCGTCGGTTAGTCCGTAGTAAAGATACTAAACGCCTAGGCTCTATAGGATCAATACTACGCAATCTAAACCGAGATCCTTACCGGTACGGGACTACGGGTACCGAATATATTTACTAACTTCGGCGATAAATACCGTATCTATAAGGGTACCGCGGAAGCTAAATAGATACGGAACTTATATCGAGTCCGATATCGACCTACGAAGCTATAGATCTAGATAACTACGGATAGCTACGCTAGCGCCCTATTCCTAGTTACTACGCTAGGCGGAGTAAGACGTAAATAGGAGTTAACCTAGTTCGATATCTACTAGACGAATACTAGCGTAACTACCCTACTACTACGAGCTTTCGTATAGGACTCTGAGACTACGATCTTATATAAGGTTACCCCAAAGTATCCCGAGAAGGCTACGGAGTAGTACTAGCTAACCCTAAAGTACGAGAAGGACTTCGTAGTCTCCAAAATTAGAGACCTTCTAGTAGTCCTAAATACGTCTATAATAGTCGTAACCCGGCTAGCGAGAAGTATCGTCGTATTAAGCGCTATTAAAGTAGACGACGAAGATATTATACCCGTACTAGTAGAGTCCTCCAAGGTTGTAAAAGCTTCGAAGAAAAAGAGTAAGAGCCGAGCTACTACTAGAGGTACGAAAGGAATAGGCCGCCCGCGCGTCCCGAGCGACTACGACTCCTCTATATAGACTACTCGTACCGGTTTATATACTAGCCCTACCGGCCCGTCTAGCGCTCCCGTCTTCCCGATAGCCGCGCTATCACCTTCTTCTAAGTTTGTAGTTCCTCTATCTCTAACTACTATATACCGATACTAAATACTATCTTCGTAGCCCGTATTACTAGCTAGCTAATACATGCCTCGCCTAATAACTACCGCGCCAGACTCTACTATAAAGCTACCCGCGATTAATCTTACTAAACCTAAGAGGCTGATAATAGTTAGCGACGGAGGTAAAGTCGTACTAGAGGACTATATACCTCCTAGAAACTCTATTAAGGACCTTTAGGTAACTATCTCGAACCTCGAGTAGTCCGGAGCTAAGTAGCTCGCGCGTAGTAACGTAAAGGAGGAAGAATTAAAACTACAACTCGAGCGTATAAAAAAGAATAAGAAAGCTTTAGAGGCGGACCTTAAGGTACTTACGATCCTAGTTAAAGATATAGTAGAAACCGGTACCTAACTTATTACCAACTCTAGAGAATTCTAGCGCGTAGTCCTACGACTAATCGTCTTGTCGGATAGTAGATTATAGCTATAGGACGCTATCGTACTAATCGGTAAAGGCCTAGAGAGGTAGACGAAACTACGTAATACTTTCGCGACCGACCTCGTCGCCGTCGTAGATACGGTCGGATAAGAAGAGGAAATTACTAACCGAGTATTATCTAGCGTTAATACGGGTAACTACGAGCTATTCTAGACCGGTCTACCCGTACCTAAGCGCCTACGAATCGGAGACGGCTATATATAGCTACGCGGATACTAGCTATACGAGTACCTAGTACTAAGTATATATAGAGGAGATAGTAGTAGCGGAGTTTAAGACTATAGATAGCGAGAGGTTGAATAAATAGATAATAGATAACGGATAACGGAAACGCTAAAGGGCTACGGAGAGTACAAAGAAAAGGAAAACAAAAAAAAAAAAATTTTATTATAAGTAACGAGGACGTTGCGATCTTACCTAGAGAGGGGAGATATTACGGATTAATATAGATAGGATATATAGCCGAGGGAGCTCGGATATTATAGCTAAAGGAGCTCGGTAAGTACGAGGAGGCACGGCCTTACTATAAGTATAATAGTTTAGTAGTAATAGAATAATAATAATATTAATAGATTCTTTATAATTACGTTCAACTACGAGGTTTCCGTAATATAAGGCGCGCGATAGTAACTTAAGTAGCGCTAAGATAGCTATTCTCGTTATTATTATCGTGAGTAAGATTAGTTACTTAACTACTAGATTAACTTTAACTAAGGATTTTAGTACTACTAGGGCGCTACCGTATAGTAGGGCTACTAGCAAACTAGATATCGTTACCTAGCTATATAGTAGCGTTGAATTAAGAGAATCTAGCTTTAGGACTACTAACGAGATTACTAACGGAGATAGATTAACGAGAAGATAGTATTATAGTATTAAAAAAAGTAAGTAAAAAGGTAATTTCTAATATCTAAGTTAGACGTCTTCTAAGGCTAATCCTCTTACTACTTTATATATAAAAGTATTAGCTAATATAGACGGTAGCTTCGTATTTTAGAGACTTACTTTACCCTTATTAATTTACGTATTAATTTACGTCTCAAATCCTAATTAATTACTACTTTTCGATCGCGGGTTACGTCTACCGTTTATAGCGATTTATAAGGTAATTAGGATATATTCTCCAATAGATTTTCGGCTTCAAATAATTACTTATTATATATATAGTATAGATCTTCAGCCTTAAATAGTTTATATACAAGGAGTTTAACTTCAAGATAAAGGTAAGCCTTAATAGTTTATAAGGATCGGATTCCGATATCACGTTACTAGAGATTTTTGGTGTACTAACCATTCCTAGCTAGATTCGATGCCAACGGCGGGCTTGGCCGTGCCGGACATCGTGTACATTGTATTACTGATTCACCCACCAATTTAATACGATACCGGCAGCGCTTGTGTGGCATGTGCGTCTTAACGCGCAAATTGGATTGCCCGAAAACCGTTTGATTCGCGCCCCTACACGACAAAGGATACACAAGTTGAAGATAAGGACAGGATATTAAGGATCGAAATCTGCACAAGGGTGCGACGGTGATAATATAACTTAATGATACGACAAGGAAGTAGCTTTGTCGAAAGAAAAGGGGCATTTGATAAGCAAACGACGATGCAGATAAGTAAGTACTATATAATGGAGCCTATACCCTCAACTATAATCACAAGGTTCTCGCCATCTTCATGACAATACACTGCCCATCAGAATGCATCCTCAATTCCTTTATCCGTCAAATTATCCATCCCCAACGACCAACAAGATGTCTCCAACGTTCTACCGCGTCCAACATTCTTCATCCTTCACAGACTATGGCCTCAACACAGGCTTCCACGCAAAAGGCCGATACTACATGCGAACCGACCACATCATCAATGCTCAGAGAATAAACAGCCACCTGAACTGGGGCGCGAGACCAACAGAACCAAGTCCCTACATTTCCGTCTTCGATAATCTAGGTAAGAAAAAAGAAATCTCACGGACACTACGTCGTATCGAAAACTGATCCGTAGATGAAGAAAAAGCAATCCAACGAGCTCGGGTCCTCGCGAGCAAAAACCGTCAGAATGTAGAAATCATGGTGATCAAACCCGATGCGGACGGATGGGAGAGTGCCGCTTTCGACATGGAATTCTTCATGACTGACGAGAATCGCATCGTGAAGATCAAGCTACCATACTGGCGTGCAGAGTCGACGGGTGTTGGAGGTGACAAATCAGAGGCCATCTTCATGTCAACACCAGATTTGCGACAGCATCTTCCGAACATTGATCGAGTGAGCAGTGATAAACATGAGTGGCTGGCTCTGCACCACATACCAAGCAGCATGATCAAGGGCGTCGTCTCAGGTTGGAGATAGATTAGAGCCAAAGACAGAATGTAATTTAGAGAGATGTTTTCCTTGTCAGTGATTGAAAAAAGGGGGGTAATATTCAGCCCGGAACTCGAGTGGTAGACGCTAAGAATGCAGGAGCTGTTTGTAGCTACAACTGAATCTCCTGGTGCAATTCAAATGCAGAACGAATTGCTCCCACAACGAGGAATTGGGATGGTCCAGACAGGTGATGGGATAGCCTAAACAAGATGTTTGAATATCTTTACCCCGATATCCTAGATTCAATGTACAAGCGAAGCATCATCAACAGTCAAGCAGTCAGCTTGATCCTCAACAACGGCACTGAGTGTCCCGTACACCCATGCTGTTTATTATCGATTCCCCAAGCGATGAGCAAAGGATCCGCGCGCCCTTGACTTCGATTCGCATGACTATTGCTGGCAAATATGTATCAATAAGAAATACTGCGAATGATATTGACGTCAATGGCACCTCAATACCAGCAATATTCGACTCAGGCGGATAGACTCACCACCATCCCTGTTCCAGCACTCGTCAAGATCGTCAAGCAACTCAATATCTACAAGAAAGGAATCCCAAACCAAGTCCAACAAGGTGGAAAGATTCAACACAAGCGTGCAATGTACCTACAACTCGGTCGATATCCTGAGTAAGTTGTTGCCCAGATGAGTTCTGTGAGATTTGATTTTTTTTCCTCGAGGGGGTTCTCGGTTTACTGAAAATTTGACAGTCTATTTTACCTTCGCCGACGCAATTGCGAGTACAGCGATCACAATCGACGTGCCATTGTCTGAATTAGTCTTAGCATCACCATGGGGCAAAGACTACATATTTGCAATGCAGCCAAAGTTAAAGAGTCCGGGCCAGCCATATTGGCCAAATTTCGGGTCGTCAATTGTCGCTTCAAAGTATCTGGTCGTGAATTATGATACAAATATTATCCAGATCAGAAAGGCGGCCTTCAGTGGGCGCGAAGCTGACGTTGAACCTATCAGTCATAAACCAAAGGCATGGCGATGGTATCTGTTCTCAAAGGTCGGTGGTAGCGAAGTCCGTTCATCAATTCATGGTCGCCAATGATACTCTCTCAACCCAATCTCAATAACGCTAAATTCTCTGGTAAAAGTCACGTGCAGAAATGCCGGAATTTCATCGACATTAGTACATTTCCGAATCGGGATCTGCACAAAAATCTGAAAGGCAGCGAGGACATGAATTGGCGAAGTCACTGTGGGCGCATATAGAGGTAGCCATGTGATTTTAACCAATGATCCAACGGAATGTCCAAGCTCTTGCATTCTTGTAGCCTGTAGCACGGAGAGCAAACAAAGAAGGAATGAGGAGCGGTCACCAACGGGCAAGAGATGTGTTGTATGTAGAATATTTTCATTGTCAAGGCAAGGATGTGCTTAAAAGGATTTTAACATACCATGTCCAACGCCGTGAGACATCGGGAGAATACAGGATGGGAGAAGGAAAACTTACAAGAAGACATACACTGGCGAACGCCATAGCCAACGCTGTGTATATCCATCCCATGAAGCAAGTACGAACCGAGATCAAGTCAACGACGCAAAGTCGAGGACAATAGCCAACGCCAACCCACTAAGCCCACAAACTTTTTGAATGTCAAGCAAAGAACCTCATCCTGGGAAGGAATGAAGAACGTGCATGCGACATGTGCCCACCGGTCGTGATATTACAAAGCCAAAGCCCTCATCGCAAGCGCCGAATGGGTATCAATGCACAAGGACAAAGAGCCGACGATTTACTCGAAGGTCTTCTTCTGTCCCTTGAAGTCACCGAAACCACCACGGTTGGTCGAGTTGGAGTTGAATCCACCACGGCCTCCTCGGGCGCCACCACGTCCGCCACCACGGCCACCGAAGCCACCGCGGTCTCCTCCACGACCACGTCCACCGCCACGTCCGCCTCCGCGTCCACCAAATCCACCGCGTCCGCCACGGTCTCCACCGCCGTTGTCTGGGCGAGGTCCAGCGAAGTCGACACGAATGCGACGGCCGGCAATGTCAACACCGTTGCAAGCCTCGAGGGCAGCAGTGGCCTCCTCGACGGAATCGAAGTCGACGTATCCGAAACCCTTTAAGTTACCGCTCTCACGGTCAGTTGGGAGAGAAACACGGCTGATGGTACCGTATGGTTGGAATGTCTCCATGACGAGCTCGTTGTTAGCCTCGAAAGAAACGTTGCCGAGGAAGAGGGTGTTGGATGGTGCGCTGCGCTGGTCACCGAACTTGCCGGCACGAGCAGCGGCAAAGCCGTTGGAGTCATTGTTCTTTGGTGGGCGGGGAGTGCTGAAGTCGACGTTGAGCTCGCGTCCGTCAAGGGAGGCACCTTGCTTAGCGGCGTGAGCTTTGGCAGCATCATCGGCGTTGGTAAACTCGACGTATCCGAATCCCTTGGAGCGGCCAGATTCGCGGTCAGTGACAATGCGAGTGCTACATTCACCGAATTCCTCGAACTCGGCTTGGAGCATGGCCTCGTCGACGTTCCATGACAAGTTGCCGACGAACAGGTTGGCGACTGGTGCAGTGGCGTCAGTTGCAGCACCCTCGGACTTTGCCTTCTTTGCGGCGAATGGAGACTCGTCCAATGCCTTGCGCTTCTTGCTTGGTGGCTCAGGAGCAGCCTTTGTTTCCTCCTCGTCGTCGGAGTTGTCGTCGGAAGAGTCAGAACCGGCGTCAGAGGAGTCGGCATCGGAGTCATCAGAGGAGTCCGAATCGGAGGATGCGGCCTGGAGATGTGTTAGTCGGATGCACTTCGTAGAAATGGGATGGAAGTCTCACCTTCTTGGCTACGCCATTGGCCTTGACAACAGGCTTCTTTTCCTCGGCAGAATCGGAGTCGCTGTCCGAAGAGTCGTCAGAGGACTCAGCAGCCTTCACGACCTTTGCGGCGCCGTTGGTCTTTGGTGCAACGGCCTTTGGGGCCTCAACCTCAGAGTCGGATGAGTCGCTGTCATCGTCGCTGTCGGCATCGGAGCTGTCATCGGAGCTGGATGGGGCGGCAGCCTTTTTGGTGTTAACGCTGTTCTTTTTTGGTGCTGGAACAGCAGCTTCGGCCTCGGCATCGGATTCGCTCGACTCGTTATCTGAGGAGGATTCTTCCTCGGATGAACTTGGCTCAGGAGTTGGCTCTTTCACCTTCTTAGACTTCTTGTCCTTCTTGGAAGCCTTGACTGGAGCAGCAGCCTTGACGACTGGAGCAACTGGCTTGGTGACGCGACCGGCCTTGACCGAATCGACCTTGCTAGACTTCTTCTCCTTCTTCATTTCCTTGGTCTTTCCCATTTTGACTGATTTCTGTGCAAAGAGTTAGCATGCTGAAGGACAGCTACAAACGGTGGAAATGGGCAGGAACAGCTTCAAATGCGCGGAGGCAAATGAGCGGTGGTAAGGTCTGACTATATGTCATCTTGATAGAGACAAGCCCTCGCTGAGTGAAGCGCCTACAGCATAAGCCATCTGCGCGACTCTCGTTGGATCCGATGCGATGTGCAAAACCCTCAGATTCTCTAGTACACTCAGAGCCAAAGCCCACAAGCCCCACAAGAATTGACTGACATCCAAGGCATGTGTTCCCACAATGCGCCGAGGACTAGGTGTAAGACAATGTGCCCTCAGAATACCCTCAAGCCCACTTGATCGACTGTCGCAGCTGCTGGCTAGAGCAGTGCGCAGGATTTGCTACCAAGGAATGGAAAAAGCCGACAGTGACGAACCCCTCAAGTATTTGCGTTTGGAACGATGCCCTCTGTATTGCTGAGCTGTAATGAAGCTCTTGTGACTGCCTGAGTATGGATGACCCTCTGTAACGAAGATGTAGATTGTTGAGTAGAAGATGGAGGTGAATGGTGTTGGAGGAAGAAATGTGGAAGAAGCTGGACTTTTATGCGCTCCGGCGAAATTTTTCATGGCGACGCTAAGATAGATACCGCTCCTTCGACTCCACTTTTCGATTTCCAGGGTCCAAGACGGCACGTGATCAAGACAGGGCAGCCTCGACCCGAGCGAGAAGACAGCTTCACCTTCTGTAGGATGAACATACATCATGTCGTCTCAACATACCTCCAGGAAGCCCCGTCGACGGCGGAAGCTCGACGACTTCTCTGGTTCTCTTCAAGGAAGCTCTGCGGTCGATGCGACAGGATTAACAAAAGCTCCGGCATTTCCCTTGGTAGCTTTCCTCTGGCCAGCGAAGGGCTCAGTCTCGGCTTGGATTGCTCTCCCGTGTATTCTGATGGTGATTGGGCTCTTCAGATGGGCAACTGGATATTGGGGATACTCTGGTTAGTGCTGAGAGCGTACACGCCAATTCATTCACTAATGATATACAGGATTTCAAAAACCACCCATGCATGGTGATTTCGAAGCTCAGAGACATTGGATGGAACTCACCACGAACCTCCCCATATCACGATGGTACTTTTACGACCTTCAATACTGGGGTCTGGACTATCCTCCCTTGACTGCATACCATAGTTGGGTGCTTGGAAAGACGCAAGTCATTTGGCAAAGGCCCATTGCATTATATAGCTAACGCGCATAGTGGTACTCTGATCAATCCCTCCTGGTTCGCACAATTCTCATCGCGCGGAAACGAAGATCATCTTCTCAAGGTCTATATGCGGGCAACCGCTCTCGTGTCTGAGTACCTCACCTACATCCCGGCCGCGGTTGTGTTTGTTCGTCGCTTTACACACTTACAGGGAGTGAACCATTGGGAAGGATATATTGCTCTTGTTGCTGTTCTGATGCAACCCGCGACCATTCTCATCGATCATGGTCACTTCCAATACAATACCGTCATGCTCGGATTTGCTACTGCATGCATGGCAAATTTGATGAGCGGGAAATATGGATTGGCATGCTTTGATTTCGTGTGCTGTCTGGGATTCAAACAGATGGCACTATTCTATGCGCCAGCAGTCTTTGCATACATGCTCGGAAGATGCATGTTTCCACGTATTAACCTCCCACGTCTCATCAGGATAGCAATCTGCACCCTTGTTGCATTCGCCCTCCTCTTTGCGCCCCTCATCCTAGGCGCGCTGAACGACGCCCGAAACGGCGTTACAGTCGGCATGGTCGAAACCCCACCTCTCCTCGACGCTCTCTTACAGAAAGTCCCTCTTGACGGAAAAGCATGGTACTATCCAGTCCTCCTCCAACTTACCCAAGCCATCCACCGAATTTTCCCCTTCGCCCGCGGCCTCTTCGAAGACAAAGTTGCCAATCTATGGTGCGCCCTCCACACCTTCCACAAACTCCATGTATATCCGAGCACCTTCGTTCAACGCGCGGCCCTCATTGCAACATCTACAGCGATCCTCCCTCCCTGTCTGATCCTCGCGTTCAGACCGAAGAAAGAATTACTACCATGGGGGTTCGCGACAGTGGCATGGGCATTCTTTTTGTGCTCCTACCAAGTGCATGAGAAGAATGTATTACTTCCATTACTACCAATGACACTTCTCCTCGCCGGTCATAGGGGCCTCACACCATCCATTCGTGCCTGGGTTGGCTTCGCAAATATCCTTGCTTCATGGACAATGTTCCCGCTCCTAAAAAGAGACGAGCTTCGTATCCCATATTTTGTTCTTACACTCCTCTGGGCTTACCTCCTCGGTCTTCCTCCGACATCATTGTCGGCCTATGGGAACACGGAGACGGGTAGTCTGAATATCTTTACCAAGCTTTTACATCTTGGATTTTATGCGGGCATGATTGCGTGGCATTTCGCCGAGGCGTTTGTGGAGCCGCCAAAGGATAAACCTGATCTTTGGGTCGTGGCGAACGTTCTTATTGGCGCTGCTGGGTTCGGAATTTGCTACCTTTGGTGTTTATGGGGATTGTATTCTAGGTGTGGAAACAAGAGAGTCGAAGAAAAGGTTAAGAAGATTTGAGTCTGTAGGATTCTGTTTGTACGATCTGAATTTGCGATATACCCTAGGTGGAAAAGAATCTTGGAGGAGGGGAATCTGTAGTGTAGCATTTCGAGCGTGTATCATACGTCCTTATCCAACCAACGATCTTGGATACAAACGCGCCTCTCTTCTTCCGTCTACTCATGCCCGATTGTAAATGCCAATGCGCCTGTAATGCCACCATAATCGTACACCCGTTCTGCATTCCAAGTTCCTTCTCTTCCCCTTCCATCTGAGCTTGTCTCCCATCTCTCTCTCTCTTTTTCTCCTCCCGAAAGTGTGACTAATGCGTCTCGAACCCAAACCCCCTCATACATATCTTGTACTTCTCAACCATACTTTGGCATTCTTCCTGTGGGTTGTCGGTGCGGGAGAAGAGCATGCATTCGTCTCTGGCGGATTTTTCGTCTTTGCATACGCAGCAGGGCTATTTATCGCCTCTCATTAGTTTTTTGTTCTCTTTGCATGTATGTATATGGTGTCGCAGCGGGGGTTGGAGTTCTGAAGTTGATCGAGGGGGTGTAATCGTACCTTTACAGCAGCCGCCGCATCGCCTTTTGGTTTTAATTCTGCGCCGGCGTTTGCGGGTGTTTGCGCTGCGGTTGCTGTTGGTGCTGGAATTATTCTGCGTTTAGTATTTTTGGGTGAAATGGAGGGGGGAGGGAGAGGTACATGAGCGGAACCAATCCATTGTGATTTTATTTGTTGTGGTGTGGGATTGTGGTTGTTTCTTGGGGTCTTAGGTTGTACCTGGCTGGAACTTTTTATGAGGTGACGCTTTGTAATGATGTCGGTGATCCGATGTGACAGGGGTGCGGCCGGCCGGAGGTGAGGGTTTTGCCGATGGGGATGCTAGAGGAGACCACAACATTCCCTTTTGAAATCCAATATCCTCCGCATGAGTGCCCAAAGTTGCAGGTGATCGAATTTCCATCCACTGACCACCTCAATAGTTTTTGGCATGCTGCTTAGTCATCGCAGACGCTGCTGTGCTGCCATCGATTACTTTGCTACCTTTGGGGATATGCTTCTCATCTCCGAGACTGATACCACGGCACACTCGACGACGACTCGATTTTCTTTTCTTTGCCAGAAGTCCGTCAAGTACAATATACTGAGATGCCATTGATAATCGCCACAGACTTGATGAAATGTGTTACGGTTGATCTGGATCTGGGCTACCATGGATCTATCGAAGGCTAAAACATGTTCAAGCAAAAGGTTTTCGGTCTCGCGTCCGAGCGAGTTTCCTGCCTTCTACCAAAACTATTCATATAAAATCTCTCCGACTGGAACGCTTCTTGCATCGCACATCATAATCAGAGTTTCCACCACCAACCAAAATCAACCACAATGTCCGTGTCCACGACAGGTTTGCGCGCGCTACGAGCCGTTCGCTCAACTCTGGATACCGCACTCTTGAGACCGAATAGACCTATCCCATCGATCCCTATATCTCTTACCTCCCGCCTTGCCAACTCCTCGTCCTATTTGCGACCTCCAACAAACAGTCAAAAAGCATATGCTTTTCTACCTCCGCTTCGAAGCCAGCCATGCCATTTTCTAAGCAAAATCGGCCGAGAAGCCCGAATAAAGCAGCAGAACTGTCATTATCGCCAACTCCATCATGCGCCTAAAGAGAAAAAAAGCTTCAGGGAACGAATTGACCGCTTTCTTTGGGGGGAGGGACCGTTCGCGCCTGAGGAGATGAAAACCATCAGGGAGCGAATCAAGGACCGAGTTGACTGGTTTCTTTGGGGGAGGGTCCCCTTTCCGACCACATGGTACCATTATTACCTCTATTATACATGGCCGTTTCTCTTGCCTGCGGAAATTTACCTTCGCCGTTACCGTTTGAAGAGATGGGAAGAGGATGGGATACATAGTTGGGAGGAGAGGTTTCACCAGATTTATAAGTCTCGGAGTTTAGGGGAAGAGGGCCGCCCCAGGGGGGTGCATCAGTGGGCGAACTTCAATGACTGCTTTTTGGGGATTTGGTAATTGACAACCAGGGAAATTTCGAATACTCTCATTTGAGAAAGAAAAAAGATGAACAGGGCTCAGAGCGCGTCCTGGGAGTCTAGCATCCTAGAACTCAGTTAAGGCTCCAAGAGTAGAGGCTAATGCTGTTGTTGCATTCGATTTTTTTTGAAAGGAGGCCATTCCGCCGCCAGCGCTCTCACCCGGATAATGTTGGCTTCATTGGCTGGAACAAATATTAGTTCTAGTCAGGAAAGATATGTCCCATTCGAGTTCGAGTGCGATGAATTCCTGACATTGTTAATTTTCAGGTTCTCTAGGAATAAATCGCGCTCGGCCCTGATCAGGCCGCACTGTACTTGAATGAGCTGACTGATAACCTCCAGCGGTCCAAATAACGAAGCCTCTTTCGTTATAGCCCTTTTCTGCGTCTCGTCTTGCTTCCTTTATAGCTTGTTTGCCATTTTCCAAAACACGAAAGTCTGCTGAGAATCGGTCTCGATTAAGCAGTCCATTGTTCCTGATAGTGGGACATGTGCTTCTGATGTGACTAGCCTCGTAGAACAGTGCAGTTACAAAAATAGCATCGTCTACATGACATATAGCTAGTTTTTCGAGGGAGGAAATAGTTGGTGGTTTAGCGGTGGGTAAAAAGGCAGGCTGCGCAGGTACCGGATTCGAAGCAACGCTGCACAAGATTAGATTAGCGCTCCAAGGTTGAGAAATCAATCACACTTTGGCTACATATCATCGGGCGCATAGATTTGTTTTCAGATTTATGACTGTGTTGATAGTGACATTTGATCCAGACGCTGCTACAATGATTGGAGCGATCCTGCCAGTCATACTAAGCGCTACATTGACGAGGTTGGTTGTACTGCGATTCGTCAATCATTGAGCATACGCTACTTCTTTGAAAGGGCGATAGGGTTCTGGCAATGAAATATCAAGTGCTGAGATCTGTGCACAAGTCATACCTGAGAGCTCCATCGGTCCTTGGAGTAGTGACGTTAGCACCAGGCACTGCGAGGGTTTAGGCAGGGGTTACAATGTGGTCTCCGAGTCGCTAGCAGTACTGGGTAGGTCAAAGTTTCTGGTACCCAGGTTAGATGTAACTCTTCATAGTGCGATAATGAGAGTGCAGCTTACTCGAAGAGGCCTCGGATGAAATCCATTGTTTGAACGGCGACTCAAGTAGGAAGTAGATGTAGATGTGTAGATGTGAAGGCATATCCGAGAGAATTCAGATACACTTGCGGCAATCTTGTAGGTATTCGATGCTAAAGTCCTGGAAATTTATTAATATCGATCGTCTTTCTTCTCGCAGTCATGGTATCTGGAAGTGATGAACTACCTTCATTTCCAAATCCTAGATACTGAATCCTATAAAGCCAGGGTCTTCCTCCTCCTCGTCACTGGCTTCACCTGGATATGCGGCAGGCGTTGACACCGCAGGAGTGGTGGCTGTCGGCGTCGCACCTAAACTATCTAATCCTCTCTCCGATTCCTGATTCTCGCCATTTGTAAGCGCTCCAGCGGCCTCAGCTTCGATCCGCAGCTTCTCGTACCGGTCTCCCGTGTCCTTGAGCTGGCCTTGTATCCATACTTCCTGTTCGTTGATGCCCTTCTTTTCCAGTCTCAATTCCTCGAGCTTGCGTATCTTAGCAAGTTTGGCCTGTTCCATCTCTGCTAATCCTTGCCTTAATTTCAAAAGCACGGCTCCCAACTCAGGCACAGCCGTCACTTTCGGTGGAGTTTTCGGCCTCTTGATACCATCACCAATCTCTCGTTTCGAACCATACGTGCCAGCTCTGGTCTGTGCAGCCTCGTATGCTTCATTCCTCTCCACTTCTGATTCATCTTCCGAGGCATTTGAGCCGTCTGATCCTGCACCTTCAGCTTGCATGATCATAGTCTCCATTTCCTCCCTCTTTTTCCTCTTCTCTTCGCGCTCTGCTTTCCGACCCAGCGCAATTCTGCCATCTTCCACAAAATCGTCAAATCCTTCAAGCACATCCTCATCTTCTCTTACTAGTCGCGTCTCAGGGTATTTCTCCTTTGGTTGCATAATGAGATCGAGTCGTTCTTCTTCGCTATCCGAGGGATGCATGGATATGTAATCCTGTTCCTTAGCTAACCGAGCTCGTCTTTCCTTCTTCTCCTTGATCTCTGTCGCGGAGGGGATGGCAGACTTATTTGCGCCCAGCGTGGTAAGAGGGCCAAATTTTGAGGCGATGTCGAGATCTTTCTTCGAGGTGTCGTCTTCGCTGAGGTGGGATTTGGGCGTGGAAGGCGTTGATTGCTTGAGTTGGGCTAGGTAGTCTTTGCTGTACGAGGGTCTATCTACAGCATTTCCAGCGCGGAAGGCTAAATCTTCAGAAGACAGTGCCGGCCGCAATGACTTCCTCTCTGCCTTCTTTGCGCTGGCTATCCGACTGAGATTCGATTTCTTTGGCGTGAAGACAGCGGACTCGCCATCGTCGTCGGAGGTGGCATCTGGGTTCACTTCGCCAGGGCCGAAGGATAGGCGTAGTTTTGACTTCTTCTTCAGTTTGGATATGGTGGGTCGTGTCGGTTTTTGTTCTGTGAGGGCGCATCAGCGATCTATTGTGTCCAATGTTAGGATAGGTGCAGCGAGATGGGGAGAGTATTGACCTTCTGCGCCGGACGCGCCCGGGCTATTGCTGGTGTCCTCCTCATCTTCCTGGCCAATCTTCTTGACGACTCTCCGCGTGCCAAATCCTTTCTTCATGGTGTGTATCGTGTCGCTAGGGATGGTGTTGTTGGTGACGATTGGGGTTCAGGATGCGACTTTGATAGAGAGGCCCAAGCTCAAGAAATTTGGAGTACGCGATTCTGTGACCTTCGAGTTTACAAAAACCTCAGCTACCACTCATACATCGTGATACACGTATAATTGCTTTCCCTCACTACATCTCACCATGGCCACCGCAGCCGCCCCTGCCTATAATTCTACAAATGCCGCCTTCAAGGTGTTTACCCCTCGATGCACCCCACCTACAGAAATGCTAACAACCTTCAGGACAAGGAGAAGCCACAGGCAGTGCGCACTGCTAACATTCAAGCCGCCAGGGCTGTCGCCGATGCTATTAGAACCTCCCT
Organism: Venturia aucupariae; assembly: GCA_003693225.1. Lineage (NCBI taxonomy): Eukaryota > Fungi > Ascomycota > Dothideomycetes > Venturiales > Venturiaceae > Venturia > Venturia aucupariae. The sequence goes on along the minus strand of QWZN01000053.1, from coordinate 197,942 downwards.
CGGACCCCGTGGTATGGACAAGATGATCCAGACTGGAAGGGGAGAAACGATAATCACAAACGATGGAAACACCATGCTTAGGCATATGTCCGTTCTACATCCAGCCGCGAAAATGTTGGTCGACCTTGCAAATGCGCAGGATATCGAAGCAGGAGATGGGACTACTTCGGTTGTCGTTGTGGCTGGAAGCTTGTTGGGAGCTGCGAACAAGTTGCTGGACAAAGGCATCCATCCAACTGTCATTTCGGAGGCCTTCCAGCGAGCAGCTGGTGCCGCCGTTGAGGTTCTACACGAGATGTCCGTCCCGATTTCGATCACTGACAGGCCTACCCTCCTCAAGGCTGCTTCTACATCCCTCTCCTCCAAGATCGTTTCGCAAGAACCAAAACTCGCCCTGATGGCCGTGGACTCCGTGCTCAAAATCATTGACCCAAAGACTGCCGAAAATGTGGACCTGAACAACATCCGTATTTTGAAGAAACCAGGTGGAACACTCGAAGAGAGCGAAATGGTGGATGGACTGGTCATGTCACAACAAGTCATCAAGAGCGGTGGTGGGCCAACAAGAATCGAAAAGGCGAGGATAGGTCTCATTCAGTTCTGTCTCAGCCCTCCCAAGCCAGATATGGAGAACCAGATTGTCGTCAACGACTACAGGCAGATGGACAAAATTTTGAAAGAGGAGCGGACGTATCTTCTCAACATGGTGAAGAAAATCAAGAAGGCGAAGTGCAATGTCCTCTTCATCCAGAAGTCGATATTACGCGACGCTGTCAATGATCTGAGTCTGCATTTCTTGGCGAAGTTGGGCATTCTGGCGATCAAGGACATCGAACGTGATGAGGTCGAATTCATCTGCAAGGTATGCTATACTTACTTTTTCATGGTGTGGATGCTAACGCGTGGGCGCAGAGTACTGGCTGCAAACCGATTGCCGACATCGACTCGTTCACGGAAGACAAGCTTGGAACAGCCGACCTCATCGAAGAATCACAATCCAGCGGCGCGCGCATCGTTCGCGTGACTGGTGTCAAGTCTGCACAACAGACCGTCTCCATTGTATGCCGTGGCGCTAACCCTCTCATCCTCGACGAAGCGGAACGATCTCTCCACGATGCGCAGTGTGTCATCCGCTGTCTGGTCAAGAAGAAAGCTCTCCTAGCTGGTGGAGGAGCTGCTGAAATCGAAATCGCTCATCAGTTATCCGTCCAGGCGAGAGCGCTCACAGGAACAGAAAGCATTTGCTGGAAGGCGTTTGCTGACGCATTGGAAGTCATCCCAACTACGCTTGCGGAGAATGCCGGCCTCAACAGCATCCGCGTGGTCACAGAACTAAGAAGTAGACACGCCGGCGGAGAGAAGAACGCTGGTATCAGTATCAAGTCTGGAGGCGTCAAGGGCGACATGCGTGAGGAGAACGTGTTGCAGCCTCTGTTGGTCAGCACAAGTGCCATCGAGCTGGCCGCGGAAACAGTGAAGATGATTTTGAGGTATGTCGCTACGTGCGCTCTGCCAATGATGCGAGAGCTAACTTCTATGACAGAATCGACGATATCGCGCTATCTAGATAGACAGCGAATTGAGTCGGGGTAAGGAGCAACAGAAAAGAAAAGGTTGTGAACAGATAGATTATGAGTGCGACATCTAGAGCACCCTGAATCAGAAGCCTTTTAATGACCACAGCTTGGCGCTGGGACGAACGACATCACCGTCATGAACACCATTTTTATCGGTGACGCGAAACTGTACCAAAAGGCGTCTTGAATACCAGAATTGCCAGAAACCCAAGGACGTCTGGAGATTGCGGCAATCGCCCCGCGACTACGGGCATTCTTATCAAGTCCTATCCCAGGTATATAGAAGGGTATGATTACACGACTTGCGCTCGCCCTATCGACGTGCCGCCACTAAGTAGCCTCTAGAAACTCCTGTGCTGCTTCAAGTACAATCACAAAAAGTCGTAGCCTATGAATAAATCCAAGAAGTTCTTCATGGTACTTCGAGCCTCCTTCTCCCATCAGCGTGATGGTCCGGCATGGCATGAGGCTCAGCTAGGCCGAGGATTACAATAATCAGGCTGGCTTTCACTGTTTTTACGTGATGGAGGGAGGGAGAGGAAGGCCTGGAGATACCTTGACCTACCTTCGATATATGGACCTGCCGCCTCCTTTACTGACATCAGCATCTCATTCAGTTTCAAGTCGGTTTTTCTCCTTGCCTCATCATGAAATCTTTCTACATTACTTGCAGCATAAGCATCACAACTGTCATTGACCACGTCCCAGCGTACCCTGACTTGGGAGCGAAACTCTTGAAATCATCACACTAGTCACAAGCGTGACAAACCTGTTGGGTGCCAATGTTCTGCTTGGCGACCTCGCAAAGGGCCATACAACCTTTGCTGGTGCCACAAAATTTGATCGTTTTCAATGAAATCAACTGGTACGATACCACTGTGAAGGCCAGATTATCTGGGCACAGGATGATGTTCTATGGACTAACTACTTCTACAGACTCAAGTAGCCCTTCCAATTTTCATCCGCGTGAGCCGTAGAGAAATGTTGTGTCTGGGACTGGACTACGAGAAATTTCGTGGCCGATTGTTTGGACCCCACGGATCAGCACTGTACTGTTTTGGCTTGCGCGGCTATCCGCCTTGGATTTCACGATGCTGGACCTTGGAAGCAGGGCAATACATTTGGTAGAGCCGATGGAAGGTGAAGACAACAGGGCAAAGTCTCGTAGCTTTCTTGCAACTGACCAGTGACAGCATTGTCCTCGTCCTGAGGAGATGACCCGGCGAAGAGTGAATTTGCAAACCCTTAGCAAGTCTTCAAGGCATTGATCACTGTTCTATCTATAGCTACGGTCATCGTCGCGTATACGAGGAGAATAATATTCGAGTACCCGACCCCAGGCGCAGCTGTTCTTGTTCTTGTGGATTTCTATGCAAGTGTTCGGCATAGTAACGCAATCGCGACTCAGCCTAACGATTGAGGCGGTATTCCCCAGGGAAGTGGAATATCGATGGCCCCATCTGGAATGAAAATGATGAACGTGTCGAGCAGTGTTAATACCGGCTCTATTTCTGGAAGAACTCACTAATTGCGAATGGCATAAAAGTCTAAGAGTCGGTTCACTGGCGGGTAACGGCTTTCGATCAGATCTCATGCCCAGTGCTGAGCTTGTCATTATCTCATATAACACTGTGCTTCACGTCTTTGAGAAGTCCGCTGACCAAGTCGAAGTTTTTCGTTCTTACAACATCTTGACTCTTCACAACTACAAACAAGTTTCAGAATGGGTGGCCAAGAGCGGAGCAAGCTTTGTCTGCTCCTGCAGCAAACCAGAGAACAGCAGCGGCATGTGCACCAGGCAATCGACGTCGTTAATCTTAAACAGTCGCGGGATAGAACTGAGCCGGTAAAGAAGACTACGGAAGAGTACAAAGTTGCGCGTCCTGTCGTGGCTACGGCCGAGAGTGCGAGCCATACGCCACTCAAGGAAGTTCCTCCAAGGTACTCTTCGGCTCTCCATTCTTGTCTGTTGGAGACTGCGTCGCCAGTGACTCACAGCACCCTCGAACGTGTAGAAAGACTGACATATCCGTCTGGAAGTCATGATTTGGAGATCACCGTCTTCGTGCCTGTGCTTTCTAAGCCTATTCCAACTCCTGCAAACTGTTTTCCGATTCCCCACTGTCCGCGTCCACTGTGACAATTTCGAAAATGCAGAGAAGCGCGCAGAGCGCCAGGAAAACGAGCCATACAACGACGAGGTGCTCGTAATGTGGTCAGACGGCGGTTTTCAGTATGTCTCCTAACACCAATCAGGCTCCCTACGCTAATTACAAAACCAGCGGAAACAAACTACAGAACTCTGCAGCGAGCTTCGTTGTCAAGCTACCAACGGAGATTATGACGCTTATGCCTTTTCCTTGATTCAGGCGGACGTCAAAGAACCCCATGATGCCGAAACTGCCGGTCTCGCGATAGGCCTTGGACGTTTACTCCTACAAGCCAACAACTTGTTTATGCAGGGCGCTTTTGTGCAAAAGATCATTGCTTTCCTTGATCCATTACACTGGCTTTGGGACGTGAAGGCCAAGCGATGGCTGGACTCCAAACTGTACTCGAGGCTCTTTGTCGACCGTGCTAAAATGATTGCAAACGCTGGGATTGAATTGGTGTTATGTTGAGTACCCAAGGATGCATTCATTCTACCTCACACCATCGCCGACGAATTGGTAGGAGAGCAGCAGGTCAACGCACAAGTAAGTTTCCTTTCGCATACCGCACACTTGCCGTCCCACTAGACTTGCCGTCCACAAGCTAATACGATATCTAGGCTTGGACAGAAGCAAAGCTATCGGTCAAAGAGCTACGGAACTCGTAGCTCATGTTGCCAATTGCTCCTCGCAACTTTGTTTACAGTAGTACGGGGCAGAGACTCTCTTCGCACGACGAGGAGGAGTGCATCGATGAGCGCAACAACGATCCGGAAACGGAAAATTAACCAAACTTGGTCATTTACTAATCGAGACGGGGGAGTTGAGCACCCGCACCGAAACTCGAAGGGGAAGAGAGAACTAGGATCCAACTATCCAGAAACGAGACGTCAACCAAACTTGGTCATTTATCAATCGAGACGGTGGGCGCAGTTGAGCACCGGGACTCGATGGGGAAGGGGAAGAGAGAGCTGGCACACCAATTTTCTAGAAAGTGAAGATTTACCAAACTTGGTCATTTAACAATCGAGACGGTGGCAGTTGAGAACCGGGACTCGATGGGGGAGGGAAGGGGAGAGCTGGGAGTTTTTTCTTTTATGTATTGTAATGGGGGTATTGCGATGGAATCATAGCAATGGAAATATAATTAAGCCTCGAATATTAACAGGACATACTCCAAGCGTGGTCAAGGTACGGGGAATAGCGAGGCATCTCGGTCGGTAAACACTCTAATCCTAAGTAGTACAATCTCCATTAAGGCCCGTCGAAGAAATGTCTTCGTTGCTGCTGTGATAGGAAGGGAGGGATGATGCGTAAGTAGTCTGTTTGGGGTTTTTTTTTTGAAATTGAAATTGTGAAAACCCATCAATACCTACCCGGTAGATCTAGTTCTTACGAAGAATGGACTTTGTTCAATCTTTGCGCAGTGGAGGTCCCGAGTATTTGTGATCTGGAATATACTTGAGTAGACACCAGTCGAGTCGCGCCAAGGACGGTGGGTGGGAATGCTGTACGAACACAAATTGTACTTACAGTAGTAATGATCCAGAGTCCGGCAAACACCAAGATAAAGTAAATGTACCATTTCCTCGCTGCTATCTCCTCAATTCCTATCTAGCCATTCTATTTTATACTCAAACTCACTATCAGTATATTCACTATCAGCATCATCAAGAAGATGCACGCCTTACTTGTACTCCTCAATCACACTCCTCGGCTCTTTGTAAACACCCAAAGGCGTATACTTGATATCATCATACCCAAAAGCACTAGGTCCTCCAATATCCAAACCCATCTGCGTCTCAGTCCATCGCGGCGAACAAGTAATCCCTAAAACGACAACCTTGTACCCATATTTGAATTCAGGAACACCCAGCGCACGTCCAGACGAGGCATCAAGGATGATGATTAGATCAGGTACTGTTGCGATGATGATACCCCTCCCCCGAGAAATAGAGCAAGTATCCGGAATATGCTCAGCGAAGATATTCTCGTTTTTAAAGGGGACTTTGAGTTGACCTCCTTGAGCGAGGGCAGGTGTTTGGTTCGTGGAGGACTCGAGATCGCTGTCGGAGAGGGAGGAAATGTGGACGGTACCCCAAGAATGGCCTTTGTATAGCCTCCGTTCCACCTCTGTGATCTTACCTCTGAAGAGGACTTTGGCGCTCGTGGGACCACCCGCTTCCTCGATTATGGACTCGGCGACTGTCGAAATGGAGTTCGTTGCTTCTGCAATGGCGATGCAGCGACCAATTCGCCAGGCAAGGGAGACAGTATTCAAGACACCATGCTTGGTGACTTTGTCCGGAGTGGTTGGTTTTGCGGCCATACCGACGCGACTGCCCATTTCTGCGCAGCTAGCTCGAAGCGCACGGTCGACGATTTCGTCGTCTTTGGCTTTGGTCATGATGATGGTGTTGCCGTCACCAGAATCGATTGAGCACGGTACTAGGTCGCGAGGACAGTGGACTGCAAGTGTTGTTTGCCAATATGTAGGGTAAGCTCGACCCATCCAGTCTCCATCAATGACCGGTTTATCGAAGAATCGTGAGGAGCCAACCAAGAATGGCTCGAGGCCATTTGCACCACCAATCTCGAGGCCCATGACTGCGTCGAACGAGGTGTGGCCGAGGTATTCCATCAACGCCTCGAATGCCCGGATGGTTTCTGTAGACTGTAGTCGCTCAACAGACACAGCTGGCGATCCCATGTGACCGCCCCAGTAAACATTGGCACCTGGCTTCAAGGAGGTATGGTCAATGACACGCATCTTGTGCCCCTGACGAATGACGTTTCGTAATTGGATGAAAGAAGCCGCGGGACTTCCTCCTCCTGCGCAGCCAAGAACATAGCAACCATCTGCTAGATAAGAGAGGTCCGTCTCAGAGATATTCCAGGATGGAATCCCATCTGAAGCGGTCTTTATGTCGGGTTTGTAAGTCCTGGGATCAACTCGTGGTGCAGCTTGCATTTTGGGCGCCCGATCTTTCTCGCTGTGCTCATCCTCCTCTTCGTCTTGCGCCGATCCGTTTGTTGCTTCGTTGTTGGATGCATGGAAGTTTGTGTCGAGGTCGCCAACAGCTTTCACGATTGTGCGAACCCGATTCGTCACGTATGTCAGCGGGATGCCCTCTACCTCAGCAACTTGAACGCTGCTTCCCAGAGCACCTGCAGCTACGGCCCGTTCGACGGCCATTTTCTTTGCATGCTGAAGAGCTTGTGAGACTGTCTGGTCTGTTGTGTCTTGAACAATGTCGACGGTCCCTCCGACTTGTGAAATTGCAGCACCAACTGCGTTTGCCACATCGTGATATGGTGGCCGTATGATCTTAGAAGCTCCACTCAATCCAGTTTGAGGCACAAGGATCGAGCCTCCACCCACGGAAAGCACAGTGAGAGGCTCGGGAGAAGTCTTGATCACATCAAGGGCATCTTCTAGTAATTTCTGGATTCGGTGTTTTGCAGCCGCGATGAACTCGGGAGAAAGATGTTGGACCAATTCTGTCTTTCCAAAAGAGGCATCCTTCGCCGCAACAGCGATGTCTGTCGCAGTACAAGTCTGTCCTCCAAAAATCAAGGCATCGCGACTGAGATAGTGACCAACAGAATCTGGACCAACAAGTACTTTTCCATCATTTTCTCGCACAATTGAACCACCTCCCAATCCGATGGAGTGGAGAAATGGCATTGAATAGTTGACGCGTACACCAGCCACAGTCACATAGGCAGATGCTTGTCGAGGCAGTCCGGATGGAAGAAGCATACCGATATCAGCAGTCGTGCCGCCAACATCGATGACAATAGCCGAAGTGCTGCCCAGCTTATGGTTGGAAAGGTATGCAGCTCCTCGCATCGAGTTTGTAGCACCCGAGGAGAACGTCTTGATTGGCATTTTCGCAGCGGCGTCTGAATCTAGTAGTGTACCATCGTTTTGCGTCAGAAATAGAGGGCAAGTGAGTGAAAGTGATCTCATCGCCCGTTTGAAACTTCGTACGACGGTCTTGCCGTATTGAAGGATGGATGCATTGAGGATACTCGCGTTTTCACGTTCAATGAATCCAATGTTTGCAACCTCGTGAGAACAGACAATGTTGACACCTGGTAACTCTCTGAAGACGATGTCACGGACTTTGTTCTCTTGTTGGAAGATCTCGTCGATAGGGGAATAGACACCAGCAATGACCACTGCTGTCAGACCAAGCTCTTTGATGATATTGCATTCGCGAACGACTTGTTCTTCTTTGACAGAAGCTTCTTCCGAGCCATCAATATGTAAACCTCCATCAACGTACCCCACGTAGCCCTTAATGATGGCAGTAAGCCCATCGGGAAATTCTGAGAAGGGTGGCACTTCTCGCAGGAATGATTTCGACAATCGAATGACAGCAACGCGTTTGAGACGACGGGCGTCTTGCTCTACAACAGCATTGATGAAATGAGTTGTCCCAATCACTACGGCAGAGATGTCTTCCAACTGGGCCTTGGAAGCTTTGAGAACATCCTGAACAGCTGCAGTAATGCCACTCGTTACGTCCGGGGTCGTCGCGGCTTTGTGATGAGCTATCACTCCTCTATTTTCCTGGCCCTGTGCAGTGATATCAACGGCTACGGCATCAGTATTCGTGCCTGAAAGTATCAGCAGGCTGTATATATCTTTCATCCAGGGTTCATTCAGTACTTGCCTCCGACATCAACACCAATCCGAATCTGTGGTTTTGCAGCAGCCATTATCGCGTCTCCCTCTTATCATCTGGTATCAAGTAGGCATAATGAGGGAGCTTTTGTAGCGAACCGATACATTAGCTCTCGATCTTCTCCTCAGGCATCATCGTTGACTCTCGCGTGTCGAATGGTAACTGCACATGGAGAAGGCCGTCGGCTGCGGCTGATGGTACGCTCAAGTCCGTTATCATTCAAGCCTGCACTACATAACGCGGTAGGCCGGCCGATAGAGCATTGTGATGCCGCCTCCGCAATGCCGGGGATGATTTGCACGTATTGTTGCACGTATTGTTGCAAAGGGTCTTGCTGCTTTTACAAATGCACGTGCTGACCAGAACTATGAGGTTCCTCCTCCCTTATACAACAACTATAATTATAATATTACTTCAATCTCATCCGACTATTACGGACCTCACTACTACTCCCACTCCTCAAGTTCAAGGCGCCCACGACCATCATTGATGATCACAGCACAGTGATATGCTTATCACAGGATCCTCGGTGTTTGAACAAGAGATTGGAAGAATGATGCGATTGGAATATTCTTCTATAGTATAGAAGAGATATTCCAATACTAGTAGTACTCTTCATTGGATCACTATTTCAAGATATTTTACAAGTACCGAGAACTCTACAATGGATATAGAAAGCAGTTTCGTGATCTATGCGCTGTGCTGATGGTCTAGACACTTTGAACGTTGAGCACCTGCAAATGCAATGAGAACAAGAATTTAGCCCCAACTTCTGGCAGATGTGATAAAGAAATCACCAGCTTATAGTATAACCCTTTTCGCTCTTCACTAGCCGTTTCTCCTATGTTCTTCAACCAATCATTGGCTACATGTCAATGGCAGAACATCCATGTGGTATCAATTGATTGCCGTATATAAGTATTGGATAGAATTACGAACAACGAGAATTTCGCACCAACAAGAATGACAGAACATAATCTCAAGCTAACCCCGTAGAACAAATAACAGGCCTGAATAATAAATACCACAATTCATAGTTTCTCAACCACCTACTTCGAGTCCCAAAAGCAGCAAACACACTAACCGTAGATCATACCCAGGACAGGCAATCTAACCCACATGCAGGTCTACCCTGCCAAAATCTACTGTATCTTATCAGTTCGCCCCATGGACCAATAAATTTCCAAAAGATTGTTTATTTATGATATCCTTATCCATCATGGGGAAATTGTTGGACTCGGCCGGGCTATTATATCTGGCCTGTCTTCGGATGTGGGCTGCGCAGCCGCCTCTGCGTCGGTATAGCAGCGGTATCGACGAAGGAATTCCTTTGGGATTGTGATTTTTGATTCACTGCGAGGATTGAGGATCTTTTGGATTTTTTTGGAAGAGCTTGGTGTACGATTTGGTTGGGACGGAAATATTCTGTCTTCTTCTTTGTTCAACGATTAAGCACGTTGAAGTCTCACTGCTGTTGATCCTGGCTCGACGACACGAAGCATTATCGAAGCACGAAGCTCTTATATCGCTCAACATCGCTATATCCGACTTGAAAAACACAGAGCCGACATCCATATCATTAATAACTGAACGAGGATGAGGTTCAGACGTCCCCACCTTCGCGTCTCGAATGGCGACGAAAAAGAATCGTCTGTTTGGATCAATGAGGATATTCGACCTTTGCCTCCAAGCAGGAGACTATGGACGAAAACGACATACATCTCTTTCTGGTAAGCATCACCTCCCCAACAATTGAACGTCCCCAAATATTCAAAAAGTACCACTCCATCCTCACAACATCCATCGATCTCCACACTACAGCTTGCCCAAGACACACTCAATTACCCAAAAAAAAACCTCCTTTAACATGTCTCGTCACAGGGCCATAAACCAAATCTGCATCTCAAATTGGCAACAAGGTTCCTCCCTCGTCTCCTCCGGTCTCAGCGTTTGGCAAACCATGATCTCCATCATCCTCGGCAAAATAATAATCGCCCTCGTCGCCATCCTAAACGGCTACGTGGGCGCAGAATGGCACATTGGATTCCCCGTCGTCTCGAGAATGGTATGGGGTGTCTACGGCGCTTACTTCCAAACCGTCCAGCGCGTTGTTCTGAGCTTGGTGTGGTTTGCTGTGCAATCTTGGACGGGGGGGTTGTGTGTTGTTAACATCCTCTCTGCCATTTTCCCGACGTTTCAGAATTTGCAGAATCATTTCGGGGAAGGGGCGAATATGACTAGTAGGCAGTTTGTTGGGTGGGTTATCTTTAATGTTCTTATGATCCCTCTGCTTTATGTTAGGCCGGAGGGGATTCAGAGGATTTTGATGTGGATGAATGTTGTTTCGGCGGTGACGATGGGTTGTATTATGATTTATGAATTGTCGAATGCTGGGGGTGGAGGACCATTATTGAGCGCACCGGCAAAGGCGATGAGTGGTACGGATCTGGGATGGAAGATTGTGCAAGGTGTTACGACGACGATTGGGGGCATTGCGGTGGGGTTGTCTAACCAGATGGATTATTGTCGGTTTGCGAGACGGCCTGGGGATCAGGTTTTTGGACAGTGGTTTAGTATTTTATTGTTTGGATCCATCTTCCCCCTCTTCGGCTGCTTGACGAGTTCGGCGACGCAGAAGAATTATGGAGAGGCGATTTGGAATCCACCGCTTGTGGTGCAGGCGTGGTTGGATACGGATTACAATGCCAAATCGAGGGCTGGGGCATTCTTTGCAGGCGTGGGACTGGTAATCTGCCAGATTGCCATCAACTCTGTCGACAATGCCTACTCGACAGGTATGGATCTGGCAGGATTGCTTCCTCGATGGATCAATATTCGACGGGGCGCTTACATCGGACTCATCCTGAGCATCGCAATGTGTCCCTGGGAACTTCTCTCCTCAGCAGCAACATTCATCAGCGTACTCTCGGCATACTCCGTCTTCCTCGGTCCACTCATTGGTATCCACATCTGCGATTACTGGATCCTCCGACAGCGACGTATCAAACTCTCAGACCTCTACCATGCACGTCCAGAAGGTATTTTCCACTACTGGCACGGCATCAACCCTCGCGCCTTCATCGCCTGGGCCTGCGGTTTCGCAGGTCAACTACCCGGTTTCGCGAACGCGATTAATAAGAACATTACTGTGCCAGTGGGTTGTGTGCGGTTGTATTATTTGGCCTTTTTGGTGGGGTTTGCCATCAGTTTTGGTATCTTTTATGGGTTGAATATGGTGTGGCCGCCAAGGGGTGTTCAGGAGATGGATGATGTGGATATTTTTGGGACATTTAGTGAGGATGAGGCCTATAGGATGGGGATTGCGTCTGGAGATCATATTTTGGGGCGGGAGGTGAACTATAGCAGTAAAGATGAGAATAGGGTTGAGGCGAAGGCCGTGAATTTTTGAGGGTTGGAATTTCGTACTGGGTGTCGTAGAGTCGGGCTTGGGAATTCAATTACATGCCTTTCAAAAGGGCTCTTGACATGTGAGTGGAACGAAATGCATGTCGAAGATTCAAAAATTGGAAGAGAATCCGGAGTCGAAAGACTGGACTGCCAATCATCATCAAACGGACACCAATCAATCAAGTGCGACGTGAATATATCAACGTTTATTAGTCAAGACATCCGTTGAGGAATGATGATATGTTGACCTCAAAAAAGGACCAAAGCGACCACACAATCAAGTTGCTTCGGTGAGTAAAGGGTCATGTTTTCAATCTCCGTTATACTAAAATAGGGACAGACCATGGATATCCCAATCCACGAAGGAAAGGGGGTCGGTCCCAGAGTGTTATTAACGGGGTCGTCACGAGCTATAGATGAGGATGAAGGTTAGAGTTGAGCCCAGTCCTGGTTGCTTGCGCGTAAGCTCTCTGAGAATCAATCGAGCCAGCGTGAATGATTGTATTCTTGGAGGGCGACGGTTGCCTCTGCCTCTCTCGCCATTGCGAAAGTCTGCCTCGACAAGACGTCCAAGATGAGAGCTCCAACTGAGTGTCGAGAAGCCGGCATGAAGAGGAGTGCGGCTCCATCCCAGGGAGACAGTCGTAAGCAGATTGCTGGTCTCTTACCGGTAGGGTTCTGCTGGTGCTGATGGTGGAGGAAAAGTGTGAATGAGTGAGGAAGCTCTCGAGAAGAATTTGTCCCATTATATGGGGACCACTAGCGGCTTATTGTGGACGCGTTGATTGGCTGTAGAAAGTCGTAGCGTGTTTATGGGCTCTCATCTCAACTTTTGTAGCATCCGTTGCTGGGCAGAAGTCCACTAGTCCTAGACACAAGCAAAATCCTCCTTCTGTCTACGAGGTTATTGTTTTGGGATCCGTGTCGTCTGTCACTTCTTCTTCCTCTTCTTCTTCTATACAATACACTATCTTTCCCACTCAATTGCATGCGCTTCTCTTGAGCTCTTCTTGACAGCTATCCCGCGCGCTGCACTGCTTCCATACACTCGACTATACACCTTTACAACCCTCACGATCCCCGTCGAATGCCTCTGAAGAATAGACACCTTGTCTCTCTCCCTACACTTGCAACTCGCATACCAATCGGCTCTCTCTTCCATCGCGTTGATCATCTGCCCCTGCCGGCTTTAAACGCGTCTTTTACGCCTATTCTTTAGCTGTTTGACTTGCCTCGCGCACTTCTTCTTGCCGGGAAGACACTCTGCAAACATACTAGAGGAGAGCATAGCGAATCGAGTCTGACTGGAGTGATTACCCCAGATCTGGTTGATTTCTATCTACCTTCCACGCCTTAGATCAAACGCGCCTAGAGCGAAACCCGAGGTCGTTTGCTCCACGCCGCACATCTTCCACCTCCACGACCACATACACAAGAAGGAACCGCTTTCCACACAATCCTGATCAGTCCGATTGTCAACCCCTCTTAGCCATCATGGCGTTCAACAGTGCCCCCCTGGCGAGCTCCGCGATTTCAAACCTCCAAGATACGAGCCCGCGGAGCTCACCCAGCGCCCCCTCTTCCCAATCAACACCTCCAACCAGTCTGGGCGATGTCAACAGCGAGATAGACACGTTCAAGGAAGACCGTGAAGCACGAGAAGCCGAAATCGTTCGTCGTCGCAGCGGCAGATCTCGACCCTCTGTTGCCACATACAATGACACTGTTCTTTCTGGGAATGCTGTCCACACACGACGTGCCTTCCGTAAGACACACGAAGACGAGGCTGAGCCTTCCAGCCGCAGCGTTTCTGGTGCCACACTGGTCGAGGATACGCCAGAAATACCCAAGGATTCCAAGATTCTGAAGGAGCTGCGGATCGACGCCAATTGGTCCCCTGCGGACGAGAAGACTGCCCAATACTTGAAAGGTCATGCAGATGGAGATGATTCTGAAGATGATAGACCTGTTGTGTACAGCGTTTGGTCCATGGGAAAGCTGGTGACGGAAACTGTCAAGGCTACAAAGGAAAAGATCTTGGAGCGGAAAGAAAGCAAGCGTGCTCAAAAGGAGGAAAATGCTAATGACAGGATTCGCCGACTGTTTCCCAACCTTACGATCCCAGAAACAAGCAGCAATAAAGAGGAGTCCGAAGCGGTAGAGACACCATCGGAGACAATGAGAAAATCGCAGGCCGTCAGACCCACTCAGGCGAGAAGATCTATCCATACATCAAAACCAGCCAAACCAGCTCGAGTGGAGGAACCAAAGGCGAAATCTGTGGCATCAAAATCGAAAGGCAGAAAGAAATACCTCTCACAGGGTCTCTATGTGGGCCAGCATCGTAATTTTGACCCCAAACTGTCGGAAGCAAAGAATAGGAAACGACTGCAAGAACTAGGAATTCCAGAAGAGAATCGGGCTCTTCCTTTACCCATGTTTTTGGGGGAGGAGATGCTCAAGCAGGATGAGGACTACAAGCTGCCGTTTGAGATTCTCAACCCACTGCGGTTTGAAGAGCATCCCAAGGATTGGAATAAGCTGAACAAGAGTAAGACTGGCATCGAAATCACTTGGCTATAACTAACTGAATTAGATCGCTTCATTGGTGAGGCCAGCGCAACTTGGAAGAAGTCAAACCTCAAGAAATCTGTTTATTCTCCCTGTGGATGCCAAGGAGACACATGCGATGATACTTGTCTGAACAGACTATTTAAATATGAATGCAATGATGACCTTTGCCGAATTGGCCCGAGCTGTGGCAATCGACCCTTCGCCGAGCTGGCTTTCCGCGCGAGGTGCAAGAACTGGTCTAGGAAACAAGAGGGAGAAAAGCACGAGGCTAATCTCTGGGGTGAGGGGGTTGAAGTGATGAGAACGGGCGAGCGAGGCCATGGTGTGCGAGCTATGCGATCCTTCGAACCTCATCAGATCATTGTCGAATATTGCGGAGAAATCATTACCCTGGATGAGAGTGACAGACGGATGAACAATGAATACAAGGGGAAGAACGTATGTTTGTTTTGCGTTGAGTTGACATTGGAAAAGCTAATGTGGGCAGGACTTTTATCTCATGACATTCAAAGACAGCCTGATCATTGATGCTACAAGAGGCTCCATTTGCCGTTTCGTCAACCACTCCTGCGAGCCAAATTGCTACGTCGAAATGTGGAAAGTCAACGGTGAGCCGCGTATGGGCCTGTTTGCTGGTGAGGGCGGCATCTTTACTGGCGAGGAGTTGACATACGACTATAATTTCGAGTAAGGCTTGCAACTAATTGGTGATGATCAATCCAAAGGCTAACAGATTTCGCAGAGTTTACTCCGAAAACAACGTGCAAGTTTGTCTCTGCGGCTCTGAAAACTGCCGTGGCATTCTAGGACCAACAGCTCTCCAGCAAAAGAAAAAGTCCGGAGCTTCGAAGACCATGGATAAGTTGAAAGCCGCGGTCAAAGGTGCCAAGAGAAAGGCGAAGGAGATGATTGGCCTCCAAGATGATTCAGAGTCTGACTCTGATGATGAAAGCTCCCGCCCGAAGCGACGACGAATGGCGGATGCCCGGACCATGCTTGGTAGAGTTGGTAAACAAATTTCGAATGTCTCATCTGCATCAGAACCAGCGGTTCAGCCGCTGTCTGATGCGGAACTAGCTGCGCAAAAGCATTCGCGAGAAGAACGCGCGCTGAAGCGATCAGCGTCACTAATTACACTTCATTCCCGCGTAGCTGAAGGCAGGGTGACCAAATCACGAAGCTCGAGAGCGTCGTTTAATGTATCCGACATGCCCAAAGCAGCCATAGCGGCCAAATCAGCGAAACGTCGTAGCATGCCCCCGCTACGGGAACCTTCACCGTCAACCTCTGAGGACGAATCCGACTCCGAACCTTCCACACCAGTCCGCGTCAGCCCTCAAGCTACATCATCAAAATCTCGAATGCTCGACCTCCCAGCCGGCATCCTGAAACGGGGCGAAGTTCTGTTCAAAGCTGCAATGGGCTCCTTTGTTGCTGGAGATGCTCCCTCGACCACCGCTCCCAATCGCACCAAGAAAATTGCGCCTGAGTCAGGATCTGGTATGCGACAGGCTAAACTTTCTTTTGCAAGTACAGGGTCTTTGATCCTGAAATCTTCTCCCGCAAAGACCAGGACTGTTGTAAATGAGGAAGAGGAAGAAAAGGAAGTGGCTGCCACGGGCCCGAAGATTCCGAAGAGAGGGAGTAGTTTGGCTGGCACGAGTGCAGCCGGGAGAGCGAGGAAGGCTGTTAATGTTGCTAAGCATGGCATTTTAGGGGGGCCGGGGTGAGGAAGAGTATCAGGCGGGTCAGCGGTGCATAATCAACGCCGTGGGATCATCTTTTGAAAGGGTATGGCTGATGTTTGCACGAGTGGGATGAAACCGTTTTCAACAAGACGCTGCTGGGATTTTCTGGATATCAACTTATGGGGGATCTTGGATTTATTGGATATTGGATATTGTTGAATCTTTATTATTCATTGTTCATTGTTTGAATGCATGGGATTGCCTTGGTTTTTTGGTTTTTGATTTTTGGGTTGGGATAGCGCTATCGTTTCTTTCACCTTGGTTTTTTGTGGTGAGTCGTTATTGGGTATATAGTTCATAGGTTGGTGGTGAATGGAGAATTCAGTAGGAGATTGTTATCTTTTCTTCCTGAAGAATTGGCTGTGGTGTTGTTCCTCTCCTTTTGGTATTAGATGTATTTTTATGTCTTTTCCTTTTTCGGGTTTGGATGATCCTATTTTTTGTTTTGTTTTGATAGTTGTTGGGTTTGTTGTTTATTGGGTTGGTATCTATTGGGTTTAGAGTAGGTTTTGGAGGTACTGATGATTTTCATGGTTATGGTTGAAGTTACTAACTAAATAATAATTGATTGATTGCTTGACTGGTTGTAGCGGGTCCGTAGATGGGGTTGATAAAGTTAATAAAGTTGATAAAGTTGATAAGGATGCGGACGGGGATGTTATTCTTTATAGGTGGGAAGTAGATGAGTAAGGTAATAACTGGGGTAAAACAGGACCCCTATCAAACAAAAAAAAGGGGGGGAAGGGAAGTTCGATAGAGGAATGTTGGGGTATGTAGTTAGGAGATAGATATCGTGATTCCATTCTATCAAAGGGGAAAGATGGGGTTTTGGTGGAAAGATTGGAAGGGTAGGTAGGAACACAAAGTATACAGCCTTAGCTTTTTAGTTGTTATGGATTTTGGGAATCCTGGGTTGGTTTCTTGATTCATGTGTTGGGGAATGTATAGGATTTTTTTTCTCCCCTGTTTTTGGGATTTTGTAATTGACTTTACGATTCTTTTTGGGTCTTTTTTTTTGGGGAGGGATTATCTTTGAGTATATAGCCTGGGTCTCGAGTTTTTGGTCGTTGGAGTTATTTTTGGGGGTTTCTTGAGGAGGGTGTTGATGGGTTATAGTCTCTACGGAGTCTAGGGGTCGTGGATATAATTGGAAGGGTAGTTTAAGAGGGGGTGGTCTGTTTTCTTTATAAAACGATTTCAATTCGGCGTTTTGGGGATTCTTCTTGGTTTGTTGAAGGTGGATATTTTTTCTTTCTTTTCTTGGTGGGAGGAATGGGTGGTTTGGTTTGTGATGGGGGAATGATTAGATGGTTTTGGTTTCTTGGGAAGGGTGTGGGCGTGAGTGTGATTGAGTGTGGCTAGGATAAATGACGTTCATGTAGATCAGTCTGTGTTTTGTGAAGATGGTGTACAGATTATTAGTGTCGATTACCATTACTAGCCTGGCCCTTTATACCAACGCTGATGAGGAGCGCCGGCAACTCACTAGTCAAAATAACATATATCCCCAACAAAACCAGTGTTGAAACTTTTCAGCGTCTTCAATTCGACTCCATTCACACCTCTGGATCCCGACTCGTCGACGTAAACGATTAAACATCACCCCCACCTTTCTCATCACCCACCCCGTTCGTCCTCCGATGCGTCAATGCCCGTCCAGTAACATCATGACTAGCATCCCAAGCCTCAACCTCCCCTTCTGGAACTCTAACCAACGTATTCGTAACCGCGCCCCCCTCCAACACCAAAACCTCCTGTCGAATCTGATAATGCCTCAACCGCGGCAACAGATGAATCCAAACGTAATAATAAATACCACAAATAGCGAGGATACCAAGACCAACAGCGCAATAGGTGGCGTACCAGAAGGAAACGTTGCCTCCGTAGCGGCCGGTTGCGGGTGGATACCAGGGCATGACTACTAGGTAGATGTTTGCAATGATGGAGAAGAGGACTGCGACGTCCCAGGCGCGAAATCCTGCTGCGGGGAGGTTGGCGCGTTTGCGGCGATGGCGGAGGACGAAGAGGCCAACGGCTAGGGTGAAGTTGAAGACGTTTGATGGGTAGACTGCTAGATCGACGACTTTGTTGTTGATTGTTAGACGGAACGTGACTTTTCTGTTTTTTTATGGTAAGCGACTTACCGAAGTTGAATGCGTCGCCGGCTGGAGGTGCGAGGATCATTAGGATTGTGAGGGACCATTTGAGGAAATAGGGACCTAGAGGTGTTCCGAAGGGCTTGGTGGAGGTCCAGAAGCTGGTGAAGGGGAGGACGCCTTGTCTGTGCTTTACTTTTAACAAAATGGAATCAGGGGTGCTGGATGACAGAACTGACCTTCCACATTCACGGATGACCCTCGATTGTCCAATCAGTGAGGCGATCAAGTTTCCAAACGCGGAGATGGCAACGAGGAAACTTAGAGCTTTTGAGGCCTTGCTACTTCCAAAGATATTCTCGAAGAACAAAGTCGCGGTGGTCAGTTTCGAACCCAGGATCTGCGCTTTTGTAGATGCTGCGAAGTATGCGATGTTTACTAAGATGTATAGGATAGCAACGCCAAGTAGAGACAGAGGAGCACTCAGTTTGAGTGTTTTTGTTGGATTCTAGGCGAGCATCAGCGATTCTGGACCAAGTTTTGCAACTAGGAACCATACCTTGACTTCATTCACGACATTGAATGCATTCGTGTAACCTGAATATGTGAAAATGATCTTATACATCGCGTTTGTTGCGCCATATGCTGTAGTCGCGCTAGTACCATTAAAAGCATTTTTGAAGTTCGCAGTTGGGTTCTTGACACGCGTGTGACCACCGAGCACTACTAATCCGGTGATGGAGATGAAGACGAGTGTCATTAACTTGATGAATCCGATCGCGTTGGAAAGCCTAAGAGACCATCGCGTATTGAAAATGAGCACTACAATTAATGTCAGAATTATCAGCATCAATTGGTGTGGAGTACACTTGCGGCCAACAATTACTGTGTAGGCTGCAACGGCAACGCCCTTTTGTTCCCAAGCGGAGGGCGTGGAACCAGCAATCCTGTAGAGATATTGAGCCAAGACTATTGCTACATCAGCCAAAGTCTCGGATCGAAAGACATCCCCTACTCACCAATAGCATTGCTGGCACTGAATGACAATAGAACTGTCTGAACTGCAAAGACGGTGGGAAAGAAGTACTTGGGCCGTGGGTATGCTTGCTCAAGATAGACGACTTCAGAGCCCGATCGGCTTGGAAAGTATGATGCGAATTCGAGGTAAACGGAGAGAGAGGATGCGGCAATCAAGAAACCAATAACCCAATAAAATAAGGCAAGGCCAACAGAACCAGCACCTTTCAAAACGGTCGATGCTGTGAGGAACAGTTAAAAGGAGATATATACGAGCAGAAAAGTGTCAACTCACGAGTAGAGAAGATGCCAGTTCCAATCATCGTGCTCAAGTTTAAGAAAGCTATGGTCACAGGGCCCACCAAATACCCAAATGGAGACCTGCTCTCAACAGGAGCACCACTTGCCTCTTGATACGCAGCATAAGAACTATTCTCGCCGCCCTCAGCAACAAAATTGAGCGTACCATCAGTGATGATACTGGGGTCCGATTCAGAGGCGGCATCTGCAATATAAGTTCCAGCCTCATCCGGCTGTTTTCTGGAGAAGAATCGATACATCCTTTGTTGTTAGCGACTGGGGAAAAGTGTTCAATGGACTCAATGTGAATGTGAGGAGTTTGTTCCTCTTATCGGCCTGCTCATTTAGCAGACTGTTCCATGTCCATGTTCCATGTCCCAAGCTCTTCGATACTTTACTCGGGCTTGGCCGGCGTATACGCTCATCAATGCCATCGCAGATCACACCATGGGAACAGGCCCTGATTTTCAACAAGATCTTACCCGCTCGGTTGTTGACCTCGTCTGGTATAATATTATTGTCGTTTATGCATGAATTCGGATATTAATAGTACCGAGCTTGATGGCGGGTTATTTTCTTAGGGATGGCAAGAAATGGGTGGTGCACTGCAGTGATGTATACCTCAAGGGGTCGGACCGTCGGAGTCTTGGTTGGAGGAGAAGTAATCTCGGCAGAACCCGACGTCTTCCGCTTCCCGCTTTCCCCATTGGCGGCCTCTTCTACGTACATCTCATTAGATCCTTCTCAATACCACATATTCCTCTCGTTGACCACTCGTGGAAGCACTTCACCACGATAGCATTGCTTTGCTTCCCATGCACTTAGACTTAGACCTGATCATCAGACGCGCAGTCAAAGTTCTGGGATTCGCAAGATGGCATGCTTACCGGGATTAATGACACCTCAGCATATGATCGGCCTTATCTAGCATCGTCATCCCGAATGCCTCTCGTCCAACATCAATTCCAAACTATTTACCATATTCTAGCCAAGCCTCCACAGTACGATGTCCACTACCACTACATTCGTCCGTTCAGCCGTCCAACCTGACATTGCATATGCGCCGGACTTTGCAAAGTACCAGGCAAGAACTAAGAAGCGCTTGGCCAACGAGAACATCCATGAACAATCTTTGCCGGCTGGATTTCCTACCAAACTCGAGGGCGAGTTTGTGTGGGATGGGGACTCGGTCGTAGGATCATATGAATGGATTCATGAGTTGAGTGATGTAGAGATTGCTGAGATTGAGAAAGCTCTACAAGATTTTAAATGCTAGTGATTGATCCTCCATCAAATTTTACCGAAGACTGACTTCTGTCTAGCTCTGAATCAAGGTCTTGGATTCATCAATGAGGAAACATTTCCACTTCCTCAGCTGCGCCCAGTGCTGAGAGAGGTGTCAAGAGAGCTTCATTATGGCCATGGCTTCAAAGTTATTCGCGGAGTACCTGTTGACAAACACACCCGAGAAGATAATTTCATCATTTATGCAGGCATCTCGAGTCATATTGCACCAATTCGTGGAAGACAAGACAGCAAGTTCGATGGGAAACCAGCAGATGTGGTCTTAGCCCATATCAAAGACCTGTCAAACACAACTGAGAAGGGAAACATAGGTGCGCCGGCGTACACAACAGACAAACAAGTCTTCCATACCGATGCTGGTGACATCGTATCACTGCTGTGTCTCAATCCGGCTGCTGAGGGTGGCCAGAGCAAAGTCGCCAGTAACTGGAGAGTCTACAACGAACTTGCAGCCACCAGACCAGATCTAATCAAGACCTTGTCTGAACCATGGACAGCAGATAGTTTCGGACGTCCAGATAAGCCATACACAAGCCGACCGCTCCTTTACCACCAACATGCGACTTCCAAACATCCGGAACGCATCATCATTCAGTATGCCAGACGCTCTTTCACAGGATTCCAGGCACTCCCCAGAACACCGACAATCCCACCCATCACCGAAGCCCAAGCCGAGGCACTAGACGCCCTCCACTTCACCGCTGAGCGTCTAAGTCTCGGCCTCGATTTTCAGAAAGGAGATATACAGTATATCAATAACCTGGTCACATTTCACGCCAGAGACGGTTTCAAGGATACAGCTGAGCAGCAGTAAGGTTTCGTCCCTTTTTTAGACCTGAGTAGGCACTGATGTATCCAACAGACGCCATCTCGTCCGTCTTTGGCTGAGAGACCCAGAGTATGCGTGGGAAACGCCCGAACCGCTGCGGAGTCGGTGGGATGAAGTGTATGCAGGCGTGACGCCGGAGAAGCAGGTTTTTCCACTGGAACCACGCATTAGAAGTGCCAGCAATGGGGCCGAGAATGAACAGGAGGATGTGAAGACGGTTTCTGGGTAGTGGCATTGGTTGCCCTCGCTCGACGTCGTATCAGCTATAGAGGCAGTATTCTTTTTGGGGACTGTTACTCAATTAGTCTGAGATATGCCCTTGTCTTCTTCAACTGCCAGAATTTCACTCACAGTCCAATGCAGAGCGCCATAGAAAGCTCAAGACCGCGCCGTTCGCTGCATAAACATGGTCTCCAGCTTCCTATGTCAAACTCAGTTGAATGTTAGCTTGAAGTCATCCAAATCGGCTTGTCTATCATCTGAATTTGGCTGAAAGTCAAAGATCTTCATACCAGCCCATCAAACTGTCATTATTACCCATAGATGAGCAGAGGTGATATAACTATCCCCTCTTCGCCTTTGCCTTCACCTTTCCATCCCGTTCCCCCACCCCAAAAACCCCAGCAAAATACATCGACCTCGTCACAAACAAGAACCCCGTGAACGCAACATTCCCCCACATAACAGCATTCCAACTCCCCACATCCATACTCCCCTCCCAACCCATAGCAAAAAGCGTCAAACCCACATGTCCAATATCACCCAACCAAAGTGCCCACAGATAGGCTCTCACAACCTTCAATTCAGTCGTGGTGTTTAGGATGAAGAGGCCTAAGAGGCCGAGGAGGAGGTATGCATTTCCTAATTGCTGGGCTAGGAGGATGGTGGTTGCGTCTGCGGTGAGAGGGGAGGGAGAGGGGAGTTGGGAGGAGATGAAGAATTGGGGGTCTAGGATTGGGGCGAGGAATCCAGCGAGGCTGGGGATTGAGGTTTAGTAGGAGGAGGAGGTGAGGAGGGGTGAGGAAGGGCTTACAGGGAGATTGGTTCTAGGACTGTGAAGACGAATTTTGGAAAGGGTGGGAGGTGAGATGTCATTGGGCTGGTGTGATTGGGGGGTCGGTTCTTCAATATTGGAGAAAGAATTCAGCGGCTGATAGATGTGAAGTTCGTAGGAATGGCTTGCCTCGGCGCGCTGCACGTGCCATGTCATCATCCAACAAGGAAGGAGCACTGAAGTGGGGCAGAGGCAGAGGCAGAGGCTCAAGGAATTGGAGTCAAGTCAATCAAACTCCCACTTTTCCCACAAGGAGCACACGACCTCGAGCAGAACAGGAGACAGTCACTGACAAGTACAACCACTACAAACATACCAATCATCCACGGCCTGTCTCCCAAACAAACAAACAAACAAACAAACACACACGCACACATCGACCTCGACCTCGACATGAACCCCCCACCTCCGGAAGATACAGCCCGCACTGCGAAGCTCAAAGACAATTCCCACCTCGCCAATATGGCTCTGCCAGAGGCACGTCAGCAGAGCTACGAGGAAATCTATGGGCCACCCGAAAATGTGCTGGAGATCGAGGTACGTTTAAAAGCCCTCTCCTCCAGGTCCATATACTCGAACACGACCTCCTGATTCTACATCCCTCTCTGTCTTTTGATTTTCACTGACCTCAAACAGGTCCGAGACCCTCGAACCCACGGACATGGCCGCAACATGTACACCGACTACGAAATCTACGTGATAACCAACATCCCCGCCTTCAAGCTAAAACAATCCTCGGTCCGTCGACGGTACTCCGATTTCGAGAACTTCCGCGATTCCCTTGAGCGAGAGAGCGCAAGAGTTACGATACCGCCTCTGCCGGGAAAGGTCTTTACAAATCGGTTCAGTGATGATGTGATTGAGCACAGGCGGGAAGGGTTACAGCAGTTTTTGAGAATTGTGGCGAGTCATCCGTTACTGCAGACGGGGAGTAAAGTCATGGCTAGTTTTGTGCAGGGTAAGACATTTTCCTCGAATGAAAGAGGGATCAACTAACCATGGTCAGATCCGAATTGGGATAAGAATTCTTGGTGAGGGGGAATGAGGGCATAAAATTCGCCAGGCGCTCCCGCGCTATCCACCGATCTTCCAACCTTACTCTTCTATACACCACTTACGATTCGCGTTAATGTTTTTCTTCTCGTAGCCCCAGCCACAAACCCAAAGAAAGTTTTTGGAAAGCCGTTGGACGAAACTTGGGACCAGTCGTCGCTGAGGCATTGCGGACACCACGGCCGGGGCCTGGATAATACTCACCGCACCTAGCTCAAAGACGAAGGTTGACAACGAGGCTGTCTCATTCCTTCGTTACTCTGTACTTCGAGGATAAATTCAGCGATAATGAGAACGCTGTTTGTCTCGGCTTGTGATGTCCACGATCAGGCAACCTTCGACTGCGACAAATACAATGCGGCTTCAAGACATGGTTATTCGTGGTGTGCGTAGGAGATTTGAGGCCTTTTATTTTTGCGTTCACTCAGGTTGAAGCCGCGGCTGGTCAAAAATCTATTCGCTTTGAACACGGCAGCTTTGGTGGGTGGATGGGGCTTCAGGCTTGTAGGTTGTATATACTTAATTCTTCTCATACATATGAGATCAAACCTTGATAAGTTTTCATGTTTTTGAGTTTGGTTACGCTTCTCTCTAGTGGGAATGAACAAAACAAAGGCTGAGTTTCAGCGATCGGTCGTCACCATGTTTGAGAATTCTAGAGTTCAATTCTTCAGTTGGTGGTGGTACAAAAGTACAATTACATGGTGGTGAAATCTGAAAACCCCGTAAGTAGAGTGAGTCTATATCCATGGGTCGAAGTCATTTCCATTCATCATTCAGGACCCCGTCTATACTCCTACACCGTTTCGCACCCTTTCCCAATCCCAAGGCGCCGACCCATGTATGATGCAACATGAAAAGACCTTTGGAAAACAATGCAAAAAACCAACATCTCCGTTGATCTTAGATCCCCTTCTCCCCCATGAACTTCAAGACGGCCTCGTATGTGCCAAACATGATTGCTGCATTGGGTACCACGCGCATCATGTGCGGTACTAACCCGCCGTATAATGCCGCTAGTCCTTCTTCTCGGAATATGAGGCGGAAACATTGGATTAGGCCGGTGTATTTTGGGGGGCTGCCGTCGGCGGGGTTTTGGCGGAGGCGGGTTCTTACGACCTGGGAGAGAGGGGTTAGTGATGTTGTTGTTGTTGTAGGGGAGTATAGTGTGTTTTTGGTGTTTGAGGGTATTTGGGGTTTGAAGGGTGGCTTTTCAGGTGATGATTGATATCGATAGATTTCTGGTGAATGTTGTTCTTTGAGATTGACCGGAAATTTTATCGATATCGATCTCTGATTCAGAGAGTTAAGTTGGAGTTCAGGTTTTACAAATGCTTACCTCGTGTGGATAAGTCGCGATTGCGGCACAGAATTTGGCGCCTCCTGCAGCAAACATGTTTCCCGTGTAGCCCACGACGTTATCCCAAGTTGTTCTTGTTCTTCCGGACGCAGCTAGATCGGCTTCTCTGGCTGCTAGTCGTTTCTTTCCCTGCTCGTATAGGACCCATTGCGTGGTACTCTCGGAAACACCTAGATAGCTTGCGCTCAAACCCCTGTATAAGCCCCGTATTCCTTCTTTTCGCACAGTCTGCATGGCACAGTCCAGCGCGTTCTTGTATTGCCTTCGCGATCCATCTTTTGCGTGTGATTTATCCAGTTGTAACCTCGTCTTGATCAACCAGATTGGATTCGTCGCCGTTCCAGTAACGATTCCCGCACAGACAGCGGCAGAGAGATGGACCCATGCTGCCTCTTGGCCATTGTTGAAGTGCTGACTTATTACCTTTTTGCCGTTACCGTATGTGAAAAAATTGATGGCGCGAGCTGGTACCACGCCTACTAGATTTGGTCCTAGTCCTTTGAATAGAGCTCGTCCCCCTTCGACTCGAGGGATAGCGAGGAGAACCTGAAATGTTTCTCGAATGTGGAGGAGAGACGCTCGGGTGACTGAGAGGGAGGATGGATGGATGCCTTTTTGAGCCCGCCACGCTTCGATTTGGTGCTGATAGAAATCGGATTGCAATCGTGTTTTTATGAGATCGAGAGGTGCTGTGAGGGTTGACGAGACCATGCCACCCAGGCTACGAGTATCTGTTAGCAATTGGACTCGCAGGAGCTCTGCTCGACTAGTGACTATACCCTCCGGCAAGAAAATGTGCCCATGATTTCGCAAAGGGCGATGCGTGCACAGCTGCTACCTCGGGCGCGTTGCCACTCCCCACCGGCAGGACATCTCCACTCTCCCGCGACTGCGATAATGTGGTGTTCAGGCTCGGTGAGGGGCTAGACAGCTGGCGAGAGTCTGATTTGGAAGGAAATGACATGAAAGTGCAGGCAGAGGCGACTCGGTTTCTGTGTGGCCAAAATCGATTGATATATCGTCAATGGAACAGGCGAATCGGCGAATAGAGGAGAAGATAAGTCCGCAGATATTCCAGGTCCAGTATCAATGCGAGGTAGGAGTTAGTTGTAACAGCTTGGGAACTTAAGGTTTGAGGTAGCTTTTCGTGAAATAATTTCTCCAATGCGGTTAGCATGACGATGCCATCCATGGATTCAGAAACCATGTCGGCCTCGAGAGGACGCGACGAGAAGGAAATCAACCACAACTATTCATTGTCCAGACAATCTCGCCAGACAAATTCACAGTTGAGTCTCGCTGTGCAAGTACAATGCCAATTTTGCCATAATCGCTGCATCTCTCCTCCAGACTTCGCGCAATGCAGTGCACGAGAAGATTAATGGCCCCTCCGGGCTTCTGGAAACGAAGTCTGGACGAATTCAAACGCGTTTCACTGATAGGTAATATAGAAAATACTGCCTTCTCTCTTCAATCTGTACTGAAAGCTGTATATAGCCATAAGATTCGACACTGTTCGGTTACAAAAGCGCCCATTTCCTCTCATTACCTTTTCCGAGCCCAATTCAGTCACACTATGCAAGACCATGTCCGACGCCGATATGGGAGGCATGTCCAAAGCAGAGCTGGACTTTGTACCCAAAACCACGTCAGAGCCTTCACATGCACATTTCCACGGCGACATATCTATTGAGCTGCCCCGAAACAAACCAGAAGTCGTGAGAACAGGGTATGCAGGTTGGAGAACCCTGGACCGGGGAAGGACACTGTGGGGCAAGTCACTGTGGGATATAGATCCATATACTTTCCTAGCGTTACGAGTCAAGTCGGATGGGAGAAAATACTTTGTGAATTTACAAACGGACTCCATTATACCCACCGATCTGCACCAGCACCGGCTGTTTTTGAAGAAGCCAGGGGAATGGGAGACTGTTGTTATACCTTTCAACGACTTTGTCCGGACAAACCATGGACAGGTCGTAGAGCCGCAATCTGAGATGCTGAGGGAGAAGGTCAAGAGTGTGGGAATCAGTCTGATCGATCGGATACCTAGGCCATACAGCTTGCAAATAGAACGAATATGGGCCACGAATGCTCAGGACGATGAGTGGTTGACGTCCAGCGAGAAGGGAGACATTGCAGCCGCACAGAAGGAGGCCAGCATGGAGGATGAAGCAAAATCAAAAGAAGCGAAGGAGGAGCCGGAGAAGATGTTAATGTGATGTTGACTTTGAACATGTTGCTCGCCAGTCTTACACCGGCTTCATCTTTTCGTACTTTTTCCAAGCGGTTCCAAATGAACGGTGCCGTTGGTTTTGAAGTCCCTCAACTTCTGATCAATGTTTAAGCAGCTCGAATGCACTCTCAGCTTATTGATCGATGCTGAATTTCCAACGATAATTTGAGCATACAGATCAAAATCAATATTTCAAGCAGTCCGTTCTATTGGAAGTTCATGCCTATAGCTTCCAACATGATTTGATATGATGGTTTGTGATTGTGATTGTGATTGCGAGAATAACGGAAGTCGCTGGTCAACAACGCGTCTTCCGCGACCAATCCCTCCCAGACAACTCAACCTCCAAATTTATCGACCTGCGACATCTTTCCACCTGGAGCAACGTCCGCAACTGGAATACAAAAGATTGATTTCGAAAATGCCAATATGGCCTGAAAAGACTGACAAATTCTGCTTCGATCTCGATCTCGATTTCGAATCCAGACTCTCCGAGAGCAGCACCGTGAAATCGCAGCTGCACTCATAATGAATCGATATCTCACGCCCTCGAAAATCGGCCTGCTGGTCCTGGTGTCACTCTACTGCGAGTCGGTCGTCCCCAATCCGGCTATCATACCTGTACTTTCTTTCATTGTCACCCGCCTCGTCCACACAACGACTTCATTGAATCCAGACAGCCCAGGCACGACAATCAGTTCAGCCCTCACCGTCGATGACTTGCAGAAGTTGTTGAAACAGTATCAATCAAATCAGCCTGGACGAACGCTTCTTGACCAATTCCTCAAGAAAATCTGGTCTATAGACTGCTTGCATTCTCTTCACCAATTCTTCAATGACCTGGACGCATATCTTGTGCCCCCTCATGGAGTCAATTCTGGTGAGGTGGCTTCAAAGTCAAATGGACATGTAGCTCTTACTCGTGTATCCCCTCTGGGAATGTTCATCCGCCGAGCTCAGCTGGAGTTCACCCGCATCAAGTTTCACGATGCCGTCAGTCTTTGGACCGCTTTCCTCAAATTCCGAGCCCCCACCGAAGACTCCTGGAGGAAAAAGCACCCATCCGCGTCCCAAGCATCCTTCGATGCTGGGATTTCCAACCTCAATCTTGAAAACAAGAATGATCTTCTACTAGCTTGCTATGGATCACTTGACCCCAATCAGTTGGAAGATGCAGAGTTCAGTACCGAGGATATCGAAAACGTGCTTGAATTTCAGCTTGAAAGGTTACAAAGTGGGTGTTTTAACTCTCCACGGATGTCCAAGTTGTTTGCTAAGTTTTGTAGAGTTTGGGAATCGAATGCCGGAGGACATGAAAGTCCGCTTCCGTGATCTTATGGGCCAGCTGTCAACGATGCCGAGTTTGGCGCACTTCGTCCGGTAAATCGAATGTCCCTTGGTGGTCTCAAGCAAGACCTGATCTGTCTGTCTAGTTTTTTCGAAGCATGGAGAGCAGGTGACTATTCCAGTGCCTTCGAAAACCTTCATCGCTACTTCGACTATACGACACATACGAGAGACAAGAGCTATTATCAGTATGCTCTACTTCACACGGCTATTCTTCAAGCCGATTTCGGATGCTTCAGTGAAGCGATTGCAGCCATGAACGAGACCATTGCCACCGCCCGAGAAAATCAGGATGTCAGCTGTCTCAATTTCAGCCTCAGCTGGCTGAACCATCTTAGCAAAGCGTATCCCAAGGAGATGAAACGCGCTGGCTATGTTGGCATGTTGAGTTCAGAAAGCGAGAACCTGGAATTTCTAAAGAATAAAGCAAAAGAGACCAAGATGTGGAACTTATACAGCTCTACACTGCTGAGTGAGACAAAATTGCTCCTTTCTACTGTATGCTACATCGAAACCTTCCCTCTCCAGATTTGCTAATATCTATGAAGGGAGAAGGAATTCCACAGGCTCTTGAGTTTCTCTATCAATCGGCCCACCTCATCCTGTCCCATAACATCCAGAACAACCACGGAACACACCTTCTCATGCAGTCATCTGTGTATGGGCGACTTGGTATGATGAACTCCATGACGTCTGGGCATCGTGGCTAATAAGTGCAAGGCCTCAGTCACCTCGCAGATACTTATTGTGAAATACTTCTCGATTGCCAAGCTGGCAACTCACCTGTAGATGATATTGTTCGCTCTCAATGTCGAAGGGCGTATGCTGTAAGATATTTAGGTCTCCCGCGCCCGCCGTACGCTAACAGGAAACAGGCTACGCAAATAGGGCAATACAAACAAGCGGCTTCAATTATATCCAGCATTGATACCAGTCTGTATCGAACCCTCAAAACTCAGCAATACGCCCTCAGCTATGCGGGCCTTCTCAAATTGAAGCGCGTCCTTCGAAGGTAGGCTTTCTCCTCTCAAGCTGATTCCACTTTTTCCATCACTAATTTACCAAAACAGGAACAATTTAACAGCCTCATATCACATTTTGAACCAGCTCACGGCCGGCGCCTCCTCGGAGCCAGACCTGGACTTCCAACTCTTCCTCCTAACAATAGATTACCACACCCGTCTTTCCAATTACTCCACCGCATACACCCTCATATCTCAAAGACTGGCAGATCTAAAGAGTCACACCGGAGAATCGGACATCTACCACTTGGTACACTGTCTCATCCTGAAAGCGAGGCTGTTTGTTGAAATGGGAAGAGCTGGGAGGGGATTCACGCTTGCAATCAGAGCAGTGGGGATTGCGATGCGTTGCAGGCTCTGTCCAATGCTGTGGGAAGGTGTCGGTGTGCTTGCTTCTATCTTGGGATCTTTGGGCGAATTTGACATGGCGAGACGATTACTCGATTCTGTGATCCCACAGGCAAGACTACCGCAGCGCTGATAAAAGAGGATTTACTAAAGGGTTTCTTTTAGGCTTTAGGAGGCGGCGACACAGCTCTCTCGGCTCAACTGTACTCGTGGCAGGCAGATGCATGTATAGGCCTCGCTGGTGCCACACCCGATCCTCGGACTCGAACTTCGCTTCTCTCCCGATCGGAAAATTATGTCGATCGCGCTGGTCATTGTAAGTCTCATCTTCTCCCAAATTGCCAGCCTCAACAACGTCGCATGGTTGTCCGGGTTGAGAGCTCATTGCAAAATTACTAACACGTAGATACCAGATTTCCACAAAATCCTGGATACACGTTCTTCCCTGACGCTGTTGGCCAAGAAAGCCACTATTGCTCGTCTGAGAGGGGATAATAAACTCGCGGAAGATTGGGCGACGAAGTATCTTACTCTTTACCAATCTGATATTGTGGAGGGAAGTGGAGATGGAAATGATATTTGAGAGGGAGAGAAAGAATTACATCAGGAGAAATGGCGGTGGAATATGAGTGTCATCAGCAAGCAGCATGGATCATAGTTTTGATCGTTCCTTGAGAGGGTTACTTTTTATACCGTTCGTGCTACTTTGGGACACCAAGTATTGGGCACATTGTGGAATTAACTATGAACCAAAACTGAAATGACAAAATACAAACGATTATCAATTGCAAGCCCCGAATCATCATACTATTCGTCTTTGAAACTTGAGTGATGGAAATGTCTGGTGGTGGTAGCAGTCAGTGGGAGTGGAAATTTGAAACGTAGGTAGGACATGAAGAATAATTATTACAGTACTTGCGTCCCCTCAATATGGCGGGAACTAACTATATTTCCTAGGTAGCATTCAAAAGCATTGTGAATTGATTATTTGATACGCCCATGTTCAATCTGTCATCGTTTTGGATAACGTCTTCCATTGGGGTTGTTGTGACGGCTTGCGGGGCTGGACAGGCGCGGGATGGGCTGTTCATGTCTATATTCTTCTTTTCTTTTTAGATGTCTTTTTAGATCGAGAATTACTTTCTCGTACTGATTGCTGGGAAGAAGAAGGCGTTCCTAATTTATTTTGTTGGGCCATTGATCATACAGTGGGTAGAAGAATCAGCTGAGACTTGAGGAGATTATGATGACTATAAGTTAGCGCAGTTAGTTCCCACCGTGCTCATGGAAGGCACCGAAGTATCAGATCGTCGTAGCAGGAAGCAATGGGACATGTAAAAAACTGCAACTTGGCTCCTCTATCGACGAATTCATTTATGTACAAAGTGCCCAACCCAAAAGGTCAGCCAGCCTGTTACCTCCTTCTTGCCGAAAGATTGTACGTCGGAAGAAAGAGAGTATGCATTGCCAAAACTATTCCTCCTTGCGATAGTTGACCTTGTCATTCCAAAATAGGGTCTAGAAACTGCATTAGCTCCACCTTTCTAGTTGGATGGAATTGCCATGTACCTTGTTACCATCGCCCCATGGGTAGAGCTTGTTGCGAATGTTCATGTACTCGTATTGAGGGCGCTCCTCTGGTGGAGGTCGGTGTGCCTCATGCTCCCAATGTTCGTTCCACAAAGTGTAGGCATTGGCCGACGCGATGATAAGGCAAGGGATTGCGACGCTGTGAATATTAGGATATTTGCAGTGTATTTTGAGGGTATGCGATTATGGCCGGAGTTCGCAATAAAAGGCTGGAGGTAGTTCGGTGGGTTTCGGGTACGTACTAGATAGAGAGCTTTCGCCAGAGATCTGCGGCCTGTCAGTATAGTGTTCGCGGTGAGATTTCCACAATCTAATCCAGCAATTGGATGTATGCGTACCAGAAGACTCAGCAGCGTGCTGCTTGACGGCCGCTCGCTCTCTGTTGAAAGCGTTGTCCTCCGCACCAGCGAAGGTGTGCTGGGTGGAAGAATGGCGCTTTGGCAAGCGGACCGGGGTTCTTTGGGAGAAGCGCTGGGCGGAGCGCACGAGGACACGCTGAGGAAGCATTTTCGCGGTTGCTTGGAGGAGCGGTTGTGGTCGTGGGCGTGGTGGTATAGAGATTCTGAAGAACGTCAGACCACGCTCGGAAGCGTAACTATGTATGGTCACGGGACCTGGACTGGAATCAACCTCGGACTATTCGAGCTTTCATCAATTATCCGCACATATCCAGCCTCGAGCGCTTTCTGTTATATCTGCGCCTGCTCGAACAACCCATCAGTCCGCCAGATGTGACACCAGACACCATTTCCCGATCGATGCGCTCGAAATGGGCCTCCGAATCACCACCTGGAACGTCAATGGCATTCGGAACCCCTTTGGCTATCAACCATGGCGCGAAAACAGAACTTTCACCTTCATGTTCGACACTCTCCAGGCAGATATCGTCATCATGCAAGAGCTCAAAATACAGCGGAAGGATCTTAGCGATGATATGGCTCTGATTCCTGGATGGGATTGCTACTTCAGCCTTCCCAAGCACAAAAAGGGTTGGTTCTGGTCA
The DNA here is from genome assembly GCA_003693225.1 of Venturia aucupariae. Taxonomy (NCBI): domain Eukaryota; kingdom Fungi; phylum Ascomycota; class Dothideomycetes; order Venturiales; family Venturiaceae; genus Venturia; species Venturia aucupariae. Next base: position 165,231 of record QWZN01000053.1, on the reverse strand, counting down.
CCCCTATCCACAAAGCAATGCTCATACCCTCTAGGATACTCTGGTGTTGGAATATACACTCGACAAAGCAGCTGCGCGCCAATCAAGGCTGAAGAAGGTTTACTAGGTATCTTATGTCCACCCGACTCCACCACGCCTTACCGGGAGATGTCGGCCGACGCTTCAATTGGCGGTTATCCTTCTTTGTCTCAAATGGGAGATCTTGAGGTCGACCTCGCCGCCTTGGATGCGGAGGGACGTTGCGTTGTACTGGAGTTTCCGGCCTTCGTGCTCTTTGGCGTGTACAGCCCTGCCAACAGCAACGGGCTCAGGGACGACTTCCGGCTTGCTTTCCTCACTGCTTTAGACGCAAGGATCCGTAATCTGGAGAAGATGGGGAAACGAGTCATTCTAACTGGCGATCTCAACATTTCTCGGACCGAGCTGGATTGTGCTGGCGCTGAGGATGATCGAAAGAAGGCGGGATTGAGTCATGATCAATACGTGTCTACTCCAAACCGTCGCATATTCAATCAGCTCCTCGAGGGTGGCGAGGTTGTCGGTCCTAGGGATGAGGGCAGAGAGAAACCTGTCCTGTGGGATACATGTCGAGAAATGCAACCACAGAGGAAGGGAATGTACACTCATTGGGAGCAGAAGATCAATGCGAGACCTGGAAACCATGGATCAAGAATCGACTACGTTCTCTGCAGTATTTCAATGAAGAGCTGGATTTCTGAGGCAAACATTCAAGAAGGGTTGATGGTGAGACTTTTGTGACTTTGCTAGACCATAACTGACATACTGAAGGGCTCGGATCACTGTCCAGTTTATGCTGTGATCAAAGATAATGTACCATGGAATAATGCAATAACCAACATCCACGACATCATGAACCCACCGATGATGTTCGTCAATGGCCAGCGCATGCGAGATCACAGTGCCAAGGACTTGCCTCCCTTCTCTGCCAAGCTGATGCCAGAGTTTGATAAGAGAAGAAGTATCAAAGACATGTTCAACCGTCATGCCTCCAACGGTTCCCAAGCCTTGCCGTCTCTGCCTGATGTAGGATTGAATGGCGCACACTCAACGCCCGCTGCAGCACCATCTCCCCAAAAGGACTTGGTCCAACGTTGGTCATCGAAAGATCATAATCAAGTTGCTACCCCGGCGAAGAGGAAGGTTTCTAGCTTCACAACTACTGGACCAGCAACAAAGAAATCCAAAGCACCCTCAGCAACATCCTCGTCAAATTTGCACAAAGGACAGCGGACTCTGCAAGGCTTCTTCCAGAAGAAGTCCCAACCTCTGCAACCTGAAGATCTGAGCAAGACATGTCCTATCCAGCGAGAAGCAACACCTCCCAGGCATCCGCCTTCCCAGTTGTCGCAAACATCGCCCAGCGCTGCAACTTCTCATAGTCGCGTACCCTCTAATACGTCTCCATCTGCAAACCTCGGTACCAAGCAGTTGGATTCATCTACAGACGAAAATGATGCCGTTGACTTGGCAGATCGACCGCCCTCGTCTACCGGGTCAGACGTTCATGACCCCATTGTCGCCAAAGAAGAATGGACCAAACTCTTCACAAAGAAGCAACCGCCAAAGTGTGAGGACCATGATGAGCCATGTACACTTTTCCAGACCAAAAAGAAGGGTTTCAACAGCGGCAGGAGCTTCTGGATTTGCGCCAGGTATGTCAACTTATTCGATTTCATGTCCCTTTTATCCTCTCTTACGACTCGATTCGCTTTATCTTCGGCCGAGGCTGTTTTCCATGGTGGGATCTTTTCGTGACGTCCCTTCCCCAGTCTTCGAGCCTCTGAGACCACCTGTTCCATGGCAAGTTCTCGACTCGAATTCGCTATCGGTGAATCTCTAGCCATTCTCAGCATCAGAATACTATAAGTTTACCGATATCGATCTCAGGTTAAGCGTCATCGGCTTCATGATGATTCTTACTGAATTTTTTTGAATTGTCAGCCTCACAGTGATGTCGGAAGTGAAAGGCCTCTTGCTAATTTCCGAGTCCAGACCGGTTGGTGCAAGTGGCACGAAGGAGAAGGGTACGGAGTGGAGGTGTCGGACGTTCATATGGGCCAGTGACTGGAACGGCTCGTGAGATTAATAGTAAACATGTTCATCTGCGAAACAGGTTCCTTGTCGAGAAAGTGATGTGTTTGATTTGACGCGTGACTCGTAAAAGGAAGATGAATAATGTTTGGCGCTCTTCACCATCTTTTTCTTACTCACTTCCTCCCTTTCTCTCTCCACCTCACCACCAACACCATGGACGAAGGCGACAAGATGACAGTCGATGGTAAGCTGTACCCTCAATGCTTATATCCATTTAAATCTGACAAACCAAAAGCGCCCGCACCACTAGAACGTGAGATACTCGCGGAAGAAAGCCACCAATTCCAAGCCAAAATCCTCCAAGTCCTCAACACAATCCTCGAGCACTACACCCTTCTCTTCTCAGAAGTACAACGCGAAACAGCCCTGAAAATGCTCACCCAAATCCAACCCTGGATCACGGAGCTACGCACCGGTCCCTCCGCTATCACCGATCCCTCACTCCACACATCCTTCTTCAAGACCGTGGATCAAAAATGCCATCAAATCATGGAAACGATAAATCTACACCACGCCCACGAACACATGGTGGAGGAAATGGTTAAGACGCGTATGGAAGAGAACTATCGTACCCATCGGCCCTCGTATACAAAGGAATTGATGGGTCAACCTTGGCAGCAAGTTTTACATCCTGAGGCGCCAGGTTGGCCGGAAGTGATTCCTGGGCATGAGAGGAAAGTTACTCATCAGATAATTCCTAATGGGGGGATGAGGTTGCTTTTAAAGTGGGAGGAGGAGGTCAAGGAGATTTATGCGTTTTTGGATGCGGTGAGTTTGTTCTCTCTTTCTCTCTGGACGACTGGGATGGATGGTGACTGTGGAGAGTGGATTTGGAGAGTGTGAGACTAATTGAGAACAGGGTAGAGCTGGACCTTCACGGTTCAAATCTGGTCTTCGCAGCTTGTCCGTCGATCCAATCCTAGGAGTGAACAACAAAAACGGCAACGTCAGGACTGTATCATTGGTAAGTCCTTTTCCTACTCGATCAATTTCATTCAACAACGCTTGTTAACATCTTCGACTTGACAGAGACGAATGCAAAATCACCCCTTTACAACGGTAAGCCACCCTCCCTCTCTGCCCCATCTCCGGCGAAGCCAAACTAACACCAACCCCATTAGCTCCACCGCGACCTCACAGAAATGGACACGGGCGATTTCTCACTGGTAAATAAGATCCTGGGAAACCTCGAGGGACACAGGGTTCAAGACAACAGTTACCTCGTCGCTGATGTTATGGAGTTGAGGCGGGGGCCTTTGGGCAGTAGTGGGAGTGGGAGTGGGAATGGGAATGGAGAGAACGAGAACAAGGGCAAGGCTGGTAATGGCAATGGCAATAGCAATGGTGAGGGTGAGGGTCAGAGCGGACAGACTGGCAATAATTAACTGGGATTAATCAATGGCAACGATTTACTGAGCAAAACAACGACGAGTTTGTTTGCGTGTCTGTATTTGTTATGTTATAAGTCTATTCTAGTAAGCTTGATCCCTAAAAACAACAAGTCTTTCCCGGACATCTTGAACTTCGATAATGGAACAGTCGATCGAAACAACAAATAATCTGGTTGCCTGGACATGTGTATTTTCGGAGTGGAGTGATCAAAACAGAGAGGGAATTTGTTGTTTGTTTATTTGATGGCTGGGAATTGTATAGTATTGGAGTTTTGGTAGCAAAATAAAATCGACTCAGAGGTTAAGTGGGTACGTATATTTGTGAACAAAGGGTTGAATTAGGCAGACGTGGGAGCGGTGTTTTGAGCAGGCGGCAGCGGAGGGTGAGAGAGTTAGTACACTTGAAGGAAAAGGGATTGTTCAGTCGAGGGGCCAGTGTTACGAGTGAGCAACATCACAACAAGTTAAGAAAGGAAGGATTGAATGATGTTTAGCTGGTGGCAATGTACAAGCACGATTCATTTTCAAAGAACAGTATCATAAGTGAGTAGTGACACAAGCTGAATTGAGAAAAGAGACTTTGATTGAGGTTTGATGCCTATGGCTTCTTAATTACTTTCGTGGGAGACGAGATTATCTACTGGTTATAGGGTATATCTACACTCAATAAAGCGCTATTACTACTGTCCATCCGCCTGCCAGCCAGTCTGTCAAAAGAGACGACGACGACGATGATGTGAAGTTGCGCTCCCAAGTCAAGCCAGGGAAAACACAATGACAATGAACCCATGAATACCTGTGATGACCGTCCCTCCTAACTCCTGATGCCAAAGACGATGTCGATGGTCGGCAATGAAATGTGCAATGGTTACCTGTGGTGTGGTGCCTGAGAAAACTCCGTTTTGGTTCACTCCTGAAGACGATGTCGATGATCGTGCAAGAGAATGCAATGAGATTGATTTTTTTGGTGGCGACGTTTTGCTGCCGTTGATGATGATGATGATGACTGCGCAAGGAAATGTGGTGGGATGTGGTGCTGGGTAGTGTCGAAGACGACGATGAGCTCGATGATGATAATTGCGGAAGAAAATGTTGTGAGACGTGATGCTGAGTAGTGTTGACGACGACGATGAGCTCGCAAGAGAATACGAGGGCCTACAGTGTCTCGCAGAAGAAGGGGTTTGGATGCCAGATGTCGGCGAAGTTGTCACTCTGCTGGAATAAGTACTCCTGTCTGATCTGCTCAAGACCACTCGCGTCCGCAGAATTCAAGAAGTCCTGATTCTGAATCTGATCACTGGTCATCATGAACCCACGGTTGTCGCGATGCTGCCAGAACTGATCGGCTGGTCCCATTGCTCCAGCTCCGGTGGCAGGGGCTGGTGTGAAGTTGGTGTCCAAGAAGTCTTCGAGGCCCTGTGTTCCTTCAGAGATGAACATGTTGAGGTCCTCACAGTTGCCATGCTGGTTGTTGTTGAAGGTAAGTCCAATAGGCAGGTTGTTGGTGGCTGCAAACTCGATTGTGGAACGAAAGTCCCCACCATCGACGACCGTGTCAATGAGATGGTCAATGTTGTCGAAGGCTTGGACGGTGTTATCACCCATGGCGACGGGGTTTAGAGACATGAGGGACAGATCTCGGTCGTTGAGAGTGAAGGCTGGAAGTGGTTGCTGAGGATTCTGAACGCGCTGAGCTTTGTCGTCAACAAAAACGACGGCGGCGGTTGTCGTAGCCATCTTGCGCTTGGTCATTCTTCGCTTCTTCTCTGAAGGCTTGCGTGGCTGGTAAGAATAGTCCGGGTGCTGCTGTGAGTGCTGTTGCTTTGCGTCGTCTGCCTTGGCTTTCCAAGTAGACTTGACATCTTCACTCTCATCCTTCCACAGAGCAGCAACCTTCTTGGCTAAGAACAGTCAGTAGATGTAAGTGATGCTTCAGTGAGAGGAAGAGACTTACAGATGTCGTTGTTAACAATCCCTGGGAATTGAGCTTTGATGACTGGGTGCTTGTGTTGACGATAGAGGATGAAGGCATTGGCCGGGCGCGGAACCTTTGCTTTGCTCTTGCGGTCGCGAGCATCAGCTGAAGAGACGGATGTTGGGCTTGCAGCGGTCGACATCGGTTCCTCAGAAGAGAGGTCGGACAACAACTCGAAGGTCAGTTGACCCTCTATTGTTAGGCGTGTCATGACGGGGCAATTCTTCATCTGGCTGTAGATGTGTTCTAATTTCGCGACCATCCAGTATGGCGTACTGGGTGGCAGGTTGGGAGCTGGTGCGCCAGGTTGAGATAACTCCAATGCGACTTGATGGAACCATGCCAATATTTCGGAACCTGGAGCGACGGAGGGGGTGAGAGATGATGAAGACATGATCTCGGTTTTGAGTAGTGTTGGATGTGATTGAGAGGCCAACGGTGGACGACGGTTGGTGAAGATGTGAAGAGGTTGCTATTGAAGGAAGAAACTCGGCCGATCTGGTGAGAGGCTCGATATAAATGCAAAAATTGTTTTGACGCTAGTGAAAAATACGTTTCAGGTTATCGCCTGATACTGTTGCCAGGGCAGCTCTAACCGTCTAAAGTGCAACTAAAAATTTGCAAGAAAAGTTGCACGGCTAAAGCGCAAAGAATTAGCTTAAACTTGCCCAGTGAGCCTCACTCCGCGTCGATCTGTTCACCTACACATAGTCAAGGCTCACTCTCCTATAACAGAGACTTTCAATTGGACCGAGTGATAACACACACACCACACTCACCGATTGTAGCCTTCACTGGGCTTCGACACTGCAAACCGGACGACTTCTCACAGTTGTCGACAACATTTGCGAGAGGCGTCACAAGTTCCCTGGAGTCGACTTGTCACACTTGAGCGGACTCTTCAAGTCACTGAGTAACCCTCCACTCGAAACCTTACGCCTTCCTCGGAAGTTGATCAGAGCAGTGAAAGGTTTCTATCGGTCAGTTGTTTGCTCTGCAACAGTACTGGCTCTTTCTCACGTCGCAATGCAGGCGTTCCTAAAAAGAAGCTCCACCTCTTTTGACTTAAGTTTCAACACTTCGAAATTCCAGAAAACAGCGCGCTCAATCAATCGAAGTCCCCCAACCAACTTCACACAAATGGCTTCCCCAAACTTCGAACAGACTGCACCGAATGGCAAACACGAGGCCAAATTCCAGCGAGATAGACTGGACGATCAGGTTTTGCAAGTCCTTCAGCAGATCAGTGGCCGCCCTGCCGAGGTTGACGTGGCCACTGCAGATCTCGATATGAGCGAGGCTATGGAAACACAACTCGAGTTGCCGAAAGATGGAGGTGGATTAAAGCAAGATCGTGTTCAGATTTTGGCTGAGTTCTATCTGGCAGAAACTGGTCTATGCCGGGCCATGTTAGCATTCTCCAAAGGCCTTCGTGCATCTTTTCAAGTATCCGATGGGCAGGAGCTAGACCAAGCAGTGAAGGAAAAAGCGATTCGAGAGTTTCTTAACGAGTAAGAATGATGTGATTATTTGATGGGAACGATCTTAACTAACCTCACTGCAGGAATACCCAATGTGCCAACCAAGCTCTGAACCTAGCTGCAATGGTTGACAATGAGCTCTCCCCATGGGCCGTGACCGTGTTTGAGGCCTTCTTCGAAGTCCGGCCAAACCCTAACCTCGCCGAAGTGGAGTTTTTGGCTCGTACAACAAATAGCAACAGTGGTATTATTGGAAGCTGGTGTGAGTACGTGACCCTTTGTCGATGATCGTGTCTAACTTCAAAACGTAGTCTCCTCCAAGCGTAACCGACTTCTCAACTTCTTCAAGAGCAGGGAGCTTCTTGGTGGGCTCGACGGCGAGGAAGCAGAACAATTTCTGGAAGCTCTTGTCAAAGAAAAGGCAGCGAAGGAGGGCAAAGCCATGTGAAGATATTGGCATGGAATGGAGTGTCAGCAAGGAGTGCAGAATGTGGCGTATTCGATTGCATGTCTTTCCATTAGACGTGTGATCCAGATGATATTTGCCAATCAATTTCATTGACCCGCGAAAGCATCTCTGCCACCCTTTGCTCTTGCATCCGCTTTGGTTGCCGCAGTGAATCTGATTCATCTCGTGTGCTATATGTGTACGCCAAGCTCCTCTACAAGAGAATTTTCCATCGATACCAAGGATTTGACATGGAAGATCATTTAGGGTCAAGGAAGAAGGAAGCATTCTATGCATGGGTGAGAAAGTAAGGAGGTTTGTGACGACTGGACAATGGAATGTCGTTGGATTTGCGTTTGCACGGAACTTGGCAGGCTATTTTAATCTCCGTCTACCCACTTTTCCTGCTGGGGGCCTTCCCCCTAATTACACCTCACCTTTGGTCCCTCACGCAAGACTTTAGCGCAAACATCACCAACATGGACCAGAGCGATATATATCTGGGGTCTTGCTTACACTGAAGAGCGGCTCCTTTCCGCCAGTATCTCCTGCTAACTCCCCTCATCACGCCGTTGCGCAAGACTTCACAGGACAGTCAACCGGCACATGGAAGACTGGAAGAGATTTGAAGCGTCTCATGGCTTCATGATGATCCGATGTAACGGCTTTCTTCTTGTGCCCGGATCCAAGCTCTGGATCCCTTGCAGCGACGATATCAGCGAGAAATACTCAGGCAAATCCATCACTGATCTTCTTTTCTAGAGGCGCACTGTTGTCATTTACCCAAACTTGTCGGAGACTATTCCTAGAATCTTCAGGCTCTGCCTATTTTATCCCCTCAACACCATCAATCCATCGATTCCGCACTGTTCGGCCCTCTCAGTAATTCGAAGCTCTCATACACCAAAGAAATCCTTGGACCCATCACTGCAACCGCACCAAATACCCTCAAATAATCGCAATGGCCACTTCTGCTGCATTGCAAGGGCCTTTGTCCTCGCTGTAAAACTCACGAAGCCAGTCGCTTGATCCTAGTCTACCAACCCGAACTCGATACAACAAGATTCCGGCAGCTCGCGTTTCAATCTTGTGTCTTTTAAACCGAAAGAACTTGAGGACCTGTGACTATGATCTGCCAAGGTATGATTCGACATTCCTTGGTGCCTTGATGATAATGCTAGCTCCCGTCAAAGACTCCCACAATCTGCCTCTTCTGCCAACGACTTTTTCTTGTCCCAATAGACTCCCGTCAAAGACTTTCACAAACCACCCCTTCTCAGGCAACCTTTCTTGTCCCAAATTTGATCATTCAAAGCTTCAAAATCATGGTTTGCAGCTTCTTATGTACCATTCGCCATCCCTGCTTGGAAGAATGACCGTTTGTGGTTCTGTTTCAGGGACGACGATGCAAGGTTGGATAGCTTCAGAAAATATGGGTCAAAAGTGATTACCCAATCCAGCGCGCAAGTCTTCAATGTGAAGCATTTGTCTTTGAAGCAGAGGGATATCAATCTCTGCAATTCAACATCGAGATCGATTAACCTCTAGAAATCCAATTTTCTACTTTTGATGAAACTTTACCGATTTCGATTATGATATCAGTGACTGTATCTGAAGAAGGAACCTCGATCTGCTAGAAATGAGAAAGACGTCTGTTGACAGCCTCGCTGTAGCTGTTGTTTCTGAGATGTGGTCTCTTTATGTCCAAACTGCGCTTCATGCCACTGTTCTTGAACCGCACCATCCCCTTGAGCAGACATGTCCCAATTTGAGGGTCAAAGTTCATGGATCGAGATGAGACAATCGACATTGGACTCAAGAAGTAATAATAGCATCAAATTAAATGCAGGACATCACAAGAAGAACGTTCAAAACAATGTAGTTGCTTGATTACTTCTCAGGGGAACCAGATTGACATTGATCGGGGATAAGTCGAGGGCAAGAGGCTTTCAGAGTGGAAATTTCTTGGTTACGCGGGTTATCATCTTTGGAGCTCGATACATGATGGATATCCATATAGCACTTGCGCTCAAGAGGCACTTTCTTCGAATGCACAGCTTCAACCGGTTGACACTGTAACGTCTGTCCACCAACGATAATATGGTTCTAATTTGAATCAAGAACGACACTGTCACTAGAAAATTCAGCAAATGAGTGAAGCAGCATAATTGTCTATCCCTTTTGTATCAGCAGTCCGTGAGTTCAGTCTCCCAGTGTTTGATAGGACTGGACAGAGTTAATGAGTTGAGTATACCGTTAAGCCTCAACCGACGTGCCACTTTGACAATGATTGTGATGGTTTTCCTTGTGTTCACACCACTGCTTAGGTGGCTTTCTTTGTTGATCCGAGCGAAAGGCAAGACTATGGTGTTCATGATGAATGATTTGAGAGTCTTCCGGGTCACTTAGCACATGATATTGAGCTTTGGAAGGAATTCTGATGAAGAATGAATTCGTCGTTGTGGTGGGTGCGGTCATGGTGTGGCACGCTTTGGCGGCAATCAAGTTTCACAAGCGAGGAGGAAATGTGGCTATCAGCAACTGAACCACTCACTGCTGCTCCAACATCTCACAATGGCGCGTACGAACGTGAAAACAATAGACTAGCAACGAAGTGCAACCGCAACCGTCCGCCCACGATGCTCTGTGCCTTCATATCATCCAGAATCCCACAGTCATGGTGACTTTCACCGCTTTCCTGACCATCTACCTCGTCGGCGGTTTGACCTTCCTTCCTCTCGTCGTGTGTCTCCTCCTCGCCCACGCCTACTATACCTTTCCGATACGCGATGCCGAAACCTTGCCCGAGCATGGAGCTGAAAAGTTGCAACCACATACTACCGAGTTGAGGAAGACTCTCTCGGAGAAGGATCTGGCATCGCTACCTCCGGGAACTCGGTCTAGTCCGCAGGAAAGAGATGTGGCAGCTGGATATTTTGCAGTATGCCGTGAATTTGTTCCGGGAGGGGTCAATGGAAAACCCCCAGAGCGTACAACCCCAGCTGGAGAAGTGGTCGCTGTTGAAAGTCCGAGTGTATACCAGAGCATGTACAGGAGCATATTCGACAGAAACAAGGTTGCAGGCCCGGCCATAGAGCAAGTGAACGGAAACAGGCAAGCTACCAAAAAGGCTCGTAATGTGTTTTATGTCGTCTTGAGGTGTGTTATACTCCAGCTGCTAGCAGCCCGTCCCTAACTCGCTCCCAGGCTCGGCCACCTTATGCTCTACGATGATGCCGAACAGCTCGATGTTCGGCATGTCATATCACTCGCACTATACGATATCGATCTATATGCTGGTGGAGAAGAAATACTAGAGGGGGAGCTTTTTGTCAAGCGGAACTGCATCAGATTGAAGCGTCGTCAGGATAGAGAAGTGCCCCCCGAGGATTCCAAACCCTTTTGTCTCTTCTCGGACAACTGCTCCGAGAAGGAGGATTTCTATCGTGCTCTGCTGCAAAATCAGGACCACGTCTCTGGCGCTATGCGAAGATCTCCCGAGGTGTTACAATTCGAAACCGATCACATTATCAAACTCGTCCAGCAACTTCATGCTTCTGGTGAGAACTTGCAAACGAGATGGATCAATGCGTTGATTGGACGGCTTTTCTTATCGTTGTACAAGACCCATGAGCTCCAGGAGTTGATTCATACGAAGATCACCAAGAAGATCACTCGAATTTCTAAGCCTTCCTTCATCGAGTCCATCAGTGTCAATAACATCGGTAAGTCATCTCAGACTATGGTGCTGACATATTGACTCTGCGACGCAATCTTTCCCAACTCATCTGCAATGACCTTGGGCAACCTGGAACGCTCTGTGTTTTTGGGATATTCTGGCCTCTCTCATAGCAGTCACTTCAAATTTATTCATGACTATGTACTAACAGTCTATTTCAGATATGGGCAACAGTGCTCCGATCTTCACGAATCCAAAACTACGCGAGTTGACAATCGATGGCGATCTGACTATTGAGACAGACGTAAAATATACTGGTGGCTTCAAATTAGAAATTGCAGCAGTCGCTATAGTCGATCTTGGTCAGCGCTTCAAACCTAGGAAGATCAACATTTTGCTGGCCGGCATATGCAAGAAACTTGAAGGTCATCTCCTTGTCCGCGTGAAGCCACCACCTAGCAATCGCATCTGGATATCATTCGAGACCATGCCCAAGCTTGACCTATCAATTGAACCCATTGTGAGCTCACGCCAGATCACGTACAACTTTATTTTACGTGCAATTGAAAGCAAGATCCGAGAGGTTGTTGCCGATACCTTGGTCGTCCCGAATTGGGACGACATCCCATTCAGCGATACACTGCTTCAGCCGACTCGGGGAGGCATATGGTTGGAACCGCGTACGAGCATTTCGAGCTCTCGAGATGATGCCATGGGTTCCTTGCAGCCAGCTCCAGAGGGGATAGACATCCAGATGGCAATGGACGCCGCGACCACAGCGGCCGCGAAAAGTGCCAGCACACCGACGCTAATAGGACGTCGTAATACTGCCGCTAGCTTGAACAAAAAACCACTCCCTTCAAGCTCTAGCGCAGTTGGTATATCCTCCGCGCTTGATGACTCTACAGGCCCGATAAAGCCGAAGAGTATGCGTTCGAACTCCTTTGCCAATGCGGCATCTCCTGAAGTCAGTTTAAATGTTCAGGCGCGCCGAGAGAGCCATCCAGCAAACCAAGATGCTGCAAGTATGATCAAAGACATTTATTCACGATCGCAAAATTCCTCCCCAGTCGAATCGCCCATTGGATCTCCTTCAGCATCAGACTTGAAATCCTCGAAACGGCGAAGCACATTTGCATCCTCGGATAGTTCACCCGAGGGAGCGGAAGATTCCTACGAGGATTCTACTGCCAGTGGTGGTACATCACATCCATTCGCGTCGAGTCGGGAAGTGCTAGAGGAAGAGTTGGCCGATCGTTTGTCTGGCACCTCGTTCACAAATACGCCTGTTGGTTCGACAAAGAGACAATCTATTGCTGCTAATGCTGCGACTGCCACCGCAACTGCCCGGAAATGGGGCTTCGATTTACTCGCAAAACATCAAGCTGCTAGGGCAAATGCCGCTTCCGAATCACCTGCGAATAGCACACCACTTGATTCCGCCCAAAACCCCGCCAACAGTGGTAAGTCTGCCGCTGCGATATCTTCCGGTCTTGGTAGTCCCTCTAACCCCATCGGTCGGGGGCATCCGCACGGCACACCAATACCGCACGCTTCAACATCCGGTGCAAAGGGAGGGTGGACGGCAGCATTAGGTAGCTTGACCAAGCGCAAGCCTGTAAAAATTCCTTCGATTGTTGATAATTCGGGCAAACCGACCATCCCAGCTACAGGTCCCCAAACAAGATCGTCCGACTCGCTTTCGTCATCACCGCCTCCGCCGCCTTTACCACAAAGACCTTATCTTGCGCATGCGGCAAGGGGTTCGGCTTCGAGCTCGTCAACGAGGAGAAGTGTTGGTAGTGCTAGTGTGCAGGAGGGGAAGAAGGTCGGTCAAGATGATGTTTTGATCATCAAGGCGCCCAAGGAGAGGGAGGATGATGTTGAGTTTCCGGACTATGATAATGCGCAGGTAGAGAGCATGGATGGCATAGGAGCGACTGACGGGTTTTTAGGAAGTGATACTCCACTTCATCGGGAGAATAACACAGGCCAAGAACCTTTTTCGATAGGTGGTCGGCATTCTTCTGTGCGAGACACCGTTATTACGGCGAATGCGAGGAGCTTTTCTGAGAGGAGAAATAAGGAAGGCGTGGAATGATGGGGATTGCGCCGGAACTCCTCGGGTTCAGCGGTAGATTAGTGATATGCTTCATCTTCAGAAATTGATGGGACGTGTCGTAGGCCGGAAGTTTATGGCACTCCGATTGCATTACAATTTTTTTTGCCAGAAACATTCTCATGGAAATCAATCTCCAATGGCCCCCAGAGTGGATCATGCTACCTAGGTCTGTGAATTTCTGAGACTGAGAACAGTCGAGTAGTCAGTTGGAGAATGGAGAGGAATAATTTGTACAAGATCATGGGTCGCCAGTGTTTTAACGTCATGTTCATCGGATTGGAACCATCTCAAATAGTCAAATGTAGATTGAAAGAGTCAAATTCTTCGTTATGCCTCTCTCTTTTGTGCACATCCCTCGTCGTGGTGAGACGTTATATGATCATCCATGCCAAACAGGGCAATGCGATGCAACGCAACGCCGTGCTCCGACCTTTACGAGGTGAATATTTTTCATCCAGATGAACGTCATCAAATGTGACCGTCTACTCTTCCTCTTCCTCCTCAGCGTCATCCTTCTTCTCGGCCGCCTTAGCCTTCTTTCTTCGGACACGACCTGGACGTCCACCACCGAATGGCGAGGTAAGGGCGAAGTCGATGTGCTTCTGGGAGTCGAGACGGACGATGAAAGATGGGACGTTGACGATTTGCTTTCCGACACTATTATGCATTTGTTAGGGATTCGTCGAATAAGAGCATTCGCAGTGTGCCAACATACCGGATGTGTCTCTGCTTGATTAGGACACGAGCGTGGTGGATGGACTTTGCAAGACCGAGCTTGTAGACGCAGGTTTGTAGGCGGCGCTCCAAGAAATCCTCGACCTTTAGGGCCAAGACGTAATCGAGCTTCATGCGGGCCTCGTCGAGCACACCGACACGTACGAGACGGCGAATGAGCGCATTTCCTTCGAAGAGTCGCTTGGGGTCCTTCTCGTCGAGGGTAAGAAGTTGACTGTGGGTCGCAAAGATTCGTTAGACAATGCACACGGGGTTCGAGAGCGCAGGTAGTCAAGGGAATACTCACCGAGCAGCACGACGGATCTTAGAGAGGGTGAGCATGACGCGCCACACCTCACGCTTGTTGCGCAGACCGAATTCGCCGACAGTCTTCAACTCGGAGTCCCTAGATAGGAAAATCCATCAGTCCCAAATATTCAACATCTTGAGTAGAGACAAGCTCTAGCACAGTGGATGAGAATGAACGTACAGACGAGCTGCCTCGAATGGACGACGAGGGACTTTGTAAGTCTTGGACTGAACAAATATTAGCAATTGTGTTGCGCAGTGGATCAGACAGGCTCAGGAACTGGCTTCACTTCAGGAAAAGCTGCACAAAGCCAGAACCAGCGCCATGGAGAACTGGAAGGGATTGCCTACGTATGCCCGTGGAGCCATGATTGTCGATGTGGTGGTTGGTGATGCCGGTGACTTGGGAGTAAGAATGGAGTTGTAGATTTTTGAACATCGTGGGCGCTTTGTCCATATCAAGTTTAGCGCCTCCGTTTGAAATCCGCGCACCACCATATCAAAAATTGACCCATGAACCTCAAGAACTTCCGCCCAACAACGACTCCCTTACCCAACTCGACAAACGTAGGCAACTCCATCAATTGCTGCGCCATAATCTCGTTCTAATACCTGCGCAGTCACAAATCCGGACACAATGGGTCACTCTGGAGGGTACCTATCCCAATATTCATCTTCACACCTCCCACGACGACTAATATTCGCAGTCTCCGATCGGGAACCCGATATGCTTTCTCGCGCGGCTTCAAGCAGCGAGGCTCCATCGCCACCTCCGTCTACCTCAGACAATACAAGTACGAATTCCTGGCTCTGGAAGGAAAGAAGGACAAAAAAGACTGACAAGCTTCAGGGTCGGCGACATCGTGGACGTAGTCTGTAACGGAGCTGTCCAAAAGGGTATGCCACACAAGGTCTACCACGGAAAGACCGGCGTCGTCTACAACGTCACCAAATCCGCCGTCGGCGTCATCCTGTACAAGCAAGTCGGAAACCGATACATGGAGAAGCGCGTCAACGTCCGCATCGAACACGTCAAGAAATCCCGATCCAGAGACGAATTCCTCGCCCGTGTCAAGACGAACGCGGAGAAGAAGAAGCAGGCAAAGGCGGATGGCACAAGGATCAACCTCAAGCGTCAACCTTTGATGCCAAGGGAGGCAACGACTGTCAGCATGAAGGACAACTACCCAGAGAGCATCGTTCCAGTCGCTTACGAGACATACATTTGAATGATTGATGTTTTGTGGGACGGGGCTGTACGTGGGAGAGATTTGGTTTATGGGCTTGCATCTGGTTGTATGCGTTCTTTGCAGGACAACAACAACTTATGGCGAATGGGTCTCCGTGGAATGTTCACACGGTAAAAATGAAAGCTTAAAGTCAAACTCTCCCAATCTGCTCTTTTTTTCTGTGTGAGCATCTGTGCTGCTTTCAAGCCTCTATCTCCTATCCTACATCGAACACACCCTCGCCCACGTTCATCCTTCCTCCACTAATCACGTCAATAAAGACTCGACTTTTTCCTGAACTGGATTGGAAGGAAACACCAGCCTCCTCCACCCCCAGACTCTCCCACCATGCACAAACCACTCCATCCACGAACGTACACCCCTCAAGTCTTAAGCATATCCTCTCCGCTAAAACCCAATCAAGACAAGTCCACCAATCAAGTCCCATCTGTCCAAGATAATCGGTAACCCCTTCTCCCACAATACGTTACATACTACACACATCCCGCATTCCCACGGCCTCAAAATCACCATCGGTACATATACACCTCTCCCCACGAGTACCACCCAATCAAAACTCGCTACCTTTCTTTTCCCAACCTTATGTTGTTCAGCCAACGTCTACTGTATCACTGGAGTTGGCTCACACTTCCCGAGAACCGACCGAGGGTTTGTTTGATATGATGTAGTAATTTCCTAATCCCAATCGGGGGATCTTCCCAGGAAGAAGATATATCCCACATCCATTGAATGTGACGGGCTACCATCCAAGTCTACAACTTTTTCATTCCTTCTGCGTCTTTTCCCCGTATTATCAAGAAAGCGAAGCCGAGCCTGCTTCGAGAGCCACGAAAGAAAGAGATTTTCACAACACAAAAAAGGCACAATACAGTATTTGAAATTCCAATACAATAACAGCAGACAACCAGCACCAAACGAGCCTCAATGATCTTTGCAGCACTACCCCTAATCCAAAATCCTCTCTGTTCACATCCAGCACGTAAAAGTTAAATTCCCCAAAAGGCCAAAGGCTACACCAAGAGGCCATAGGTATGAAAAGATGAAAACTCCGAACCCCAACGCTCCACTCCTTCCAAAGCAGCAAAGATCCAAAAATGGGTTTCCTCCCTCCCCAAAAAGAATCCATCTAACAGCACAAAAACTCCTTCAAGCCACGGAGGACAACCTCCTCGCAAGGTGCCACAAACTATATCGATCTGATTTTAGCAAAAGTATTCTTTCCAAAACATGAATGAACAGAATGAGCAAGTATTCCAAGTGTATGTCTCCTTTGAGTCGCGAGTATTACTGAACAACGCACGAGGGTCTAGATGTATCCCCAGGGTTCTTCACACTCAACGCCACACGTGCGGCTTCCGTAAAAGCTTCGTTGACGCCTCGATTTTTCATGGCTGAGCACTCTATAGTTCGAGAATTAGCATTCCTTGAAGAAGCTGTTCCTTTGGCCTGTCTTCATCACGTACCTAGGTATCGCAAAGCCTTGATCTTCTGCGCGACATTCAAACCCTGCTTGTATTCAATCATCGGCCTTTTAGGTTCTCTTTCAGCCTCGGCTGGGTCTTCGTCTTCGTTATGCCTCTCGCGTAAATCGCACTTCAACGCTACGAGGACTAGTTTCACGCCGGGACAGTTTTCCTCTATCTCTGTTTTCCATTTTGTTTCGATGTTTTCTAGGGAGTCGGCCGAGTCTACCTGGGGTGGATGTTAGATTATGCCTTTAGCGATCAAGTGTGTCCATCCGGTCGGGCAAAGGGGGCGTCATACGCTGAAGCAGAGCATTATGGCATGGGTATTGTCGTAGGATAGGGAGCGCAAGCGGTCGAATTCCTCTTGGCCTGCTGTGTCCCAAAGGGAAAGTTCCACATGTGTGTTGTCGATGAAGATGTCTATGAATCGTGAGCCGGGATGCGACGGGTTGGGTCAGAGGAGCCGATTGAGGCGTACCGTGTACATAGTTCTCTATGATGATAACGTTAGCATGTGATGGCAAGTGTGTGAAGTGTAGCAGACATACCAAAAACGGTTGGTTCACTAAACAGTTTGTTAGCGGAATCGCGGACGCGCATGGAGCTGGACTCGAGACTTACTAGACAGTGGGAAAGTAGCTATGAGATTATGCTGTTAGCATTGGATCTGATGCTTCGCGAATACATACATACCCTCTCGTGAAGACGTTCAAAAGAGAGGTCTTGCCACAAGCTCCGTCACCACTAAATGGTAGCACTGGTCAGTCTGCCATCTGGCCACCAATTCAGACCCAACATACAGAAGCACCAATTTCCGCGACACGGATTTCGAACCTCCACAGAGCGGCATGCTGGCGCGATTACAAGGAGACAGGGATTGCGTGGAACGAGCGAGCGGAGCAGCGGGCAGCTGTTCGGGTGAGGGAGCGTTTACGTAGGTAGTGTATGTTGTGCTCGGCACAGCGAACAATCGCGCAGAGTGGTAGGATAGAGGGAATGTCCCAGAAGGATAGGATATGATCGGATTCGATTAGGGGCTGGAGGAGTTGATAAGAGGATGGGTGCGGATGAGGTGGAGAAGTTGTTGTAGAGTGTATTCTGGGTATAGGGCTCAAGGTTATGCGGCTTGGGGGTTGCCAGTGCCAGTGCATCCCCGTCTGGATCTGGGCGGTTGGTGGCGTACGAGTCGCCGTGCATAATTAGAGAATTCCGCCAGGATTTGGCAGACGGCAGACGAGTTGACAAAGGTTGGATCTAATTGCAACTACAAGATTCCATGTCTTTTGGGCCTACGGGATCTGTTTCCTGGCCATCTTGCAACACGTTTATTGAATCCGACCATGGCCATGTAGTTCAGCATCAGCTCCGTCTTCACTTTGACGGCTTTGGGCATGGCAGCAATAATGGGAAGTAAGTTTGATCAAAACGCGCAGCTTCTGATACGTAAGCCGAGCCTCGAAGGGTCCTATATCTGTAGATTGTGGGGGATCCTTGTGGCTGTGAATTGGCGATCGATATGGCGCTGGAGGCTTTGCGTTCTGGTTTATTTTGGGAGTCTTTGGCCAAAGTAAGCTTTTGGCTTTGATGAGCTGAGACTGCCAATTATCATTGCATGATGAATCTCCTCTAGAGACGAAAAGATACAGAACGACGCCGGTTGTAACTCGTCGTGCCTCAGTCTATAAGTACTAAGAGAGGTCGTTCATTCTCCTTCAGAACAGAGCTTCCGGAATTAACAGTACTTCACAATTGATATCATGTGCAATGCTTTGCAATAGTACCCAGAAGTACCCAGAAATTCTTCGCCAGTTTCTCTGTTCTCAAGTGACATGGATGCATCGGATCTTTATATTTTATAGCTTTGCCTGTTCAACGCTTAGAGCCAGAACGTTTACCACATGAAATTGAATTAGTTGTTCCGTATGCAATTCTCCAGAAAAGAACTGCCAACGAAGATTCTTCCTTTGTGCACCATATGAGTGCAGTTGCTCTGTGTTCAGTATTCCAACAAGGCTACTGCACGGGCCGGAGGCGGCAATCAATGGTCCGTAACTTCAAAGCCGCATTCATCAACACCACGACAACGTAAAGATCGCGACCTTCTGCCTCTCACTCTCTTGCAATCCACTGTTCCAAACAAAAGCATACACTCAGTCCACAATCAAACTCTGTGCCCGCGACCATGTCCGACGACGACGATTTCATGCAAGATTCTGATCAGGAAGAGTAAGTCAATGGCAGTGTGTGACGGGAAACACTCACTAACCATCCCAGCTACGATTTCGACTACGAGGATGACGATGAAGAGCAAGAAGGAGGAGATGTTGACATCGAGAACAAGTACTACAATGCGAAGCAGATGAAGGCGGATAATCCAGAGGAGGCAGTGGACGAATTCCTTGGAGTGCCTGCGCTGGAGCCAGAGAAGGCAGAATGGTATGGCGAAATCAGGACCATGTTAGCCATCAGAGATACTGACGTCTGGCAGGGGCTTCAAAGGTCTGAAGCAAGCCATCAAGCTGGAATTCAAACTCAAGCGCTACGATGCCGTGAGTTTGTCCTATCCTACCTACCACTTTCATGCGCCAGCTAACAATGGCACAGGCCGTCGAGCATTATCGCGAACTCCTCACATATGTCAAGTCTGCCGTCACGCGGAACCACTCCGAGAAATCGATTAATAACATGCTGGACTTCATCGAGAAGAATGCTGACGACGAAGCCGCCAACTTCTGCATCGAAAAGTTCTACGCACTTACCCTCGAGTCTTTTCACAGCACTAACAATGAACGGTTATGGCTGAAGACAAATATCAAGCTGGCTAGGCTGTGGTTCGCCCAGAAGAATTATCGATTGCTTGCGGACAAGTTGAGAGAGCTGCACAAAGCATGTCAGAAAGAGGACGGAACCGAGGATCCAAGCAAAGGAACATCCTCGATCGAAGTTTATGCACTGGAGATTCAGATGTACGCCGAGACACGGAATAACAAACGACTGAAGGTCAGCTGGCCCTTGAAACGAAGAATGTGGTCAACCGTGGCTAACAAAATTCTAGGCGTTGTATCAGCAAGCACTGCGTGTCAAGTCGGCCGTCTCGCACCCTAAGATCATGGGTATCATCCGAGAATGTGGTGGCAAGATGCACATGAGCGAAGGTAGACTTTGAATCATTTCTGTTGAGGCGGACCCGCGCGCTAATAACATGTCATAGAAAACTGGAAGGAGGCACAGAGTGACTTCTTCGAAAGCTTCCGAAGTTACGATGAAGCCGGCTCCTTGCAGCGCATCCAAGTTCTGAAGTACCTCGTCTTGACGACGATGCTTATGGGATCGGACATCAATCCCTTTGATTCCCAAGAGACTAAGCCGTACAAAAACGACTCGCGGATTTCGGCCATGACAGACCTCGTGGACGCCTATCAGAGGGACGACATCCATGGATATGAGAAGATCCTGCAGACCAACAAGGACCTTCTCGAAGACCCTTTCATTGCCGAAAATATCGACGAGGTGACACGCAATATGCGGACGAAAGCCGTCTTGAAGCTTGTCGCACCATACACGCGCTTCACTCTGTCCTTCATCTCAAAGCAGCTCAAGATTACACTTTCCGAGGTCCAGGACATACTCGGATTTCTAATCGTGGATAAGAAGTTGCACGGAAAGATGGACCAGGAAGCCGGAACCGTGGAGGTTGAGAGCAGCACAGATATGGATCGGGTCAAGGCGATTCGCGAGTGGAGCCAGTCGATTGGCGCGCTCTGGCAAACCGTTCTACACGACGGGGAAGGCTTTAGATCTGAGGAAGGATCAGGATATCTGCCTCCAGTTCATGGGAACCTAGGTGCGCCATCGCAGCCGGGGAAATCGTCAAATGGGACGGGTGGCAGAGTGAGAGGTGGCGCAAAGGGCAAGGGACAGTCGGGAAAGCAGCCAAGCACTGGCAGTGGCCTGAGGGGATGACGCGCATCAGCCGCTGCACGCCTCACCCATGCGATGCCAGTCGATCTGGAGGGTTCCATCTCGTGATTGGCGATCCAAGTAGCCTTGCGTGGGTTTGCCGGTCGGACGGGTGCGATCCTTTTGATGGTAGCTAATTCTACTGAAATAGTTGAGACCTGCTGCTGAATGCAACAAATCAAGGCCATATCACCTGTTGCCGGTACCACTCGTAGTATTTCCGACCGCTTTGTCGCTGAAAGAAGCGAGACGCGCCGTTATTTGGCGGTCTCAATTGGCTCGTGGTGTTCGTCTTTGTCGCTTTGTCAATCATCATGTTTTGCGCAGTATGGAGGGCACAGATCGGCAGCTGCAAAGCCCCTGGACACACAACCTTCACGCCACATATAGCTGCGTCGTGGAGAAATTATACCCTTCGTCGTCCTTCAACGGTGCTGACTTGCACTCACCAGGGCCGTCGGTCTTCAGACTTTCCCTTGTCTTCGGCTTGGCGCATGGATTTCGTACAACGTCGGCGCAAGTAGCGAATCAAGCGGGCGAGGGCCGCATGTTCCAGGGTCTTGGGCCTCTCGAGGCTTGAGGTTTTGTCATTGTCCTCGATCTATCACATTTTCCGGAAGCTCGATAGCCAGGCCCACTCCGAGCATCTCAGTGCAACCTCATGTACTCTAGCGCATCATAGATATTTGCAAGAATCCGCCTTTGCCTTTGGCATCCGATATTTCAAATCGCAGGTGATAAAGAGGACCATCCGGTCCTTTGTACGCCGCGCAATACGTCTCGCGTGGTTCCACGCACATTGCTGGATGTGCAGGAGGCGTGTCTGCCAGGAGAAACGGGTCGATGTCCAGCGCAGGCTGTCTGGACAGTACGACCGCAGGCTCCTTCGTTTCAGAGGCGTGTATTGCAGAGAGCCTTTGTGCCTGGCTGCTGGCTTCATTAAGGGGAGAGCCCCAAGCGTCGTAGTCAACGGGGACCGGCAAGGTCGCCCAGATATATTGCCCACCAGAATCGTGACACAAAGCCATAGTGGTGGAGGACTCTGCATATATACTAAAGTCCTTGAGCATCACGTCTGTCATCTGGCTGCTCGATGGACGCTCCGAAGGTGACCTGAAACTTGCTGCGCTGCCCACTCGCTGCTTGTTGCTTGCTTGATTGCCTGTCTCGCTGCGGTGCTCGTTGATTGCAAAATACCTACTTACTGCCTCCTCCTCTCCTCCAGCTCTCTGCCAGCTCTGATCAGCAGTCCATCACTCCTCGGCTCGGCGCGCTCTGTTGCTGGTCATACTACTGTGTCTTGTCTCTTCGCGATCGCGCATCCCAGCAGACCAACCAGGGAGGGAATCGAAAGATATTGAAAGGCCGAGAACTGGGGAAGAGGTGTCTGCCGCACTCAAGTCGCCAACATGAACGGGCAGCCGGCGTTTATGAGCACTGGCAGCTCCTTTCTGTCGCTGCACGGCTTCGCTCTTCACGGCGGCGGAATACTCCATCAGCAGCAGAATCAGCATCAGCGCGGCCACCCCACGCAAGCACAGTTCAGTGAATCTTCGGGCGGCCTAGCCCCTCCTTCTTCGGCGGGCTTTGGTGGGGTTGCGCAAAGAGGACTACCGTTCAGGCCAGCGGGTCTACCCGTCGTCGTCGACTGTACCCACACCAACTCCAACCATCATCAAGCCTACCCGCACCCGAACCAAAATAACCACTCGCACTCCCACCTTCGCCACGACGCCTTTCTCCATCCGAGCACCCTGAGGATGGGCTCCTTTGAGCTGTCGCAGGACGAGGAACTTGCCCGTCTGCAGGAGCTTTCCAACAAGTGGGAGCCAGAGGCCAATGCAAGTCGCTCCCAATCCATACACCCACGCGTGCTTTGCTTTGCCTGCCCAGCCCTCGCACCGAAGATAGCCGTCCCTGAGCCTACCCTTCAATACTGACTTGTTATCAGGGTCCCCTCGTCAGCGAGCTCCTTTCGAGCAGTCTCATCACCACTGAATATGCCAATGCCGACCCCGTTTATCAAGCAAAGACTGCCGTATGTTTGATCCAAGCGCTTTCACCCCGCACCCGGCTTGCAGCTAACCCTCATCGTTACAGTCCATTCCGCAAACGCACACCCAGTACCGTACCTGTCGAGGCGATGGCCATTGTGGCTGGCGAGGTTTGCGACCTTCAATTCTTCTGCTTTCTGTGCCATTTGCTAACAATGGCTCAGCTGTCGCGTTCAGCTATTTCGAAGCTCTCATCCGCATCGGAGACCCCCACAAATTCCTCGAAGAAGAGACGCGACTCAAGTCTTTGCGCAACATCTTGAACGATGCGGGGTTCGAGGAGCACTTGTACGAGGACTTCATGGAAGACACAATCGAATTGCTGCGCAAAACATCCAATGCCGGAAATGGTTCCGCAGTGTTGCTCGAGACATTCAATGACATGCATGCCTCGATGAGCATCATTACATATCTCAAGGCATGCCTCCACGCTTGGTGAACTGATGTCTTCCGGCTAACCATAGTACAGCTACTCACGAGTGCCTGGATACAAAAGTACCCGCAGAATTACGAGCACTTTATCGAGGGGCCGTTGCGAAGCTACTGTCAATCACACATCGAGCCAGCAGTCATCGAGATTGAGCATGTAGGAATGAGTGCGCTCATTGATGTGCTCGTCAAGCCAGCTGGAATTGCAGTTGAGATTACCTACCTTGACCGCACCGAAGGGACCACTCCAAATGTATATCGATTTGCGCCCGAGGACAATACTGCATTGGCGCAATCGACCCTCGTCACCTTCAGGCTATTATACCGACCGTGAGTTCAACGAAATTGCAATCATCTTTCACCCCGCTAAGCTAATGTCTGCGCGCCAGGGGTCATTATGACATTCTCTACAAACAGGATGACTTTCCCCCGAAGCCAGTGCCGATTCATCAGCAAGACATTTTGGTCGCACTTAACTACCAATCTACCGAGCCGATTCACCAGAAGATTTCATTCGACATGGGAATCGAGCTTCCAGGAGGATCGTTCTACCAGCCCCAAAGCGTGGGCTGGTCAGGTTTCCAGCAGTACGACTTTGCTCCCGCTCCGACAACGTTGCAAGTTGAGTCACCACGTGCAGCACCTACTCCGAGTTATGCAGCCCCGGTGGTCCATGCGCCCGAGTTTACTCCTCAGGCTGTCCCGATAACGCCACCTGCAGTCACTACGCTGGGCATCCCGCATCATCCTGCACACCATCCTCCTATAGATCGCGGTGGACCTTTTCGGCCTTCTGTGTGGGAGTATGAGACCAACATTGCCCCAAGTGCTCCGCATCCATCCCTGTGTCAGACTGCAATCTTCCGCAAGTATGTATCTCTCTTTCCTTGACGTGGGATTATGATGTACTAATTTGCTGAGAAGCTCACACTACAACACTGCCCACTTCAACAACCCGGACTTCGAGCCTGAACAATGGCAGCCGGGTAATGACTACCATCAGCCTGGAGACCGAGGTCGCAAAAGATCGTCTCATTCCCAGTGACAATTGCTTTGAACGAGCTTTATCAACCGTGCTCTGCTTTCACCAGAAGGGACTTGTGAATTGTTTCCCCCATGAGATATAGCATGTATTCTTCTCTTCCTTTTAATCTATTTTTCCTGATGCATCATCATTTTATTCAGCATAGCGAACGGTATGGGCGAATGGGTCGACAGGAGCGTGCAATACCTCTTTAGTTGTTTTATGAAGTTTGACGAGATGCTTTTAGGCATGACGATGGTGCGAGAGGGATGAGCAGAGTGCAGGGGCAAGAAATATGCTTGAGCAGGAGGGAAAGCAATATTTCATTCGTGCGTCCATTTGGGTGGGTGGGTGTGTGGGAAGGAAATGGAAAGGAAGGACGCCTAGACTCAGATATTTGCATCAGTATCACATGACGGTAACGAATGAGCTTGTTTTTTTTTTATCTTTCTTCCCTTTTTTCTCATATCTACTATGTTGAGAGAGTACTCAAACCTTTTGTTTTCTCTCCTTCTGATATGGCATCTATTGGATGGGATTGGATTGGCTGCAACGCTACGCAACTCTTTTTTTTTTTTTTTTTTTTGGGGATGGTCGATATACATATTTTTGGAGGGAGGGTAGGGGATGTGGGGTTTGAAAATCCAGTACGCGCGCGAGATATTGGATGAAAGTGGTGAAAGGGTGAAAGGGGAGCGTGGATGACGGATATGTGAGGAGTGATGGGAGTGGGGAAGGGGAAGGGGAAGGGGATGTGGATGTGGATGTGGATGTGGATATAGATATGAATTAGAAATTAGGGGGATAGGAGGATAGGGCGGATAGGGGAAAGAGGATAAATATCAATATAAAGGGTTTATATCATGGATTTATCATATACAGTTGAAGGCTCGGTGAGATTATAGGGAATATTGTTTCTATCTGTCTTTTTTGTGTTGGGAGGGGGGAGGGGTAAGAGAGGTAAGAGAGGTTAAAGAATTTAATCTTGATATAGGATTGAATTGAATTGAAATTGAATTATTTTGGACTATTTTAGTATATCGTAATTGGGCTTGGGCATTCCTTTCTTTTATTGGTTGAAATTTGGTCGTCTTGTATCTTGAAACAGCTGTTGTTTTTTTTGTCTAGTTTTTTTTGATAGGAGTGTAAGGGGTTTGAGATAGTATGTAGTATTATTAATATAGGTTTTTTGTAGCCGAGGCTTTAAGGTTGGTAAAGAGGAAAGTATAGATTTGGATATGCAGATTATTGTAGGCGGATCGGGGGGGGAGGAATTTGAGTTGGATTGAGTCTACGAAGAGGGAATTATGCAATCTGTTGGATGTGGCATTGTACAGGTGTATATATTGGTATATAAGTTATGGCTTTGAAAAAGGGTGAAAGTATTCGGTGTGATGTATGTATTGTAGAAATGCTTGATCAATGTACATGGTTTTGACAGAGTAGTTTAAACCATACTTCGTTTGTGTCAAAATCGTGTGCTAACTTCATTAAGACATTACGTATGGAGAAGGGAAATTGGACGGGTATATATCCTGAGTGAGTGGTCCTATACAAAAGAAGACTAATATCGAGATTCTAAGCGTAATCTTCCTTGACACCAGCGCGTTCGCTACCGACGAATGAACCGCGTGTGGAGTTGCGCGAACGTCTGCTTCCTTTGCGTCCTAGACCGCTGCTACGCTTGTCGCGACCTACAGAGCCACCCAGGCAAAAGGTGATAGTTGCGAGGAAGAAACAGGCGAATGCGGCCCAGGTGAAGCCGTATGCTTTGACACCGAGGTGGGAGTCTTGGCCATCGCTTCGGAAACTGTTGCGACCTTTGACGGTCCAGGCACTGAGTATGTTAGTTTTGTATTGATGTGTATGAAGGGAGAGTACTCACGTCATCAACGATGCTGTAAGGGCTTGGAAGAAGAAAGCCAATGCGGTGGTGAAAGACGACAAGTAGGCGCCGAGACGGGTGCACAGAGCGAGCATGCCAGTGAAGAAGGCGACGACGGCAAAGAAGAGAGCGATTAGGTAGAATGCGAACATGAATCGAGACAAGTAATAGTAGGAATGGGTTCTGGCGTGCGCACATTAGTATTATTTTTCCACAATTGCAAAGTTGGAGAGATGGGTTGCGCGAGCCAACTTACCCAATGAACGAGCTTGGAATGCCAGTTTGAGTGCCAAAGTTGCGGGGAGGGTCAAACGGCAAGGCTGGAACAACGTTTCCATAGTCTGAATTGTGGCCGTTGCCATCTACACCGGTGATGGCGAAGAAGGTCCATCGCGTTGGGTTCCGCGCGTTCGGGATGCCTCTTGTGGTGGATTGAAGGAAGTAGATCTGATCTTCAGGCGATCCAGAAACGGCTCCAGACAAAATGACCAGGAATTGCATAACAATGCCACCGGCAAGCAGGATCAAGGATACAAGTCCGAGTATGGGGCCTGTGAACGGTGAGCTTCGGGGTTGTTGATCATGATGTGGGCGAACAGTTACTTACGGGCCGCCATTGTTGTGGTGGTTCCAGGGGAGCTCTGCCGGGGCCGGGGTAGTATTATGTCGACGAGGATAGACGGTCTGAGGGCTATTTATGGATGGAGAAAGGAGGTTTGAGGATTAGTATTAGGGTAAGAGTATAGGTATGTATGCAGAAGTGTCTCGTAGGAAAAAGAGGACGAGTGCAGGTGGAGAGAGAGAGAGAAAGTTCATATAGCCAGACAGAGGCCAAAGTCCAAATGTGTTCGACGTCTTATGACGCAGCTCTTGCGATCGTCATACGAGCCAACGAGTCGAGTCGCTACTACTAGAGTGGACAGACGTTCCAGATTGTGGAAGAACAGGACTCAAGCGATGGATGCCAAAGGTCTAGATATATGGAATTAGGCTGAGATATACAACAGACAGCATGAACATGGTGTTTCAATCCTTCTCTATCCTACGCGCACAAGACTGGTCTGTTGTTTTGAGCTTCCCGAGTCAAGCATCTCGACCCTCACGCTGCGCCACCTCACGATCCAAGCTCTCCCCTCCATCTACCTCCGTACACAGTAGATATCTCATCGAATTCATCTCGGTCGGCAAGCCCGTGCAGATCAGGAAACCTGGAAATATCATTACTACTACCAGTAGTACACCACCCCCGTGACCTTCTTCCGACCACTTCCGTACCAGTGGCTCTCTTCCGCACGGCACGACGTAGACCCAACTCCCTCAATGGCAACCGCCATCTGGCCGCCGATTCCTGCTCAGCAACTGGCTGACGAGGAGACCAAGTCACTGGTATGGTCTGTTCTGTCCGTGTCCATTCATCTTGCCCGTACACCTGCAATACCACAATCAGAGGCCTCAAAGGTAACAGGTAGACGTAGGCCAATGAGCTCGAATGGCTCCTCGCCGCCTTGCAAGACACACTAAGAGACCTCAAAGCCGGCCTTGAGGAAGTGTCGTCCCTACTCGCGCCAACCGAACAAGGTTCCACCCTCGTGGTCTCCTCCCATCGCTCTGAAAGCCTCAAGGGCTTTATTACGCGTGTAGGAACCCGAATAGTCAAAGGCGTATGTTCCAAGCCAATTCCTCTGAGTGCACGTCCTAACACCACCCGTCGCGTCAGAGCATCCAATTGCGACTGGCTACACTACCTCCATCCAAAGGCCAGACAAGTTACCCACTGCTTGTATCTTCAGCTCCTCAAGCTCCCACCTTGGTTTTGGAGCAACTGACTGCTGCCCGCACACTCATAAATGCCTGTCTCGATGTCGTCGACGCGAGTACTTGGGCCGGTGATTCAAAGGATCCGCAATTCATTGCTGGACAGATGAGGCTGCTGGATGTCAACATCTCCAAAGCGAAAGCTGCCTTGAAGGGTGCTCCGGAGAATCAGATACCATGGTGGCAGCATCCTGTCGAAGCTGAGGTATTTAGTCTCCTTGCCATTTACAATTCAGATGCACGTCTAACATGGAAAAGACATTCGATCCACCTCTCCCCACAAACCTCGCCTTCCACCTCTGCATCGTCGACGCCAGTCTCCTCCTGGAAATTCGAACATTAGAACCTTCTCAGCCTGCTCAATCCGATTTCTCTGCATTTGGCTTCGGCAATCGTCTGGCTTCTGCTCTGGGTGCATCACGATTACCGATGCACGACGAGGCGGATAAGGTCTTCACTTACAAAAACCAAGAAGTCAAGGTCAAAGAGAAGGTCAGGGTGGAAAGTCAAGATCCCAATTTGATGGCTGCCATGGCGAAATTGAATGCGCTGGAGAGAAGTGTTGCGCTCGGAAGGAAAGCGCTGGATATTGTCATGGGTCAAGATGAGGATGATCAATAAACAGTCACCAACCCAAGCTTTTCTCGTTGATGGCGCGGTATAATTCTCGACAATTTCCCTGCACTTTTGATCGTGTAGCTGTCTGAGACAACAAACGTTGCAATATGAGCATTTTCATTTGTAGATCGGTTGCACTGCAAGACTGATGACAGTGCTTGTTGACCTCTGTCTGCTAAAATAAGATGGCACATGGTTTTTGAAGTACAACCTTGGTAGGTATTAATCAACCCATGAATCCATTGTGATGAGTACTTGTCGTCGATTTGAAATGAGCGTAAACTCGGTAGAATATTTGGAGAACACATCTCTTGTGACAATCTGGAGAAGTCCACCACGGAAATCATCATGTTCCAGAAAGAATTACCAATCCACGAATGACAACGCAGACGAATCAAAGGCCGAGCATTATTAGTGGCGGATTCCTTCTCCGGCGATAACGGAGACAGTCAATTTTCTAGCTCCAACGGCCAGGATTTCCGAGATTCCGCCATCGATATCGCGCAACCAGAATGTCAACCAAAGAAAAAGCTTTCTGAACTATTAATAAAATGTCTGTCGTATACTCTTATCCCTCGTTATCCCGTTCATTTGTGATTCCATCCCTCTTTGAATCCGCAGAGCCTGGGTGATCTTACTTTTGGGATTCAGATATCCCCATTTTTTCTGCTTTGAGGCTCTCCAGACGTGGCGATTGACTTTTGACACCCACAATGCAGCCGTCGTTACTGACAGCCGTCGACTCGACTAACCATGTTCACCTCATTATCGGGTCCAATCCCTTAGCTGGCGCCCGCTGCGCACGATCTCTCGAAGTCGGAGCCATACCTAAACTCATTGCGCCTGAAGACGCCCTTGTACATTATGGCCTTACAAAAAGGATAGAAGAAGGGACGGTTGAATGGAGGAAAGGCGCATTCAAGGATGAAGATTTGACGACGCTGGGACG
Source organism: Venturia aucupariae (assembly GCA_003693225.1). Classification (NCBI taxonomy): domain Eukaryota; kingdom Fungi; phylum Ascomycota; class Dothideomycetes; order Venturiales; family Venturiaceae; genus Venturia; species Venturia aucupariae. The sequence goes on along the minus strand of QWZN01000053.1, from coordinate 135,547 downwards.
GGAAGAGGTGGGGCATATCGTAGATGCTGTCTTTGTTACATTAAGAAGAGAGGATGCTAGGAGTATGTATAACCTCGGATTCGACAGGCAGTAAAAGCTGATGATTGAATAGGCACGCATATCTCCAATCTGTGCCGACGGCTGCGGATCCCCGTCAATGTTGCTGACGCTCCTGGACTCTGTACCTTTACTCTCCTCTCCACGCACACAGATGGCCCTCTTCAAATCGGCGTCACAACATCCGGAAAGGGTTGCAAATTGTCTGCACGGATAAGACGTGAGATTGTCTCCTCTTTGCCTTCAGGTCTCGGGACGGGTGTATCACGGATGGGTGCATTACGGAAGAAACTCTACGAAGAAGACGCCTCGGCAACGCACGCCGCACTCGACGAACTGGAAATAGAGGATGAGGATACAGTGGGACAATCTGCTTCCTTCAACCAATTGGTCACACCTGAAGATATGGAAGCCGCTAGGAATAGGCGCATGCGCTGGCTCGGTCAAATATGTGAATATTGGCCCCTGAAACGTCTTTGCAGTATCACCGACGACGACGTTTCTTCCATTCTCGCTAGCTATAAAGCTGCTTCGTCGGATTCCGTGTTACCAACCCCTGCGATACTAGATGCCCGGCTTGTCAAGAAGAGAAACAATATCATCCTCGCTGGATCGGGACCGGGATCTCCCGAGCTCCTGACAGCAGCTACATTAAGCGCCATCAAATTCGCCGATGTCATTCTAGCAGATAAGCTTGTCCCAAGTGCCGTCCTAGACTTGATTCCCAGACGGACAACCGTACACATTGCAAGAAAATTCCCCGGAAACGCCGAGGCCGCCCAAAACGAACTCTTAGAACTCGGTCTTGCCGGATTAACAGCAGGAAAAACGGTACTGAGATTGAAACAAGGCGATCCCTATCTCTTCGGCAGAGGAGGAGAAGAGGTACTATGGTTTCGCGAAAAAGGATGGGAGGCCATCGTCCTACCCGGTGTAACCAGTGCCCTCTCCGCCCCCTTATTCGCAGGAATCCCAGTCACCCAACGAGCCATCTCAGATCAAGTCCTAATCTGCACCGGAACGGGACGAAAGGGACAACCCTGCGCCCCACCCGAATTCCTCGAATCGAGAACAGTCGTTTTACTAATGTCCCTGCACCGTCTCGACTCTTTAGTCGACAGTCTAATAGTTAAAAACGACGATGATCCCAGGGCTGGACTGTGGCCTCCGACAACACCTGTTGCTATTGTGGAGAGGGCCTCGTGTCGTGATCAGAGGGTTATCAGATCGACGTTGGAGTTTGTCTGTAAGGCTGTTGAGGAGTTGGGGTCGAGACCTCCTGGCTTGTTGGTTCTGGGGAAGGCGTGTGCCGTTTTGCATCGGGGTGGGGAGAGGTGGAGTGTTGAAGAGGGGTTTTCGGGTATGGATTTTTTGGGCGAGATGGGGGGTGTGGGTGGGGCTTTTGAGGAGGTGGTTGGGGAGGTTGTTTAGCGATGTGGTGGGGTTTTTGGGCTGGTTTTGTATATAGAGTATTCCATGATTTTTTTTACAATTGTTTTTTTCGCCATGTCCATTGTCGAGATTATGGAGTTGACTGACTGAATCGAAGGAACTAAAGTAAATAGTATATATTCCTATTACTAGAGAACCTGGGACAATTATTTTCTTCCCTTTCTATTTTGGGTGGTTTGTAGTTTGAAGGGTTTTGAAAGGAGGAGGGTAGGTAATATATTGAGGAATTGATTGATTACCTTCTCCTCTTACTTCTCTACTCTTCTCTACAACCTATTTTCTTACTATTATTCCTACCACCTTACCAAACAAAATCGACGTTTTTAAAAAGCGAGAAGCGAGAAACTCAATTACTATTACCATCACCATCCCCTAAAAGAAAAAGGAAAAGAAAAAGAAAAAGAAAAAGGAAAAGAAAAAGGAAAAGGAAAAGAAAAAGAAAAAGAAAAAGAAAAAGAAAAAGAAAAAGAAAAAGAAAAAGAAAAAGAAAAAGAAAAAGAAAAAGAAAAAGAAAAAGAAAAAAAGGAAAAGCCCATTCCAAGAAATCCCACCAAAAACAATACATCAATGAATCAACACCACCAACTCCCCTCGAATCCCCTCCCCAAACACCTCCCTCCCTCCCTTTCAAGAGAATATACATAAATATCCTACAACCCCATCAACCTCCTCAAAACCCCCGGATCCACCATCCCGCCAATCCTAAAATCCGAATTCACATTCCCATCCCCATCCCCACTCTCAATCGCAGAACGCCTCTTCATCGAATTTCCCAGTGATCCAAACCCTAGAAAAAAAAGAAGAAGAAGAAACAGTCAGCTTCAAAACCGCTGCCGATATCGACGGAAAAGGGTTAGATCATCCTTACTGTTTTCTTCTTCTCCGTCTGGGCGTGCCCGTTTGAGAGGTTTTGGGTCTGCGGTGGGGTCGGTGGAGTTGGAGTTGGAGTCGTCGGTGAGTTTGTCAAGGCCGGTTATTGGGGGTGGAGTTGGGCGGGTGGTTGTGGGTGGTTGGGGGAGGGGGGTTAGTGTTTGGAAGGAGATTTGTGTTGAAGGTTTTGTTTGCGGGAGGGGGGTGAGAGGTGGGAATGGGATGTGTGTTGAAGTCGTTGTTTGCGGGAGGGCGTTGAGAGTCGGGAAGGAGACATGTGTCGTAGTCGTTGTTTGCGGGAGAGGGTTGAGAGCCGGGAATGGGACCTGTGTAGTAGTGGGAAGTGTGGGGTTTTGTTGAGATGGAGACGTGATGGTGATCTGAGGAACGGCAGGTCCTGGGAATGACTGAGCTGGAGGAAACATGCCTTGGGACATGCCATTTCCAAGGTATGCTTGAGGTTGATTGGTGGGCGCAGCGTAACCAGTTGAGCCATACATGGTTTGTGGCGGGTTGTTGTTCAAGCCCAACCCAGTTGAAAGACCATAGTCTGGCATGATATTGGTTTGCCCAGGATGAATTGAGGAAAGTTGCTCTCGTAGGTGGTCCGGCGAAATACCCGGAGCACCACCACAAGGACAACTAAAAGTATGGTTGGGGAGTGTGTTGTGGAGCACCCAACTGAACAGCGGGAATTGAGCATTACTGTTGCACGGCGCAGTAGCGAATTGCTCCAGTGGTAGGTTGGGAAGGAGGTTTTTCAAGCGCGGAACCAGCTGATACTGACAGTCTTGGTTGATCCAAAGCAAGGCTACGATGACTTTGGTGATCTCTTGCTGAAGTGCTGTGAACACTTCTTGGAATCGCGTGGAATTCACCCCTTGAGCTGAATTGGCGCCTCTGGACAGGGAGAGAGCGCTACCTAGGTCTTTGATATTTTTCCGGAAAGCGTTCGACTCCGTTGCGTGCTGATCTTTGATCTGTTTGATCTCGCGCTTGAAGGATTGTTCTATCTCCTCCTTGAGCTTTTCTTGAGATTTGCCGTTCTCCTGGATCGGGTTGGAAGGAGTTGCAGTGATCTCGGTTCGATGGCGGAGGCTAGCGTTCTCAGCTTCGAGTAGCTCGATTTCTTGCGCGTGCTTCGCTCGTTCATCCCGCAGAATTCGGACCAGGACCTCGTTGGACAAGTCCTCTGCATCAATGTCGTTTCCATCTCTTGCAAGGCAGCGTCTTGTGTGATACTCTTGCTGCTTTTCACTTTCGAATCTCGCTAATCGGCGGTGCAGTTCGTAGTGGTCGCCATTGCAAGTGATGTTAATCGTGGGTTTTGGATAATCGTTGATGTTGGCGTGAGCATTACGTCCGTTTGTCGTGTTGGTACGAGGACCGTTCTGGAAACCCTCTTGAATGTGGTTCTCATTGTCATAGATGACCACAGTTCGCGTCGCTTTCGATCTTGTGTATATCTGCGTTCCTTTCGATTTTCTCTGCTTTCGGCAGGGAAAACAGAACAACCATAGGATGTAGATAACGAAAGCAAACGCAAAGACAGCGTATATTGTAGATATGAAAGACTGCCTGTCCAGAGTGTGAGGAGGTAGTTCTTTGCAAACGGGCGAGAAAGAGGTGACTGGAGAAGCGAGTGCGGGCTTGTAGACGATGGTCGGGGTAGGAGCAGGAATCGAGTGGATCGTGGTCGTTCCCGACCAGGTCCTTTCCGCTGGAGGATCGTAGAGTAGTATGGCCTCAGGAAGCTCCTCGACTATAGCTGGTGGTTCGTAGCTTGCTGTTGGAGGAGCTGAGAAGAAGCTGGTGACGAAAGGAATGAGAGAAACCGAGGATCGATCGATAAGAGACGTGGGGTTGAATGAAAAGGAGGCGGAGAGAGCTGCAAATAGCAGAAGTAGAAGCATGGTGAGGTGGTGGATGCGCATCTTGAAGGATGTCGCGAATGTATGTCGCGAATGTGTGTCGCGAATGTGTGTCGCGAATGTGTACCAGCAAGAGGTTGTTGAGGGATGAAGGGAGAATAGATGTTTTGAGAGGGCAGAAGAAGGTGTCCGAATGATGTGTTCAATAGTGACCGATCACATTCATGTGTTGACTATAGCCCGACAATAGTCTTGTCTGGTATTGTAAGTAAACACTGCCAATTGAGTGGGGCCAACACTTTTTGACCATAGTAACACAGTCATTCAACACTCTCACACACCTTAACCAGTGACAATAAAGCTCCAAACGGACCACCACCGACAAGCGTTTCATAGAGGGACCAGGCTGAATGAGCACGTGATGGAATTTTCTCAAAATTAGCCTCGTTATCATGTGGACATTGTGAAGTTCTTGTCGAGTATTCGTGCCTAGCATTTCTACTACTTGCCATTAAACAGAACCCTAGACGTCCCAATCAAGCAGCGACCTCAACACTCTGAGACTTTAGGTCGCTCATTCTGAGGTAGGCGGCGAAACAGAACACGACCAGACCCGATGAGAGTCATCGGGTCACAGTCTCTTCAAAGACAAGCTGCCTCGCCTTTGCTTATCGAGGACATGTTGTTCAACTCTTCTACTGATGGCAGATCAGGCCCAAGAACCCGATGTACCTTTGAGCCACCAGGCATGGCGCGAAAGGCCTTTCGATGGACGCCCCCAAACAGGGTGGAAGGGTGGAAGGATGCTCGTTGTCATGATCGAATTCCGGCATCCTCAATCTCCAGTTTCTCCCACCCTATCCTTCATTTTCTCAAGATCAAGTCCAGCATCCTTTGCCAGAATCTCAACAATACCCATCCACTTCACAATAACTGGGTGTGCAGCAGCAACCTTTCTGAAATCCAGCTCTTCATCTCCTTCCTGCCCCTCCGCCTTGTCACCAACATCAAAAGTCCATACCCCATCCTGTCCAAAGTATTCCGGGGCATACAATCCCTTGATACTCAGCTCTTGCCTCGCCTCTTTTAACAAGATCTTGACTCGGTCTACACCCTGCCCACCGCGTACGATGCCTTCCAAGACACCAATGATCCAGCCTCCTCTCATGCCTAGCTCTGCACCAAGCATGTAGCCCTCATCGAATCCCTCTTGCATGAATGTTCCCTTACTCGTTGTGATGCCCTCTCTGTATCCCGCGGTCGAATGTTGTGATTGCAACCTCGGGATATCGGATCTTTCTTGAAGGTGTGCATTTTCTAGTGAATCCGAAGGGGTGTCTGTACTGGTTTCTGAGTCTAGAGGCAGTCGCGAGGGGCGTGGTGGGGAGGCGGAGAAGATATCATCGAAGATGTCGTTTGTAGTGGTCACATCGTTGGCTGTGGTAGGATTCAGCGCGGGAGCGGGCAAGGATGAGAACGAGGATTGGTTATCTAGAAACATGTTGGGTTATCTGTAGATATTTATTTGGAAAATGAAGCAGAACTGGAAGTGAGAGGTCAATGTTCGTGGGCGAAATTTGAGTTGTGGTTGATGTGAAGTTGTTCAAGTCCAGATGAATATCGACAAGTTTCAGGAGATGTGAAGCATAGAAGATAGCAATATTCCAGCTTCATCTGGGCTTGCATCATTCGAATTCAAGTTGTACATGAGTCGTTGTTGAAGGGCAGAGAGTTGAGTCTTGGCGAGGGTCTCCATCCGCCGTTTGCGGCTGTCTCTCTTCGCACCTAGGTACACGTACCTTACACTCTCCTTCTGGACCATAGCCATCCTTGATGAATCCCCATTCTTTTCAGTATCTATAGCCTCCTCCCCTCCTTCGCTATCTCGTGTCAATTGACAAGAGGATGCATCAGATTTCCGTAAACTTCTCCGGAGTGTATCCTGCAACACCCCATGCAGTCTGTCCGAGAGCTCGTACACTTGATGGCAATTAGCAATCAAACGAGCAACGAGGTCGCGTGTGAAGATCAATAGTATTCGCGTACATCCATAGTCTCACCGACTCTTTCCAGGTACCAAATGTCGAATAACATCATTACTGTCTCTGTTTTCTCCTTGTCTTCTGAAATAGATAGGCCAAAATGAGGCCCTACTTTGGCATTCTTCTTTCTTTACTACGTCTTCTTTGGCATAGGCTGGCAAGGTGTACCCTGGCTCTATCCTACCGAAATCAATTCCCTCAGTATGCGTACAAAAGGCGCCGCCTTGGGAACAGCCACAAATTGGATCTTCAATTTCATGGGTATGTCAATACTTCCACCCCACCTTTCCCAGCCGCTGACAAGACACAGTTATCGAGATAACACCCATAGGAATCGACTCCCTCCATTGGAAATTCTACATCATCTGGACCGTCTTCAATGCCTCTTTCGTCCCCATCGTTTATTTCCTGTACCCGGAGACTGCAGACCGAACACTCGAGGACTTGGACCGCCATTTCACCGAGAACCAGAATATTTTTGTCTTCCGCGATAAAGATGCTATATCTTCCAAGCGGCCCGCGAGATATGCCGAAATAGAGGAGGCGGAGTTGAGGAGAAACTCGAGTATCAGCCCAGGCGAGGTTTAGGGGATGTCTTGCGAGGAGAGAAGAGGGTGGAGAGGATAAGGGAAGTATTGATGGGGCGGTTGAAAAGCAGAGTGTTGAATATAGGGGATAGCTGTTTGGTAGGTATTTCTGGGTTGAGGGGATGAGGTTTGTTGCTTGCAGTGATTCAATGCGACTTTACCATGGACCCATATCATAAGTCCATAACGTGTAGCCTTTTTCACGTCGAGGGGAATCATGCCAATGCGACTTGAGATCTTACTACTCATGATTCTCCAAAACAAAATTCAATCTGCAACCAATCTCGCAATGGGCTATTCTATAAATTAACCCCATCACAGACCTCACCATCTCCATTCCGCCCTCCTCCGAACCCCAAATACCGCACCGGCGCCTCCCCGTCCCTCTACCCATACCATACCTTCAACACAACCCCGCCCCCTCCCCCCAACCAAATCCCGACCGCAAACCCACAACCAAAATCCCGCCAGCAATTCCAAAGAAAGCAAAAACCTAAACACGCATACCACCATCCCAATAGCATATCCGCCCGATATCAATACTACCAAAAGACGAAAAAGAAAAAAACATCAGTAGCGAATGGAGTACAGAAAAAGGGGTCCCGTCGCGGAGAGAATGAAATAAAATAAATGGTAAAGCGAGGAGGATTATGAATCAGGCTAAGAAAGAAGAGATAAAGTACACGAACAGAAAAACAGGAGATAGATATAAAACTACGAGTATGGTTTAAGAGGGGGTGTGAGAATGCTAAGAATAATGAGAATAATAAGACGGAATCAAGGAGGTACTACGCGCCGGAATCCACATCTGTTCAATCCCCCTTTTTTGATAAAGAATAAAAAGAGATGGAACGGACATCTAGAAATTTGATTTATTTTGTCGGTTTGGGATATATAGTATCCAGTACACCTCGATCAAGAATCCCAGATGATCCATTTCATCGATATCTACTAGGAGTGAATCCAGCGACTAGGAGCTCGAAAGTTGAATAGAGGATATTTGATTCTATGGCTGGTTCATGTGGGATAAAGACTCTAAGAGAGCTTTACGAAGAGTGAATGGATATATATAGTAAGTTAATCATTTTATCTCTCTATGGATAGCTCGATTTTTTTGGTTCTTCGTTTTCTGCACTATCGCTAATTATGCTTGTATAGTGCTGAAAATGGGATTTTGAAGCGCTCTCAAGGTTCCCCCGAAAAGGAGATCTTTTGTAGTTCGTTGAGGGAACTGGGTCTCTCCGAGCGTCATCTTGTCCAGCTGCCATTGTTCATCTAGTAGTTTTCCGCGCATGAAGATGACTGACCTCCAAGTCTAGGATCAGATCTTCTCTCTCTCAATACTTCAATCGTATCCTCATCCGCCTATTTCAGCCATTCTCCAGCAATACTCCAACACCAACACACCTCCAAGATCACCACTATCATTACTTCCCCAGCAAGCAACCATTCAAGGAAACTGCACCCTATTCCACCCCCCCCTCGCCGTAACAAACGGAAAAATCCTAACCGTCTTCTCCTTCCCCCCCTGCACCATCCTCAACAACGGCAACAGATCATAAAGAAGCTCATACCGAATCGTCTGCCAATCATTCACAAGCGTATTAGTCGTCCGATTCATAACCTCATCATGCTTATACACAATCTGCAAATCGACTAGATTCGGCAGCGTCCTTGTGAAAGCGAGGATGTGCTCGCGGACGCGTGCGTGGTCGACGTCGTTGGTTAGACCGCCGAAATCGATGGTGAGTTTTAGGCGGGTGAGTTCGGAAGGGGGAATGGTGGACCAGGTTTGGAGGAGGGGGAGGGAGGAGACGTTTATGGTGAGGGCGTGGATGATGTGGTTTCGGGCGCGGCTGCTGTATTCGAAGGTTATTTGGCGGTTGTGGAGGAGGATGAAGGGGTGGGTTTTTATGACTGTGTTGATCATATTTTTGATTTGGGATTCGGTTTCTTCTTCGGTTGGGTTGGCTGGGAGGTGGTTTGCCTTCTTGGATGGGGTTGAGACGGTTGCCTGGGTGGAGAGAGATGGGTGGGTGATGTCCGGGTGCTTGTAGATCAGACTGTGCAATTTGCCGTCGGTGAGAGCTTGGTCGTAGATGTGGTTACGCATTTCAGCGGGCAGTTTCGTGAGGAATGAGCCTCCAGCTTTCGGTGTACTCTCCTGGGCTGAGTTTTGCTGATCGTTCATGGTGTATAGTGAGTTTTCCTCCCCCATCTGCGCGTCTCGCATGGTGAAGGCCGAGTCCCCATCAGTCATCTGAGAGTCTTCCACGATGTCCATGTCCGTGTTGGTATCTTCTTTCCTCATCATTTGCTTCAATCTCTTTCTCGCTTCCTCTGGTTTTGACGCGCGGATACCATGTTTTAGAAGACCTGACACGACGTCCTTTTTCATGAAGTCGTCCATGTTTGAATGTATAAACAAAGCTCTTCCTTCGTTATCCCAAAAGTTTGTTGTTATTGTATTGGAAACCTTTCTCAATATGGTGTGGTAAGAAAAAGGTGATCTCGCAATGTAAGTGTGTTGTAGCAGAGAGGAAGTAATTAGCCCGCAACGAAACAATGCGAGGAAGGAGCCGAATTTATATATATTTTTTCAGCCGGGTGTTCCAAAGCGAGGAAAATTGTGTTCGTCCAAAGCGATCGAATGGAGGAATCTATTGTGTTATTCGGGACGACAACAGCCAACATCCGGGTCACGAAAAGTCTACTGCAAATCAACAGCCCACGTGGGCCTGCGTCAGGACCACTTCCAGGTTCACTTACTATCGATGGACGTTTACAAACCACATCTGTCCACTAACTCATGGCACTGCAACAACGAGCTGGAACTTTCAAGAAGAGTTGAATTCAAGCTAAAGGTCGCAAAGTTTCTGCCAGTCTCGCGATCGCAAGGTACATCGCGAGTTGCACTTTGGAAAAGAACGTACCACAGGAAAAATCCTTTTACCTCCTTGACATGAATTCGCTCCAGTACCTAGACAATTTAACTCTAAATACAATATATACCCAAAATGGCCAGCCCGAGGTCTCTCACGCGTGAAATCCCAATATATCCAAGCTCTCAACTACAATCAAATTCCAGCCAAAATCACAACCTACAAAAGTTCTAGACACGGGAGTATCAACCCTCCCACCCCCTCAATCGAGTAGCCAATCGAGTAGCCAATCGAGTAGCCAATCGAGTAGCTAATCCGCACAATAGCGAGTTTTCAAATCCATCTATACAATAATCCCAATTAGGAAATAGAGTATACTACCTACACATACTTACCAACCGCCCTACTATCTATCCTCGGAAATGATTCCGTATAATACTTTTACGGAAGAGGAAATCTGTATCTACTTCCTATCTTAGGAAATTATACTATAGTAGTAAAGTAATTATCGGTTATCTCCTACCCTATACCCATAGCTTGCTCGACGGTTCGGGCCGAGGAGTTCGGTCCGATAAGGTTGGTATCCGACTCGATGAAGGCTCGGAGGTAGATATCGAGGATAATAGATACTTATCGATATCGACTTCTTTCAATTAATTAAAATTCGATTAAAGATCTAATTACACGTCTATACGTCTAGATATAGAAAATATTTTCTAAAGAATAACTTCATCTACCCAAGTCTCTACTACCTAGTAAATACCATCTCGCCGACCTAGTAATATAGTATTTATTGGCTGCTATATATCTTCTCCTCCTCCAAATATATTGAAATGATAACTTGATGATTATTTCGATGAGCTTTAAGGATAGTATAAACACAATGAGCAAGACGAAAGGGAGTAGGAGAGGGAGAGAATAAAGAGAAGAAGAAAAATAACAAAGAGAGAAACGAGCCTAGCAAAATTTAAAAGATCTAACAAAAAAAGGTAATAGAATAAGATCCTCCACATAAGAAAGACATCTATAGAAAAACTGCTTTATCAATACCACAAAAACCAGACTCGATCGAAGAAAAAAGGAGGAAATCAAAATTAAAAATCAAAAATCAAGTCAACATTACATAAACCATATGGGTATCTCATCTCCTCTCCTCACATCAAACCAATCCACCCTCAACCAAAGAACCATCCCTCTAGAAAGTCTACGCTACCATAACGAAACAAATTCTACACAAAAAAAAAAGCGCCGTCAGTCAGAAAATCCTCATCTTACACCAAAAACGCCCTTAAACCCCATTCCCTCTATATTCCCTCAAAGATGCTGCATATCCCGAGGTCTCCCTAAAATGCCGCTAAAATACGTTGTTGCTCCTCATCGTCTTTCCCACCTCTGATGTCATGATCTCCAAAAACTGGCCTTGTTCCCAATAGCATGTCCCCTTTGCGGGAACGGACAGACCATCTCCTCAGCATAAGCTTTATATCTCTCCAACAGATCGGTATGATAAAGACCTCCGCCAGGATTATTTACTTCATCTGGTCCTTTTCGCTGCACCGAGAAGGCAAAGTGGACGGAGATGACAGTGCCATCTAGCACGACATCTATCGCAATCGTTAGTTCTGACAAGATCTCATTGATGAAGGGCGCAAAGAAGTCGCCATCACTCACGTCTTCCCAGCTCCTTCGGTCTCTGCATGGTCAGATACTGTTCATCATCTGCAATGGGAAAAGGATAAGCATCAACAATATCATCGCCCCAAAAGCCAATGAAGTTGACGCTGACGCGATAATACTGGTAATCCCAAATGTTGAACTTGTACCTCCACAGCGCATCTTCTTCCAAATGTTGAAGGAAAGAGTAATGCGTTTGAGCAGCGATTCTCCAATCTCTCCATCCTGGCCCGTGCGAATCGTAAGTCAAATGTCCTGCAGGTGTATCCGCAATATCGATTCTGGAGGAATTGACTGGCAGCCAGCGATGTCCCGGGAATGGCGATGGGGTAGAGGTATTCCACGTTGATTCGTCAAGAAATTCTTCTAACGGCGGTCCGGTCCATTCGGGAAGTTGTGATGCGCGCCATCCATTTTGTTGCGATTGCTCGGCAACAGGGCGTGATGTTTCCTGATATCGCAGACTTAGTGAGGGGAGCTCTATCTACCGGCAAGGGCTTACTCACGGGAAGATATGGCTCATAAACACCCAAGCCGTAGTGCAACCATGAAAGGGCCGGATTGTTGACGCTGTTGGCTGAAACGGCAAAGTAGTGAGGATTCTCTACCATGCGCTTTGCGATCGAGACAATGGTATTGTCTTCGAAGAAAAGAACATCGTCTGCGTATCAATGTCAGCTTTGTTTGCGCCAATTCTGTGAGACAGGATCGCATAAGGCCACGGTCTTCGGACCGATTCCAGTCAGACAACCAGGTCAAAGCCATTAAGGTTGAGCATCCTGGACGAAGTAGGGAGAGCAAGCCGCAAAAGCGGACTACACCCCGTGAACCGTATCTCGATCTGTATACAGGAGATCTCTTCTCTACAAAAGGTTTCATGCCACAAAGTTCCAATCACGGAGCGCGACTTACCATCAATCTTGATATAAATGTTGCCCCTTTCCACAAGCTCCCACTTACCAGTCCACCCATCGTCATCATTCTCCGTCACATGCTTCTTATACCCTTCCGTCCCATTAACAATCTGGTCCAGATACTCCAAATCATCCTCATGCTCTGTATTCACCACAAAGAAAACCTCATCCATCACACCTCCATTCCTGACCAGATTCCTCTTCAGATAACAATCAAGCACCTCAACGAATTGTCTGCGTCCGTAGAAGACTAGCCCTACTATCTTCATGCCCTCTGGTTTCTTCCAATTGCGCAGTTCCGAACTTGACGGTTCGCCTACATGTGAACCTGATCCATGTTGAGATCCTGGGTAATGTAAAGGAAGCCCACTATGCGGTGGAGGAGGAGGAGGCCTCCCGAACGGTCGATGGTGCGGCGACTGTGACGACCACAGGAGGAGAAGGAGGGAGAGGAATAGCGTGCCGGCAAGGACGAAGCGCGTTACGGGTTGCGAGCTGAGCGACTTGAGGGAGGTCGTGTGTCGAGCGAGCGGGTTCGAGAGGAATTGCATGGCGAATTCGATGCAGCGCGTGGTGGCGCGAAGTGTGTGTGAAGAATCGAGATGGCAACGGCGGCGGGAAGCGCAAGAGTGTCGTCTGGCGTGAAGAATTGCTGTTTGAGCAAGGACGACAGAGACCTCAGGTCGTACGTTCAAGTCTTGCCACCTCTCAACTCCTATCAGGCCAGCATTTTGCGAACACGAAGTCGAGGGGTGGTGGCTGTGCAACTGCAGTGCTTTCTCGCCGAGCAAAGGCGAGTAGCGATGTTAGATAAGGTCGCCCAGAAAGAGAAGTTCGCGACAGCGGGAGGATGTTTGAACAAAACGAGGAAGTGGATCTATAAAGTGCCAACCGGGGCAAATAGGTTTCGCAAACACAGCAGTAAGCAGAAGCAGAAGCTCACGGGGGAAAGGGTCCAATCATGACACATGTGGAGGCTACGGATGGGGATCTGAAAGTCTACCCGCGCTTCTATCCCTTTGAAGCTCGACCTGTCGGACTCGTCGTGTTACTGCGGCTATTGTGTGCTCTTGATAGGGGGAGTATGTTGGTGGTGAAGTTCCAAGCCAAACGTGCCGAGATTGGATGGGCGCATCCAACCGTACTCCCACTTGGCACAGGCAAAGAGACATGGAGACACGATTCAAAGAGGGGCGAGGGCAAAGGGATTGCTCGGCCATGCATTTGACATGCAGATTTGAGATCAGGGTGTAGCCCTGGCTCGCCTGTTTGCCCTACGATGGTTGGTCTCAACATTATGTTGTGGAAGAAGGGATGTCGTTCGAGTTGGATGGGGGTAGAAGCGCGTCTGTTTCATCCAATCAATACTGTGGTAGCTGGGCGATTAAACGTTAATTCTCGGCTCGATAACACCCCTGTTAAATCCTACCCCAACGTAGGATTATAAATACAAAACTTACCTCTTTAGAAAGAGAAAAGCGAGGAGAATAAGATCCTTTTCTTCCGATAAAAAAATATGAAGGTTACGTTGAGTTATACGTAGAAGAGAACTTATCGCACGGATCAAGACAGGGGTTGCAATTAACGTTTAATCGCCCAGCTACCACAGTACATCTTGAATGGATTAGATGAGCAGGTTTGCCGATCCTCTAAAACTAGTGCTTACATGTGCTTGTCCCCCCTCCCGTCCTAGCCTACCTCCTAGCCTACCCAAGCCAAGCCCAACGATAAAATTAAACGCTTGCTGAAGAACCAAACCGTTACACGTTCCCCGTTAATATCTTTCCTTATCCTTTTGGGGTCAAAAAAACGTAGAAGATGGAGAAGATGTGGAGAAACCCTGTTCACACATGGAAGTAAATACTCCTACTAACCTTCATAAGCACTGCATATCAACCATATCAACCCACACCCACACCCACACCCACAGTACTAGCTAGTATAGACACGTACGATAAGGCAGGAAACCAAATACTTTCATCATCATCATCAAAAATAATTCGTCAAAGAAACTTCAAAAGAAAAACCAATAATACATCAAATGTTTTTAAACTATGCGGTATCTAACATCCTATCCCATCCCACCCCATCCCATCATAACATCCACAATCCACAATCCACACCCCCATCTCCATCCCCATCAACAAGCAAGTTTTAAAAAAGGTATAAAACAAAGAGGTCAACCAAAAAGTCCCTCCTCGCATAGCACGAGAAAGAGAGAGTGTGAGAAAGAGAGAGGTAAAAAGAAGAGGGGAAAAAAAAGTAATATCCATATGCAGAATAGAAAAAAAGAATTTAAAAAAATTGATCCCATCGCATTTGCAAACAGAAACTTGGTTTCATAGCCACTGCCCAACCATAGGTACTCTCGCGCTCCTCGAAACTAAAAGTTATATAATCATGTCTGGGTGCCTATATCATATCATTTGAAGAAATGAAGATCCCATCCCCTTCTCCAAACCATCCCATGCGTCAAGGAAACAAAAAAAGAAACTCAATCGGAACCCGAATTTCGCTCAACATGGGGGAATCAAAAAGAAACAATCAACATTCCCCAACACTCACGATGACATGGCCGCATTCGCCGCCGTACGCGCAGCATTCGAAGCTACTCCACTCACGCCAACACCGTCCTCGTTCTTTCCATCCTGGGGTGCCACATTCTCCTTTTCATCAGTATTTGGGCCAGCTCCAGCTTTCCTCCAAATTCCCTCAGCACCTGATATAGAGTCGGGCGTGTTCAGCCCATGGGCAAAATTTCCAGGCGTCGATGGACTCCGCTCAAACTCATACTTATCGCTGAGTCGGTAATTCTTCTTGTTCGTCTCCTGCCACTGGCTTCGGAGCGTGTCCAACTCGGTGGCCAAGGAGTCCAACGCCATGGAAGATCGGTCGCGGGCGTGTCTCGGTTGAGCTGGAGACACACCACCGACAATGCCAGCATTTGGGAAAGATGGTGCGGAGGGCGTGAGTTCGCCGGATGCATTGCTTTCGGCCTCATCTTCCGCATCAGTATCGGTGATGGTACTGTAGATTGAATCGCCCGAGATTGAGTTTGATTGCTTGTGACCTCTCACGCCATTTGTTCCTTGCGAAGGCTGTCGACTCTGCCGGCGGTAGTTGTCGACACTCGATTCGAACTGGTCCAAGAAGGATTGCACCTTGGTTTCAGCCTGTTCCGCGCGTCGTTCTAGAAGCTCGTTCTCATGTCTGAGGGCGTCCAGATCGGCGCGGGCACGCTCGGCGAACTGCTTCATTTGCGCCTCATGTGCTGCTTGCGATTGCGAGACCTCGGCGTGCATGGCTTCGCGGTCCTTCTCTGCCTGTGACAAGTCGTTCTTGAGTGTGGTGATCTGGGTCTCGAGAGTAGTCATGGTGGATTTGAGGTTCATCTGAGCTTGCTCCATCTCCGACTTGAGAGATTCCCGCTCTGCATGCCATTCTACAGCCTCTTCGGCGCCACGGTTGGCAGTAGCAGATCTCGATCGAGTAACCTCGCGCTCCAACTCCGACTTCTCCGACTTGGTACGCGAGAGTTCTTGTTTCAACTTGGTAAGCATCTTCTCCATGCCACGCACATACTTGACTGCGCCTTGATGGTCGTTGTCGAGAGCCACTAGTTTTTCCTCCCATTCACGACTGACTTCTTGTTCGCGCTGTTCGAATTGCGCGCGCTGCTCGTCGTGAGCTTTGAGGCTTTCATCGAGCTGTCGCTCGAGTTCACGTACCCTATTCATCTCAGGTGTGCCATACCGAGAGCTTGGACTCTCTAGCACTCGCGACCTACGAACATCCGCGGCATTGATGCCTCGCTCCTCGAGAAGATTCTTCAGCGTCTTGAGTTGCACTTCAAGAGCATTGCCTTCAAGCATGTTGCGCTCCAACTGCTGTTGCATGTTTGCTCGCTCAGCATGTGCGGCCTGCACTTCCCTCATCGCTACTTGTAGCTGCTTACGAAGTCCCAGGCTTTCACGAGTTGTCTGCTCTTGGTAGGCTTCGAGACCTGCGATGCGCTCTTCAGCGCTACGCAGCCTGTCGCCTGCTGCGTCTGCCGCTTCCTGGTTCTTGCGGACCATGGCATTCGCGACGTCAAGCTGTTCCTGCAACATCTTCACACGCTCGTCATGATTTGGTTCAGCTTCAAGGCTTCGGTCGTTGACGGCGCCAAATCCAGACATCACCGCTGCCCGATGGGTCCTCGCTTCCGCTGCGTGCTTCTCTGCCAACTCCTCGGTGTCGCGCAGCTGTCGAGTTGTCGTCTCCAGCTCCGCATTTCGGTTATCGTGTTCATTCTTGAGCTGGGCTAATTTCTGCTCAGCCTCGCTGCGGTTCATCTTCTCTTCCTCCAGTTTGCGCTCAAGTAGATCTGCCTTTTCTGACGAGGCAGTGACAGCTTCACGCAACGTCTGAAGAATGATGGTGTGATTTCTGCTGTCGTCGAGTATCTTGGCGTGCCTCGTTGAGAGCTCGTTCTTGTCCAATTCCAAAGCCCGTGACGAGGAAAGGGCCTGCGCGCTATTGGCCGCTTCTTCTCGGGCGAGACGTTGAGCTTCGTGCAATTCAGCGCGCAAGCCCTCCATTTCGGAAGCTGTCCTTTGTTTGTAAAGGTCCAACTCAGATACACGTTGCTGAGCTGCTTCTGCGGTCTCTTCAGCCAGAGTGCGAGCCTTGCGTTCCGACTCCAACTCAGCGACAATGTGCTCCATGCGCGCGTTCAGTTCGTTTTGAGCCGTGAGTGCGACCGCCAGCCTTTTGCTCATCTCGTTCGCGCGATCCAAATCAGGGCTCACGACTCCTCGGGAAGCATCAGGTTGAGGTGTTCCAGCTTGGCTTCCACCGCCGTGGGCCGCTAGCTTCGCCTTCGCGTAGACTGCTTCACTGATAGCAGCATCCCGTTGCTTCTCGGTCTCCGCAATACGGTTAGCTGTTGACTCCGACTGGGCATCGATGGAACCTTGAATACGTGAAAGCTCCGCCTTCATTCGGAGCAGTGCTTCGATTAGAGGCCGATCATCGTCACCAAATATATCTGCTGCTTGTTGATCGAGAAGCGGGTTTCCAGAAGATGTTGGCTGATAGCCAGATTTTCGAGCAAGCGCAAGTTCCGATGCATACCAGGCATTGCGGCTCTTCGCAGCGTCGAGTTCCTTCATGAGTTCGTCGTTTTGTTGGGTCAGCGCCGGCGATGAACCAACTCCACTGTCAATTTGACTGCTTGTCGTCCGTTGAAGATCGTCAGATCGGCGGGGAGTTTGTCGTCCAGAACTGTCAACAGAGGTTTGCTGGCGCTGCTGTCTTGAACCACTTCGTGGGGGTGTGTTGATACTACCAGTTCTCGAGGTCATAGCCGAAGCCAAAACGGAAGTACCTGCAGATTGGCCCGTCGGAAAACTTCCGTTTGCACCCTGCTGCTCGTTTGAGATTTGTTCTCGCGACACAGGGGATGTCATATTTGATCTATCGTATTGCGCGACTCTCGCCGAGTCTATTTGCCCATCTGCACCTGTGGTGGGAGTTCGACTTCGCGCCCCCGGTGCTGGACCTATCCCATTGGCTCTCGGTTGTGGAGCTTGCTGCTGTGGCGGCGGCCCAGAGACTGTGTTGCGCGGCAGTCTGGATTGATTAGAACCCATGGCACCATTCGCTGGAGCGGGTTCAATGGCTCGGTCAAGTCCACGAGAATAATTCTGAGGGTTTGCTGTGGGATTGTTGCTCTTTTGCGGTATTCTGCTTTGGTCGTTGCTAAATTTCCTTAGCGGTAGTGCGCCTTGTGGCATAGATTCGCTAGGAGGGTATCGAATTTTCTTGGTATCAAGAACGTAGGACCAGCTGAGTTCGGTTGGATCTCGAGGTGCGGAACTTGGTTCGCCTGCGAGTACAACAATGTGGCTTCCGACAGCAGTCATGCTGTGTCCAGATCGCGGCGATGGGGACATACCCATGTTCTGAAACATGTACCATCGACGTGATGATATCCGGAAAGCAGCCAAATCGCCGAGGTCGGTCCCGTCTTGGATGCGTCCACCAAATATATACATCGTGTCATTCACCAGAGCTGCCGCATGGCCTTCCCGGGGTGCTGGAATGTACCCAATGCAATCAAGCTCAGACCAAGAGTTTGTACGAGGATCGTATGTCCACACGTCGTTGAACCATTGTGTTCCGTCAGTACCACCAAATCTGTGCACGTTAGCTGGTGTTCCACATAGATTAGGCGAGTGGACCTACAAATACAGCTTATCTTGCCATGTCACAATGCTATGGTTCGTTCGAGGTTTCGGAACTGGTCCGGTGCCGTCTCCGCCATTGGGAATCATGACTTCCCAGCGATTCCCAGCCATTTGAAGAGAATTGAGATCAAACGCCACAAGGTCGTTGAAAAAGTAACCTTCTACCTGACCGCCGAAAATGTAAATCTTGGATCCGAGTATGTTGAGAGTATGGCCGTATCTACCAGCAGGACGTGGACCGGCAGGCGATGCGCGGGACCATTGCTTGGTCGCTGAGGCTTGTCAGCTTAACTTGTGTCAACGAAAGCAGAATAATTGATTAACTCACCAGTGTTGAGAAGATAAAGTGTATCGTCCAGCACGTCGCCGTCTTCCAGCTTGGTGTCTCCGCCGAAGACTATGAAAGCATTTCCGACCAGCAAACTTGCATGCCCAACTCGAGGGCCTGGTCCTTCGGATGTCGTGTTTACAGGATAACAAGCCATGCTACCGTTGCCAACCTCCACCATCCAGAGATCACCCTTGACCATCTGGCTGTTGACCAGTCCGCCCATCATGTATACCCATCCCTCTTTCGAGGCCATGGCATTGACCGCGGCGCCGTACCGAGGAAAGGGCGAAACATTGTTGGTGAAATTGAGCCGGCGTTGTGACCATGGGTAAGGCGAATCTCCAGGGGGTTGTTGGAGGCCTTGCGATCCAGGAGATGGTCCTTGGATTACTGCCTGTGAGGCTTGATGTGGAGGGACACCATTTCTCGCTGAACTGCTTCGCGGACCCTGAATGATTGTTAGCCGTGTCTTCGCATAATGCCTAAAGCCTGTATATCTCTTTTCTATATAGATAGCGCATAGAGGTGTGGTGATCATGACTTGGAAACATATGCACTTACACCCAAATCTGACTCTGCTCGCTGTCGCAGACCCTTTCCCGGATCGGGCGCATTCATGTCTGTTCCTCGCATCGACTCGAGGGAGGCGTTCGCGCTGGGACCTGCGGATTGCGATGTTGGGAGAGTGCCAGTTCGCTCAATGCCTTGCCTGGGGCCATTGGATCCATTTGCGGTATTGCTTCGTGGGTCGCCGTGGGAGGAAGTGATGTCGCGCGTCGCAGCCGGAAGAGAGCTGTTCTGGTTCTTCTTGGACTTTCCTATGCCAAAGAAGGACATGGTATCGAGGACGTCTCAGCAACGACAGCTCGTGCGGCGGTGCTTCAAAGACTTGTCATCCAAGCGCAATGTCGTAGAGGGGGTTGAAGGCGGTAAACGGGCAGACTGCGGACAGGTTGTGGTGGAGGAGGTGGAGAGTCGGTTCGATGATGGTTCATTGACGCACGCGAGAGGAGGGTCTTGGTCTTGAGGTGGGCAGGTTGGAGACGCGGAATGTGTTGATTGGAGAGGGGAGGGTAGGCTCGCTTCTCTTCGATTAGGGGCGGTGGGCGGTATGCGGACGTGACAGAAGTTCTTCTTGAAAGGGGAGTGTTTCAAAAGTTGGCTGGCTTGGACGGCGAGAGAGTGGAGAGTTCCCCCAGCCACAGCTTTGGATTCCGCTTGCTCTGCAGAGCACTTCCCTCAACTCTCCGGCTGTCAAAAGTGACAGCAATCAATCGGCTGGCGCACGTTCAGGAACAAGATGAGCCAACGCGTGAGATTGTGTGGCCAGAGTGCAATTCGTATATCTGTTACCGAACTCGACGACAAGGTTCACGACTTGTCCCCTGAATGGTTGAAGATCTGGGTTAGATATGCACACTCCGCATTGGTCCATGTACTAGGTATGGTCAAGCCTATCGCATCGCAGCCGCCAGAAATAGTTTGCTGAGACTTCGGTAGTCCTTCTCTCAAGCCGTCTGCTGTTTTGGGTTGCCTCATAAATCCGTACAGCTGTGCGTTGTTTGGAGACCGACTGCATTCGATACTTCCATGTATTCCATGGCAACTTGAACCTTACATGCAGGTACTACTAGTACTACTGACAAGGAGCATCCCGTCGTTGCTTACTGGCCAATCTAACCACACGAGCACATCTAGGTAAGTACCATTATTGATTCCTAGCTTCCAAAGAATGTTGACGACAACCTTCATCGACAAGGAATTTCCAGATGAAATTAGCAAGAATGGGGATGGTTTCCTGGTCTCCTCCTGGGAAAAACAAGATGGTAGGGATTTGATCCCTCTCGCCAGCATTAATTAAAATCCCAAGACAGTCTATTCGACTCTATTAAATACATATTCAACAGGCACCTCAAATACGTCGAGAGGATATACTCTGTACTTTTTATCACGGCAACATCCGCTTAAACGATTCTCACCATTCCATACCGCGTGCATTTTGATGGAACATCAATGAAGTGACTGTGTAGAACCTGGGATTATGAGTGTACCACCCAAAGAGAACATTCACGAAACGATTATTGAGCTTGCAATTTTGGAGGTCAAACAACGCGACTGGTCAACCTCTTGTGACGCAACATCAAGAAACTCTGTTGTCAATAGCTACCTTGTGAAGAAAAATTGACATACCTGAGCAGCAGCAGCAGCAGCCAGGATTTGGTGAACAGGCCTAGTTCCGTCATCTCTCTCAAGAAACCCTGATGACAATTTGGGTTAATCGGTTAATAATGCATAGAAAAGGGACGAAGAGCTTGAAATGTGAGCCTCTCCAAAGAGAAAATACTTTTTGCATCGAGGGAATATTTATTGCTGAAGCTTGGAGGGCGGATTCCCATCGGCTCTTGAGGGCAATTCGCCGTAGTCCGAATGTAGCGAAATGCAATGGATCGTGACTTCAGGTATTGCTCCGGTCTTTGCTTCGGTTGCACATAACCTTCTTGCATGCCAGCAGCAAAGCCACCTCACTGATCAGCACTATAATCTTAATACTTGCTTCGCCTGAAAGTCAGAGCTAGAATTCTCGAGTTTTCCCACCTCCAAGCTCACCTCGGTGAGAGCTCCTGTGTGCACACTCTCTTACTCGACCAGCTCTCACCGGCTCAGCCAGCCTGGCAACACCGCTGCAGCGCACACCGAACAGTCTCTTAGTTGTGGACATTCAACCCAAACAGTGAATCCTACCCAACTCGACCCCCACCAGAGATGCTGCGTTCGACATGAGCATCGCATTGCGACCGAAAGGTCCCCAGCCTGTACTCGACAGCCTTACCGAACCAGACACAGGCGACCTCTCAGATACCCCCTCCGAAGGCAGATCGCGTCCCAGGACAGCTCCTCGACTAGAAGCCCCTCCAAACGGCTATGGCCATTTACATCGTAGCTCAACAAATACTGTTTCGCAAGAACAAGAGAGCAGGCGCGCGTCGAGAAATGCCTCACCCGCTGGTATGGTGCCTAGACCTGGCATGTTGTCGCGCGCAAAGAGTGATTTTGGGCCGCGAAGAGAAGAGGTGAACAAGGACGACGATGAAAGCAAAACCTCAGCAGATGCAGAATGGGGCATCAGGCATGGTTTCGAGACTCAGTTGGAGTCGGAGGAGTACAACAATCTACTCAACTCGGTACACACAGCTAGCAGAGGATGATTGGGAAGGTGCTGACTTCATACCCAGAACTACTTCATGTATTTCACTGACAAGAAACATGAAACCGGAGGCAATCCCAAAGCCGACAGTTTATCCTTCCCTCTTCAAGAATGGCGCATGCGAGATCGTCTAAAGACTGTATCTGCGGTACTCGCACTTTGTCTCAATATCGGTGTCGACCCTCCAGATGTAATCAAGACGAATCCTTGCGCCCGGCTGGAGTGCTGGGTAGATCCTACAACTCCGGGTAGTGGCACAGGCACCACCAATACGCCAGTCAACCAGATTGGGAAGCAGTTGCAGACGCAGTATGAACAACTGAGCATGCGCACGCGATACAAGCTATCTTTGGACCCGACTGTCGACGAGACTCGGCGGTATGCTACAACGTTGAGACGAAATGCGCGCAACGAGCGTGTCTTATTTCACTACAACGGACATGGCGTGCCAAAGCCAACGTCCTCTGGCGAGATCTGGGTCTTCAACCGTACTTACACCCAATACATTCCCATATCCCTTTACGACCTGCAAACATGGGTCGGAGCACCAAGTCTGTTCGTTTGGGACTGTTCGGACTCTGGATTGATCATTCAAAACTTCCTCAAGTTTGCAGAAAAACACGAGCTTGAAAATCGCGAAGTCCTACGGCGTGATCCAGCGGCCGAGACCATGGATTTCACAGACTGTGTACATCTCGCAGCCTGTAGAGACAAGGAAAACCTGCCGACAAATCCTGAACTCCCTGCGGATATATTTACATCATGTCTCACCACACCCATTGAGATGGCGGTAAGATTCTTCATCTTACAAAATCCATTGCCATCATCCATCACAACAGCAGATGCCGCAAATATACCGGGTCGAGTCTCTGAGAGACGCACACCGATTGGAGAGCTAAATTGGATTTTCACTGCCATCACCGATACCATCGCTTGGAGTTCGCTAGAGCGGCCGTTGTTCAAGAAGCTGTTCCGTCAAGACTTAATGGTCGCTGCTTTGTTCCGCAACTTTCTCCTCGCCCAGCGCATCATGAGAGTGTATCACTGCCACCCACAATGCTACCCTCCAATCCCACAGACGCACGACCATCCACTATGGCGTAGTTGGGATCTGGCCGTCGAGATGATCCTCGCCCAGTTGCCCGATCTTCTAGCTGCTGAGCGCGGAGAGAAGCAGTACGAGTATCAGCATTCTAACTTCTTTGCCGAGCAACTCACAGCCTTCGAAGTCTACCTCACACAGGGTGCTATAGAACAAAAAAATCCAGAGCAGCTCCCAGTTGTGCTTCAGGTCTTGCTCAGTCAGGTGCATCGATTGCGAGCGCTAATCCTATTGAGTAAATTTCTTGACCTTGGCCCATGGGCTGTCAATCTCGCTCTGAGTATTGGAATATTCCCATACGTTCTCAAACTGCTGCAATCGCAGGCCATGGAGCTGAAGCCGGTCATGGTCTTCATCTGGGCTCGTATTCTTGCCGTCGACCACTCATGTCAGGGAGACCTTCTCAAGGATAATGGCTATCAATATTTCACCTCGATTATCAACCCCACTGCCGGTATGCTACTCAATCTCATTACTACTTTCAAAGAGCAACCTTTCTATCCAGAATCTATTCTATACGGTATCTTCAGAAAGTGTCAAATTATTGGCAAGCTGTTCACTAACACAGGTTCTTTAGGTGTCCCAGTCGGCAATGTAAGCGAGCACAGAGCCATGTGCGCATTCATCATCGCCATGTTCTGCAAAGACTATCACCAAGGCCAGAATGTCTGCCTCAGCCAGGAGCTCATTGAGAGCTGTTTGAGCCATTTGGACGACATCCAGAATCCGCTTCTTCGACAGTGGTCTTGTCTGTGCATCAGCATGCTGTGGCTAAACTATTCAGAAGCCAAATGGGTAGGTATCCGTTGCTCGGCTCACCAAAAGCTTTGTGAACTTGTCGTCGACCCTGTCGCAGAAGTCCGCACGGCGATGCTTCACGCGCTGACAACATTCCTCGGCATTCCCGACCTCACGCCTCAAGTCGCTCAAATCGAGGAGTCTATTGCTTCAATGGTTCTTGTCATGGCTTCAGATGGCAATGCGATGGTTCGCAAGGAGCTTCTTGTTTTTTTCTCCACATTCGTACACCGTTACCAGAACAGGTTTATCGCTACCGCTTATGAAGAGCTGGTTGAGGAGCACTCCCACCTCAGCAAGATGCCCCTCGACGAGGCATCCGACAGAGTGACTGATCTAGTGATGATGAAGAAGACTCGGTCTGCCGCTACTAGTGTCAACGAGTCTGGAGGAGTGTCTTCCAACAGCGTATTTTCGTCCATGTGGAAGCAGATTCTAATGATGTCCGTGGATCCACATCCTGAGATCGCACAGAACGCAGCCACTATTGTAGATGTCGTCTTTGCGGCGCTGCTAAAATCACAGCTAGCTCCATTCTGCCACCCAATGATGGACGCAATACAAGCTGCTCAACAAGGCCAGACCTCGTCGCGTGGACCACATGCCGAAGCAAATCACGGCCATCAAACTCCACTTACTTCGCAACCACCTACCCCACCCACGCCGAGCAGAGAAGGCTATATTACCGCCAGCCTTAAACGCACCGCGAGCGTAGCTGCCTCGCTCAAGAGTCTGGCATTTGGCACTCCTTCTGTGGCTAGTCAAGAAAGCAGTCCTCGCAGCCCAGGTGTTGGCAGGATGACTCTTCCTCCACGAGGTGGCGACTGGAACCAGCCTCCGGACTCTCAAGACCAACGACAACACGGCCAGGGTGCGCAGTCTTTCCTGAAGACTCCCCATCCCAGAAACTTCAAGCCGCGTGATGTGAAGGACACTCCTTTAGTCCTCCCGCTAAAGTCAACGTTCTTCGCCTGGTGTGTAGAGTATTTCCGAGAGCCGCAGATGAAGCCTTCCGAGGCAGACGAGCCTGGTAGTAGGGACTACAACGAGCGTCTATGGCGGCGAAATCGTAATGACAGCATCATTGACAAGACACAACCACAGAAGGACCATGCTGGCACTCACCCTTGGGACCGAGCCAAGGGCTTCTTTAACAACAGCACGCAGCCTGTCAAAATGTGCTTTCACCAATTCGAGGACCATCTTATCGTAAGTGACGATCGAGACGGAGTCGCAGTATGGGACTGGAAAAAACAAACCAAATTGAGTCGATTCTCCAACGGCAATCCAGCACGGAGCAAGATCACCGAAGTGCGCTTGATAAATGAAGACGACCAAGCTTTGTTGATGACTGGTTCTTCCGACGGTGTCATCAAACTCTTCCGCAATTACGAGAGTCAGAAACAAGTTGAACTCGTCACTGCTTTCCGCGCTTTGACTGATCTCGAGCCATCTACCAAGAATGCAGGCCTCGTTTTTGACTGGCAACAGTCCCGAGGCCTCATTCTTGTCGCCGGAGACGTCCGCAATATTCGGGTGTGGAATGCTGGCACTGAGATATGTACCGCCGACATCAACGCCCGATCTGGCTCCCCAATCACTTCACTCACCTCGGATCAAGTCGAAGGGCATCTATTCATTGCAGGCTTCGGCGACGGTGCGCTCCGACTTTATGACCAACGTCAAAAGGCTCAGACAGCCATGGTACAGGTATGGAAGGAACACAAATCATGGGTCACGAACGTGCACCTACAACGTGGTGGACAACGAGAACTCGTCTCAGCATGCCGCAACGGCGAAGTCAAGATGTGGGATATGAGATGGGATCGTGCTATTCGAACAGTTCGCGCGACCAAGGATACTCTTCGTACTTTGAGTGTTCATGAACATGCGCCAGTCTTCGCTGTTGGTACCGATCGCCATGTGGTGAGGATCTTTTCCATGATGCAGGGACCGCCTCCGACAACAGTCGGCGGTCTCAATGCTCTAACTTCTGCCAACACGTCGTTCAACGCCTCTAACCTTTCAATTCCTGCTGCTGGAAGTCACGGATTTGGCCAACCTACTGCGCTGAACCGAGGATTGCTCAATATTGTAGAACCGTATTCTGGATTCTTGAACCCTGGTCGTGGAAGCCCAATCAGCTGCACTGCTTTCCATCCTCACAGAATGATGATTGCAGCAAGTGCCATGGGCGATACACATGTCAACATCTTCGCTTGTTCGAACAAGGGAAAGGAGAAGGCGCTTGGAGAGAGGTAGACTAGGATTTCCGGGATTTTTTTCCATCATTAGCAATGGCGATGCTGACATTCTATCAATCTAGAAAGGATGAAACAGTGGTCTACTGTGGTGGGTGGGGGGCGTATTGTCAAGATGTTCATGGATGTTTGCTCGCCAACTCTTTCTTATGATATGCTACCGCGGCGAATATGCATAGCGCTAGATACTGGTTGTGTGTGCTTTTGTTAGGCGTTGAGGTCTATACGGTGGATGGGTATTGCTCTAGACCTGGGGGGTCTTTTCTGGACCGCGAGCTTATGACTATTGAAATCAGTATGGGATATGGGTACTAATAGCCAGAATTTGAATGCATAATTACTTTGACCATGACCGTTTCCCGAAACTTCCTGTCCCTCAGTGCTGTACTTGCCATGATGTCCGTATGTATTTCTTGTTGTTTCTGGTTACGCGGACGAGCGATTCTGAAGCTTGAGCTGCGGCGAAGACTTCTTGCATTGATATCGTCCATCATAAATATATGTACTATTACGATGGCTTTTGAATACCTACCTGGAATAGGCTAGCTGTATATGAATGTAAATTATGATTTCTCGGTTGCGCTATTTTAACACAACCTTCTTTTCCCTATAACCTTCCATCTCTTGAAGCATAGATGAACCCAAGTCAAATAAGACTTTTCTTTAAGATACATGCCATACCTTCGACTCTTTCGCGTCTTCCCTCGAGTTTTTGATGTCCAAAACCATCACGCGCACTCGCTCTTGTAGGGTGTCGAAACGTTCACCACGCGTCAGCATTGTCCCATGGACCTTTTCCAATATTCCGCTGCCTCATCTGGTGTCTTTTCGATGACTGTGGATCGCAGACACGTATTTTGTCTACTGCGGCTGGTTGTCGTACTCCAGCTCCATCATGTCCCCCGGGAACTCCGAGTTTGCCCATACCTGCATATTTACGCGCTTGACGCGTCTTTTCGTCGATTCCTCACGATCGAGATCTCTATTGGGAATCACAGCAGTTCGAGCATACGACTGATGTTTGCAAGTCCTAGGAATGATCCACACGATCAAGTTGAAGAGCTAGAAAAGAAGAGCGGGATCACAAGAGCTTACAACCTGATAGATCTACTACAAATGATAGCAGGTAGGCCGAAGCACTACAGGTCTAGGATGAGCGGCCTGGCTACTGTCGGCAGTCCCTTGCCGTTTAAAGGGCGCACTTTGCCACCATCTACTTCCTTTCGGCTGAGATGTCAATGGTGAAGAGTATCAGCAGAATCTTCTCCCGCTTCCACGACCAACACTATCGCAGCAGCCTTAGTTATAACCGTTCAGCACGCACGCATCGCAACAAAAGAGTGGGAACTTTGTTCGATCCCGGCTTTGAAAGCTGCACGGCATTCGGTTCTCCGAGATCGCTTCGGGTATTTCCTCAAGCTAAATTTGCTAGCTTGCAGTTGATGACCACAAGGTACTTATGTCCTCTCACCGTGTTTATTATAAGTATGAGAAATGTATCGGCCGTGAAAAGTTGTTGACAATCTTCTCATATTACTAATCCTAAAACCATTTGAACTCAGCACGTTTCGCTGTTACTGTATTCGTCAACTGAATATCAAACCTGGATGCGTCTAAGCCACAAATAAGATGGCTGCGAAGAATACACAAAACGCAAAGACCTCGATCACATCGTCAATCACGGATCAGAGCAACTATGGAACTTGGCCCAGTTCCGAACCTGGACCTAACGAAACTTCACCTCCCAGTGAATTCAGCATTCTAGTTGCTTCGTCAGCTCCATTGGTCATCGGCACAATCCTCCAGTTTTCGCAAGTGGCTATTATATTGCTCTTCGTTGGTCGACTGGGAAAAGATGAGCTCGCAGCTACAAGTTTGGCATGTTTGACTGCAAATGTCACGGGATGGAGTGTTCTCCAGGGATTATCAAGCGCACTGGACACGCTCTGTCCCCAGGCTTTTGGTGCTGGGTTGAAGAAAGTGGTTGGTTTGCATGTCCAAAGAATGGCGGCGCTGTTGATTTGCGTAAGTGTCGGTGTTGGGTGCTTTTGGTATGCGCGAATTTTTCTTTTCTTCGATCCGATCAAACGGCGAGCTACTTTGGGTCGGAGAAAACGGAAGTGAAGATCTGGGTAGGGATTCATGATTTCCGGATCTCGAAGACGTAGCTCAAAAGCTGAGACGAGGAACCTGCGTCTTTGTTGACCGCTAACTCAACGATTAGGTACAACTCTTTCAGTTTCCAACGACTTCTCATTCCCAACGATGAGATTTGCAGACTTTCCACAGATTTCTTGCGAATTCTGATGCTAGGATGCCCAGGATTCGCCTGCTTCGAATGTGGCAAACGCCTCCTACAAGCCCAGGGCCATTTCTCACCCGGGCTCTACACGATGCTATTTTGTATCCCCGTCCACATATTCCTGACCTGGTTTTCTGTCCTCCACTTGGGACTTGGCATGAAAGGAGCTGCGATGTCTATGGCCATAGTTCAAAACCTCCTCCCCTTCGGCCTAGTCATCTACTCCAAAATCTACACAACCGGCGAATGCTGGCCCCGTATCACAAAACACACATTCCAAAACTGGATGCCGATGATCAAACTCGCCATACCCAGTCTATTGATGGTAGAAGTCGAATGCATCGGTTTCGAAATCCTCACTCTCCTAGCTGGACAGATGGGCACAGCCGAACTCTGCGCCCAAACTCTTCTCGTCACTTTCTGCGGTTTCATCTACAAAATCCCCTTCTCCCTTGGAATAGCGGCTAGTACCCAGATCTCCGAACGCCTGGGCGAGGGATCACATCAAAAGGCCAAGGAAACGGCCAAACTGGTTGTTCTCCTCGCCGGCTCGTTTGGCTCCATTCTCGTCGTTGTACTCCTGGCTTTCCGAAATAAGATTCCCTACCTCTTTACGAACGATCCGTCCGTCGTTGTACTGATGTTCAGCGTTGTCCCCATGATCGCTGTTTTCCAACTCGTCGATGCTATCGTTGGTGTTACCAATGGGATCATTCGTGGAATCGGGAAACAATATATCGGTGCCTGGATACAGACATTGGGATACTACGTTGTCGGATTGCCCTGCAGCGTTGTCGCGGCGTTTGGACTGGGGTGGAAATTGAATGGGCTTTGGGCTGGTATATCGGTTGCTATGTTACTCATTTGTTGTTTGGAGGGCATGTATATATATTTTCTTGATTGGAGTATGCTGGTTGAAGATGCCAAGGGGAGGAATGATGCAGAAAGGGATCATTGACTTGATTTGACCACGGTTTGGTGTTCTTATGGTGTTTTTTGGGAGGATGGCGTTTGAAGCGAGTAAATAGAATGCCATACACTTTTTCACATTTGGCCCAAAGGTTGGCGGTAACGGAGTATCAATCTGTTGGTGTTTACCTGGGTCCTTACGTATTTGAATGGGAGGGGGGGACTTCGAGATACCCTACGCCGCTACAATTCCCATCTTTCCCTTCCTCTCCCTCCCGGATAATACCCTCTACACCCCCTCCTTTGTCCTTTCGAGCTATGCATCCTATAGGAAGTCGTGGCTAGCCTGGAGGTAGTAGGTCCGGGCTATCAAGTTGACTCTGCTGCTGGAGGATCTCCCCCATCGCTATAAAAACGATTGAATAACCATATCCTCCGAATAAAGATGGTAATGAAGGCAACGTTATTGTTTCGATGAATAGGAGGTGCGGAGGGAGAAGATGAGATGTTATGCTGAGATTTTGAAAAGCGATATCGGAGGGCGCGTCTTTATCGTACAACCTCACCCTTCTCGTCTTCTGCCGCTGCTCCATCGTTACGATCCCGCCAGCGTCGAATTGAGAGGGATGTCATGGAATTCTCATTGGAGGTTGATGGTCGTTGATGCTTTGGAAGCAATGGGAGAGCGACCCGACGCGTCTCACTTGTAGGCTAAGGCCGCTTGCATCGCGTCCATGACGCGCTTGTGTTTGCCCCGAACTACCACCTACATGCCCGTGGACGCCACGACGTGTTTCTCGACTCACAGCACTTTGTCTTGCTTCATTCTTCAATGATACAGAAGTCTGAGGACAGAACTAATCGGTCCGGGCCTCCCCAATAAGCAGTCAACCACTTCCTTGTCAGGACTATACATATTCTTCAGCAAGTCCTTATTTTCCCTTCATCTCGGTTGCGAAGAGCTGGTAGGAGGTATATTAGAATGGGAACTCGGTATGATGAGCATACACCGTTGCTTCGAGACGGCGAGGAAGCGGATGATCGCGAAGTAAGTTGGATACGCCAGGCAACACAGGACAATATGAACGTTCAACCAGATCCTGAGACTCACCGATGACGATCCTGAGAACCCTCGATCATGGCCACGATGGAGGAAGATGGCAAATGTTGCCGTTATAGCGTTCATGGCTGGTGAGCCTCATGTATCTTTCAACTTATTGCTCGTAATCGCTCACCTACATCGCAGTCTTGAGTCCCCTGGCATCTTCCATGTTCACGCCAGGAATACGCCAAATTGCTGAAGATCTAAAAGTCACTGAACAGGCAGTCATCGGAGCTACAACAGGCTTCGTCATCTTTATGGGGATTGGACCGCTCATTCTCGCACCCCTCAGCGAAACTTTTGGGCGTAGAAGGCTTTACATCATATGCTTCTCAGTCTTCACGTTGTTGCAAATACCGACAGCGTTAAGTCCTAACATCGCAACACTGATTGCCCTTCGTACCCTTTCTGGTTTCTTTGGAAGCGTTGGCATTGCCAATGGAGGTGGGACGTTGAGCGACATGTTTGAGCCTGGAGAAAGAGCCGGTGTTTTTGGATGGTATCTTCTAGGGCCTTTATTGGGGCCCACGTTGGGCCCACTCTTCGGCGGCATCATTGTACAGCGGATGAATTGGCGCTGGATCTTCTGGGTACTCACTATCGTGTGTGGTGTAAACACACTCGCGGGATATTTCCTACTACGGGAGACGTGTAGTCCAGTCCTCCTCGCCTGGCGTAAGCAAAACTACGAGAGCGCATCCGAGAACACCGAAGGCACGAAATACCGCTACGAAGGGGAGGATCCACGGCCTCTCTGGCACAAGCTCAGACAGTCTTTTAAGCGTCCGCTCAAGATCCTTGTTCAGCCTATCGTGTTTACCATGTCTGTTTACCAAGCTTTAATCTTCGGTACCACCTACAGTATCTACACGAACATGCAGCCGATCTACTCGGGAAAGTATGGATTCGACACCGAGCAAGTGGGACTCATGTACCTGGGCCCTGGACTAGGGGTTTTGGTCGCTGTCTGGTTCTTGGTCCCTCGAATTGACACAGTCTACAACAATCTGTCTAAGAAATACGGAGTTGGAAAGCCGGAATTCCGCCTCCCATTGGCAAACATTGGCGCTCTCTTTATCCCCGTGTCCTTGTTCTGGTGAGTCTTTTGTCATGGAGTGGTAAAATGATTTGTGGAAATTGACGTGTGAACCAGGTTTGCATGGACGGTCGAATATCATACGGCATGGCCATGGACCATTGCGGCAACTTTCTTCTACGGCATCGGCCAAGTGATGATTCTCAACACCGTTCAGAACTACTACATCGACTCCTTTGAGAAGTACGCAGCCAGCGCCATCGCCGCAGGCGCATGGTTCCGATCCATCTTTGGAGGTGTGGTCCCTTTACTGGCTCCTGGACTTTTCGACAAGCTAGGCTACGGATGGGGTATTTCCATCTTTGGATTCCTCAATGTCTTGCTTGCTCCCGCTCCAATCTTGTTCTGGACTTTTGGCGAGAGGATACGGGATAGATTTACCGTGGATTTATAGGGTTATTTGATAGCTTGCTTTGCTTCGACTGTCGCTTTGCTTTGCGCAGTCTTCCCGTGCCATTCATGTGGACCAACATTTTAGGCTACGAGGAGCTGAAGAATATATCCTCGAATAGCAGGACGGTTATCACATCTCTCAACTCGCATTCTTAAAGCTGTGAGTGCTTCTTCCTGACAGTAGCATGTCTTGACCACATATTGATCGGGATTTCCTAGTCTTGAATATACCCCCCAAAGAGATGGTCCCACATCCCACGATACAATAAAAAAACAAAAAAAATCAGAGGCTCCTACGATACCGAACTCCTCACCCTTATTCAAACCGCTCGCCGGGTATATACAAAGTTGAACGATGTTTTCACGAGGCGTATATACGTAGCCAAAATAGTTATTTCCCTCTCCTCAGACGCCTCTCGCCTGTATATATTGGAAAGCTGGAGTCCGGGTATTCGGGTAATGCTTCTGTCTCCTAGAATTGTATCAAAGAGGGGGTTTAGTAATTCGGGAGAGAATGATGAACGTATTGGGAAAAGGTGACGTATATCTAATTCTAAGTAGGATTGCTTAGTCCTTTTATTTTGTTTTTGGAAGTCTTTGGTAGAAATAGTATACCTCGTTTTATACCCTTTTTGTTTTGTTTTTGTTTTGGCGTTGTACACTTATATTACTTGATAATATAAAATATGTAGTGGATACTTCGTACTACTACGATATACTAAAAGATTCTAGCAAGAAGATTTTTACTCCAACGAGTATATAGTATAGGTTAGATACTAGTATAATAACTTCTAAGAGACGGACGTACTTCTTTACTAATCTCGTATAACTAAGCCTTGATATAGTACGTTACAAGGTCAAAGATTCCAAGACCCTCTCTGTAAGGATGCGTAGTAGTACTATAGGGATAGATATATCAAGAGAGAAAGGGGATCAAATGTATATATTCAGAGTAAACGCTGGAGAGGAATCTCTCCTACGTCTAAGCGATAAGATATCTACGTGTATAAAGCTAAGGCCGTACGTGCCTTAGTACGTAACCTAGCTTGGTACCGGACTAGTATCTAACCTATATCTAACTAGTCCCGGAGTCTAGAATAGGTCATAGATCCTAATATTACCCCCCCCTTTAGGAGTCTATCCTCGGACTCCACGGTTCCTTTAAAACTACTAAAAACCCCTATAGGGGGAAAAAAAAATTTGTAGAAAGGTATATATAGCTTATCGTCGACTATATCGTACCGACGCTACTGCCCTTTATTAACTCCTACTTAGCTAAGTAATCTTACTCCGGCTAAATCTTATAGCTTTAGGTCGAATCTAAGGTCGCCCTTACTTTAGCCTTGCCCCGCTTCCTATAGGGTTTTAGCCCGGCCTTGTTTAGGTCGTAGAACTTTACGGTTTATTCTTTATAATTACCCGTACTAATTTTTTTTTTAAAATGATAGTATTCCCTAGAGGTTATACTTGTAAGCGTTCTCTACTTAAGCTACCCCCCCCGGGATCCGCGCAGCGGATCCCAAATCGAGTAGAGAAGGTTATTTAAACCTCCCTAGTAGTAACGTTTATAGTATAATAATATATATTCTCGTCTATAGTACTAATAGGTCGCTACTCCGCTACTCCTTCTCCTGTACGACCGAAGATAGAAGGCTTGATATAGGAGTTAATACTCCTATCTATCTACTTATAGGTTAGGGTTCTCTGAATTGAGGAGTATTAATAGTAGTATACCCTTGAATTTACCGCTACTCCTCCCCCTATACTACCGAAGATAGATATAGGAGTTGATACTCTTATCTACCTATTTATAGGTTAGGATTCTCTAAGTTTAAGGCGTATCAATAGTAGTATACCCTTGAATTCACGGGTGGAGTAGCCTCCCGGCTAGTCTAATAGGTATATAACTNGCCCGGCCTTATTTAGGTCGTAGAACTTTACGGTTTATTCTTTATAATTACCCGTGCTGATTTTTTTTCAAAATAACAGCATTCCCTAGAGGTTATACTTGTAAGCGTTCTCTACTTAAGCTACCCCCCCCGGGATCCGCGCAGCGGATCCCAAATCGAGTAGAGAAGGTTATTTAAACCTCCCTAGTAGCAACGTTTATAGTACAACAACATATACTCTCGTCTATAGTACTAACAGGTCGCTGCTCCGCTACTCCTCCTCCTATACGACCGAAGATAGAAGGCTTAATATAGGAGTTAATACTCTTATCTACCTACTTATAGGTTAGGGTTCTCTGAATTGAGGAGCATCAATAGTAGTATACCCTTGAATTTACCGCTACTCCTCCCCCTATACTACCGAAGATAGATATAGGAGTTGATGCTCTCATCTACCTACTTATAGGTTAGGATCCTCTAAGTTTAAGGAGCATTAACGGTAGTATACCCTTGAATTCACGGGTAGAGTAGCCTCCCGGCTAGTCTAATAGGTATATAACTAGCCAACCTGTCTTGGCTTTAACTACGTAGCGGTATATATTCCTCTACGCAGTTTTCCGGTTGTGATAGTTTGTTTAGTATACGGCGGCGCTCCTACTCTTAAGTAGTAGATTACTCCTAATATACCTGCCCCGCGTACTACCCCTATACCCTATATACGGGGTAGAGAGGCCTCCTAGCCCAACAGGTATACAACTTTCCAGCCCGTCGCTTTTACCTGCCTACTTATAGGCTAGGTCCTCTAAATTAAGGAGTATTAACAGTAGTATACCCTTGAGTTTACGGGTGGAGTAGCCTCCCGGCTAGCCTAATAGGTATATAACTTACCAGCCCGTTTTGTATCTACGTAGTTCTCTACGAATAGCCTAACAGACTTATATATCGAGTTAAGTAGTAGTAGTTGTTTCCTTAGTATACGGTAGAGGTCCTCTACCTTTATAGAGGATTTCTCCCAAGGTACTTGATTTATAGCTTAGCACCCTTATTATCTAGGAACTAGTCCTACAGCGAATCGACTTAGCTAAGATAACTTAAGAAGCTCTTCTTATAGTTCCGGATCCTATCCTCTCACCCGTAGCCGTAATCTCTAGATCCCTTAGCTCCCGGAGATGGGGCGGTCTATACTTCTAGAGTATAGGCTGCCCTAGGATTCTTAGAGGAGGCATCCTAGGGTTCTATTATACTAGGAACAGGTAGAGGTAGGATTTCTACTTACCTACCGTTCTTATATAGGGGCGTTTCTAGCTCCCCGTCCTAGTAGACTTAGGTACTAAGGTAGGCCGAGGCGCCTCGTATCTTATCTCCAGTCTATATTGTGGTCTTATTAAATCGTATTCCTTTCGTCCTATTTAGTAGTCTCTACGTAGGGCTGTAGTATACAGCTTACTTAGGGATTCACTTACTTCTTTAAGTTTTTTATAGCCAGGAATATATTAATCCATCCTATAATCCTTATAGGCGTAGGCTAACCCGCCTCGGCGTAGTTATTTTAGCACTTACTCTCCGGTTACTTTACGGTCTTAAAAGATACGTAATAGACCCCGTCGAATGTTTCTCGTCTCCTTAGTAGAGATATCTCCCACCTCGGAACTGAGTTACTTATTATAGTAAAGGTAGATCCAGTTCATATACTAATTAGTAGAAGTAGATCCCTAGGTTATACATATTAATAATATTACCCCTTTGGGCGATTGAGCTCCTATAGCTAACCTATTATTAGCTAATTACGAAATCGTAACTATAGTTCTAGTACTAGGCTATAATCTTAGGCATCAGCCTAGCTGCGCCTAGGTAACTAGTAAGGCTACTTAAGAACCTCTACCCTTAAGTCAACCTTCTTCTTTTTAATAATAATATTAGTATCCTCAAGTCCTCCTATAGGGGAGGCCGTAGTAGCAACGTTAGCTTATATAGAGAGTAAGTTCCTAGCTCGCTTTCATTCCTAGCTTTTATTTATTTTAATTCTTAATCGAGTATTATTCGGATTCTAGAATTTTCTATATTAATAACGCTAATCCTATCGCGTAGGCAATGGTTAAAGGGCTATTAATAAAATCAACTTTAACGCGACGTTTCGTCTTATTAAACTAATATTAACTTCTTCTTCTTCTTTATAAACTATCCATCTCGCGCTATACCCTTTACTATAGCACCCCCGACTCTTACCCCTATTCCCGACATCGTCGCGTCCGTAGATAGTAAGATAACTAGTCGTATATACTATACATGCATAGCCCTGTAGGCAAGTAGTATGAAGAAGACCCCGGGGGATATAGCCGCGGGTACGCGTGAAAATACTTTGGCAAATCGGTATACGATTAGTAGCAAGATACCCGCAGCTACGGCTTATAGTATCTATACTAAAAAGGGTTAACGTTGCGACCGTATAAGTTTGCTATTCCTATCTAAGAACTTCTCTTTTTTCTAACAATCTTTTTCTTAGGTCGAGTATCGATTCTCCGAGTTCGTAGATACTACTAAGCGCTACTATAAGTCCTATCTCCGCGCTATTCGTATCGGTAATACTTTTGGTAGTAATACTTTAATTATACGAGCTAGTACCGAAGCTGTATACTAGTAGTACCTCGCCGCCCGTACTTAGGATAAGTAGGCCGTACCTAAGGTCAACCTTTCGTAGTCTAAGGAGGTTCTTTTAATAGTAGCCGACCGCATTATCGCTACCCTTTATAACCTTAGCCGCCTCTATACCGTAACGTATATTCTTTTATTCAAATTCCATTCTGCCACTATAGCTAATTTTTCTATAGTANAGTAGTAGATTACTCCTAATGTACCTACCCCGCGCACTACCCCTATACCCTATATACGGGGTAGAGAGGCCTCCTAGCCTAATAGGTATATAACTTTCTAGCCCGTCGCTTTTACCTACCTACTTATAGGCTAGGTCCTCTAAATTGAGGAGTATCAATAGTAGTATACCCTTAAGTTCACGGGTGGAGTAGCCTCTCAGCTAGCCTAATAGGTATACAACTTGCTAGCCCGTTTTGTGTCTACGTAGTTCTCTATAAACAGCCTAATAGACTTATATATCGAGTTAAGTAGTAGTAGTTGTTTCCTTAGTATGCGGTAGAGGTCCTCTACCTTTATAAAGGATTTCTCCCAAGGTACCTAATTTGTAGCTTAGTACCTTTATTATCTAGGAACTAGTCCTATAGCGAATCGACTTAGCTAAGATAACTTAAGAAGTTCTTCTTATAGTTCCGGATTCTATCCTCTTACCCGTAGCTATAATCTCTAGATCCCTCAGCTCCCGGAGATAGGGCGGTCTATGCTTCTAGAGTATAGGCTGCCCTGGGATTCTTAGAGGAGGCATCCTAGGGTTCTATTATACTAGGAATAGGTAGAGGTAGGATTTCTACTTACCTACCGTTCTTATATAGGGGCGTTTCTAGCTCCCCGTCCTAGTAGACTTAGGTACTAAGGTAGGCCGAGGCGCCTCGTATCTTATCTCTAGTCTATATTGTAGTCTTGTTGAATCGTATTCCTTTCGTCCTATTTAGTAGTCTCTACGTAGGGCTGTAGTATATAGCTTACTTAGGGATTTACTTACTTCTTTAAGTTTTTTATAGCTAGGAATATATTAATCCATCCTACAATCCTTATAGGCGTAGGCTAACCCGCCTCGGAAAGTTATTTTGGTACTTACTCTCCGGTTACTTTGCGGTCTTAAAAGATACGCAATAGACCCCGTCGAATATTTCTCGTCTTGTTAGTAGAGATATCTCCCACCTCGGAACTAAGTTACTTATTATAGTAAAGGTAGATCCAGTTTATATACTAATTAGTAGAAGTAGATCCCTAGGTTATATATATTGATAATATTACCCCTTTGGGCGATTGAGCTCCTATAGCTGACCTATTATTAGCCAATTACAAAATCGTAACTATAGTTCTAGTACTAGGCTATAATCTTAGGTATTAGCCTAGCTGCGCCTAGGTAACTAGTAAGGCTACTTAAGAACCTCTACCCTTAAGTTAACCTTCTTCTTTTTAATAATAATATTAGCATCCTTAAGTCCTCCTATAGGGGAGGCCGTAGTAGCAACGTTAGCTTATATAGAGAGTGAGTTCCCAGCTCGCTTTTATTCCTAGCTTTTGTTTATTTTGATTCTTGATCGAGTATTATTCGGATTCTAGAATTTTCTATATTAATAATACTAATTCTATCGCGCAGGCAACGGTTAAAGGGCTATTAATAAAATCAACTTCGACGCGATGTTTTATCTTATTAAACTAATATTAACTTCTTCTTCTTCTTTATAAACTATCTATCTTGCGCTATACCCTTTACTATAGTACCCCCGACTCTTACCCCTATTCCCGACATCGTCGCGTCCGTAGATAGTAAGATAACTAGTCGTATATACTATGCATATATAGCCCTATAGGCAAGTGGTATAAAGAAGACCCCGGGGGACATAGCCGTAGGTACGCGTGAAAATACTTTGGTAAATCGGTATACAATTGGTAGCAAGATACCCGCAGCTACGGCTTATAGTATCTATACCAAAAAGGGTTAACGTTGCGACCGTATAAGTTTGCTATTCCTACCTAAGAACTTCTCTTTTTTCTAATAATCTTTTTCTTAGGTTGAGTATCGATTCTCTAAGTTCGTAGATACTACTAAGCGCTACTATAAGTCCTATCTCCGCGCTATTCGCATCGGTAATACTTTTAGTAGTAATACTCTAATTATACGAGCTAGTACTAAAGCTATATACTAGCAGTACCTCGCCGCCCGTACTTAGGATAAGTAGGCCGCACCTAAGGTCAACCTTTCGCAGTCTAAGGAGGTTCTTTTAATAGTAGCTGACCGTATTGTCGCTACCCTTTATAACCTTAGCCGCCTCTATACCGTAACGTATATTCTTTTATTCAAATTCTATTCTACTACTATAGCTAATTTTTCTATAGTAAGTATACTACCTTTACCGTTAGTTCCGAGTTCACCCTTGATATAGATATAATCTCCGAGTATATCGACTTTATTTAGGAGCGGTATAATAGTAGGAGAGGTATCTACCCGACCTAGGCTTTATTTCTAAGGTAAGAGGAGGCTAAACCGTCCGAGAAGTCTATAGTATCTAAAACTAAGAGGGCTAGGGACGATAACGAGTATATATCCTCGTAGTAGAGAGTTTGAATATCTAGTATTCTTTTATTAGGGTTTAAGTAGTCTTTTCTTCTTCTTTGTTTTACGCTATAGTCGCGTCGCGTCTAGTCTCTGACCTCGGCCCGGCTCTATAAGTACTAGGCCCTCAAATTTTATAGCTTTCTTCTACCTTACTTCCTAACCGTGATCTTATCTTCCTGAAAAGACGTAACCGTTTCGCACCTACTACTATCCCTCTAGTCTCGAATAACTTTCGATTATATACTTTATATACCCAGGTTTTAGATTAGTATATAGGAATTTTACTTATCGAAAACTACTTCGGCCCTTAGACGGGACTTTTTAGCGCTAGTATCCCTTAGAAATATGCCGAAGCAGATCTAGGTCCTGTTTTATACTATCTATATACGTAGCTATATTCTCTATTAAGGTCTATACTCTAATCTTAGAATTCGTTTCAATCTTATACTTTATACCGTATACTTACGTTTGGAAAGTCTCAATTTCCGTATATAGTATCTTCTCTACGTAGGGAGCGGAAGGAAAGAGTTGGCTTAGCTAGGTTTATAGAAAGTTAAGATTCAATAGTACCCTATTAATAAATTATACTAACTTAGGAATTCCGTAGAATTTTCCTACGACTTAGTCGCTTATAGCTATCGTAAATACCTCCCCGGCCTAGGAGATATCGCGATACGGAATATACTATACTATAGAAGTAAACTTACTTCTTACTTCTCCTAGATCTTCTTTACCTACCTCTTATAGAGGTTTTCTACCCCTTCTTCGGAGCTTTCTTAGCTAGCTATAGTTTCTACTACTCGATCTATAAGACTTTTCGAGTTTCCTCGAAATCCCAAATTACCTTACTACAATTTATAAGATGGTCCGCTAGCTCCTAGCTATTATAGACCGGCGTCTAGCCTTCCTATACTACTAGGAATTCTCTTTTATTCCGGCGTATACGAACGTCGAGAACCTTCTCGATATTCTATTCTACCTGCCCTTCGATCTCCTACGGATCCGGCGGGGAAATACCTAGCCGTACTAGGTAAGGCTCTAGCAGGGAAACATGAAACACGTTATAAATCGGGTATACTAGTAGAAGCTTTAGTTTATAGGCTAAAGTTCCGACAATCTTAAGCACCTCGAACGGTCCGAGGTAGCGGAAATCAAGTTTCTTCTTAATCCGTTTTGACTTGATATTCTTTAAAGATAGTAGGACTAAATTACTAACGTAGTATAACTTATTAATCCTCTCGTCGGGAAAAGTATATCGTGCTTGGGCTATCTAATCCTAGTAAAACTACTAGAACTACTAGTTCCACAGTACTCCTATCTAGTCTACTAGAATATAGTTTCTTCCTATACGCTGTACTATAGACTATCTAGTTAATTAGTCGTCCGACGATCTAGTTAGTACGCATCGCCTATATAGTTACTCCCAGCTACTATTTTTATATAAACCGTCGAGTCCTCGCGTTCCGTTAGAAACTGTTTAGTCTGTACAAACCGGACTATTATCTATTTTTATATAAACCCCCCAGTCCTCTTCGACTAGATCCCCTATACGTTCCTTTCGACCCTCCGCCCTTATCGTTTACTTACGTTTCGCGCCGCCTCTTCGAAGGTACGGAACTATAATAACCTACTTCTCTACGCGCTATATCCGATTATTCGTGATCCACGTCGTCAAGAATTCCGCGTATATTGTCCCCGCTACTTGCAGCTGACGATCTACTTAATTTGTACCAAACTCTTAGAACTTGAGTACCCGGTTATTATTACCGACTATAAGCGCTAAACGTTATATATACTTTCGTTGCCTATACTGATATAATTGGATACGTAGATTAATTATAAACTGATAAATTGGATCAGCTTTCCCGTATAAGTAGAGTATCCCGACTCGACTGTTTTATATATTCACTTCGTTCTAATATAGCCTAGCGTGATCTAACGGCATTAAATCAAGCAGTAATATCGCTATTTATACCGCGACTAAACTACTACTACTCCTCTTCTTCCTCCGCTCGCCTCGCCGCCTCGAGATCTCTAGTCGACCCTAGGTACCTATAGCTAACGGTAATCCAATTCCTAAATATCCTCTCCCAATTTCCCGAACCGTTGATATTTATACTCTAAGAAGGAATAGGCCTTCTATTCCCCGGCTTATATACCTTCGTTACCCTTTTCTAGAATTCCTTTATCCTCCTCTCCCCTATTATACACGTCGCGGGAGTTAGTTTAGTTATTAGGCCGTCTATATTTACGAACAACCCCCGCTCCGTTATATCAACTAGGGCTATCGCCGAGCCCTAGAAAGTACCAAATAGTTCCTACTAGGTCCGTCGAAAGGATATCCCTACCTTTACCTTAACTACCCTTATCTCGTTAAAAACGTCTATTATAAATATTTTAACCTCGGGTAATATTAGTACTAGTCCTCCAACTATCTTCCGTATTTACTTACCTTTTTCCCTCTTCTATTCTTTATAACGTCTTCCTCGTAAGAAAATTCCAGCGGCCCTCCGCTCCTTTCGAGAATAGGACCGGTGTTCTTTTTAAACGGTTAGTAAATTATCCTAGTTATTATATCCGAAACTTACTATAGACGCGCCTCTACTATCCTCGCCGTCGTCCGTATCCGTATACTAGCGAATACAGTCGTTAGCATCTATATATAGATGAATACCGTCGTTAGTATCTTGAATACTATCGTTAGCATCTATATATAGATGAATACTGTCGTTCGTATCTATATATAGTTAAATACCGTCGTCTACCCTATCTACCCTATCGATATTTGATAATAGCGGCGATAACGATCTTTTACTACTAATATTAATCCGCTTACCCTTATCTCCCCCCCTTGAACTCTCCCTCGCCTAGAGCGTATCCTCTTCTTATACTACTATCCTAATATTATTATCTTCTTCTTCCTCCCTTATCTACCCGCCTCTAATCGAATTATTGTCTGCGACCGTAATATTATCTAGCTCCTTATCTTCTTCCCCTTTATATTGCGAGTCCTTATCCTCTATCGCTAATACAATATCTTCTTCTAATATCCCTATCGCCCTTAGTATCTGCAACGATATATTACGGTCTCGAATTTACGGTTTACTTATATAAACAAGCCTAGCGCCCTCTAAGGCTTCTTCCTACCTACGTATCTTTATCTAGTGGACCCGCTAAATATCGCGCTATATAATATTAGCGTTATTGTAATAGCCGTGCTATAGGCTTCGGTAGTTATCTAGAAAACTATCTTAGCTCGGCTTCACCGGTAAAGGATTTGCGCGGTATNAGAGGAGGCTAAACCGTCCGAGAAGTCTATAGTATCTAAAACTAAGAAAGCTGGGGACGATAACGAGTATATATCCTCGTAGTAGAGAGTTTAAATATCTAGTATTCTTTTATTAGGGTTTGAGTAGTCTTTTCTTCTTCTTTGTTTTACGCTGTAGTCGCGTCGCGTCTAGTCTCTAACCTCGGCCCGGCTCTATAAGTACTAGGCCCTTAAATTTTATAGCTTTCTTCTACCTTACTTCCTAACCGTAATCTTATCTTCCTAAAAAGACGTAACCGTTTCGCACCTACTACTGTCCCTCTAGTCTCGAATAACTTTCGATTATATACTTTATATACCTAGGTTTTAGATTGGTATATAGGAATTTTACTTGTCGAAAACCACTTCGGCCCTTAGACAGGACTTTTTAGCGCTAGTATCCCTTAGAAATGTGCCGAAGCAGATCTGGGTCCTATTTTATACTATCTATATACGCAGCTGTATTCTCTATTAAGGTCCGTACCTTAATCTTAGAATTCGTTTCAATCTTATACTTTATACTGTATACTTACGTTCGGAAAGTCTTAATTTCCGTATACAGTATCTTCTCCACGTAGGGAGCGGAAGGAAAGAGTTAGCTTAGCTAGGTTTATAGAAAGTTAAGATTTAATAGTACCCTATTAATAAATTATACTAACTTAGGAATTCCGTAGAATTTTCTTATAACTTAGTCGCTTATAGCTATCGCAAATACCTCCCCGGCCTGGGAGATATCGCGATACGGAATACGCTATACTATAGAAGTAAACTTACTTCTTACTTCTCCTAGATCTTCTTTACCCACCTCTTATAGAGGTTTTCTACCCCTTCTTCGGAGCTTTCTTAGCTAGCTATAGTTTCTACTACTCGATCTATAAGGCTTTTCGAGTTTCCTCGAAATCCCGAATTGCCTTACTATAATTTACGAGATAGTCTGCCGGCTCCTAGCTATTATAGACCGGCGTCCAGCCTTCCTATACTACTAGGAATTCTTTTTTATTCCGGCGTATACGAACGTCGAGAACCTTCTCGATATTCTATTCTACCTGCCCTTCGATCTCCTGCGGATCCGGCGGGGAAATACCTAGCCGTACTAGGTAAGGCTCTAGTAGGGAAACATAAAATATATTATAAATCGGGTATACTAGTAGAAGCTTTAGTTTATAGGCTAAAGTTCCGATAATCTCAAGTACCTCGAACGGTCTAAGGTAGCGGAAATCAAGTTTCTTCTTAATCCGTTTTGACTTAATATTCTTTGAAGATAGTAGGACCAAATTACTAACATAGTATAACTTATTAATCCTCTTCTTATTAGCCTGTACCGCCGAAGCCTCTATAGTATCGCGGATAGACTTAGCTAGTTCGGTACGTATTTCTAGAATTTCTTCTATACGTGCCGTTATATCAGGAACACTACTAGCGGGCTTATCCGCGACTAACTAGTTATCCTCCGGGTAGTACCTATAGAGAGCCTTATATAGAGATCTCTGAATAGAGCTGTGCTCTACCCGGTTATATATATTAGCTACTATCTACAGCTAGTATGGCTAGTCATCTATTCGATAACTAATATAGTACCTTAGAAAATATTCTAAATTCTAATTTTGCCTTTCTGTCTGTCCGTCAGTTTGCGGGTAGAAGGCGGTACTAAGCCTAAGCGTAGTCCTTATATATCGGCAAAATACCGACCAAAATTTGGAGGTGAATATAGGACCGCGGTCTGATATAATACCTAGTAGCGTTCCGTGGACGCCTAGCTAGTCTACCTAGAGCTGCGTAAGCTCCGAGGCATTAGTATACTTCGAAATTATATAGTACTATACCTATTTCGTATACCGATCGATGATTACTAGTAAGGTATTAACAACGGCATCTCTTAGTAGTACCGGCGGCAGTTCTATAATAAAGTCTATCGAGAATTCCTATATTAGCCGCGTAGGAAGAGGAAGTAACTTTAGCTTCCCGTACGGAGCGTACCGTGCAATCCGCGACCTCTAATAGATATCGTAGTCGCGGTAGTACGCCTTTACATCCTTAAGCAATATAGGCCAAGTATATTAACGCCTAATATTGGTCAAGGTAGGTTTAAACCCCAAATATCCGCCTATAGCGGGGTTATCATAGTAAGTGCGTAGGATCTATACCCTTACGGTAAGATCCTTCGGAATAAAATATGCTCCTTTGAACATTAGAACGCCGTAGTTATCTATAACCCAAGGCTTCTATAACGTCCCGGTAGGGTCACGTTTAGTATACTCTGCCTAGGCTTTCTTCTAAACCTAAGGGTTATTTAACTAAATTTTCTTAAGTAGGTCTACTATTGTCTTAGGCGCATTATTATATGCGTCGCTACCCTTAAGGTATGCGAATACTAGTCCTACTAGCGTCCTATACTAGGAACGAT
Organism: Venturia aucupariae; assembly: GCA_003693225.1. NCBI lineage: Eukaryota > Fungi > Ascomycota > Dothideomycetes > Venturiales > Venturiaceae > Venturia > Venturia aucupariae. Next base: position 90,654 of record QWZN01000053.1, on the reverse strand, counting down.
CTACGAAACCTGGCGGGTCTCTACGAGGGGCTAGAGCCTCCTCCTCGTCTAAGGAATAACTTCCTAAGCTATCCTCGACTTCACTAACTTCGATACTCGGGAATATCTAGACGGTCTCGGCCCTTGCCTTCGCCCCGATCGAAGCGATAACGTTTCGAGAGACGTATGGCCCGATTAAGCTCCTTAGGAACTTCAGCTCCAACTAGATATAGGCTGCGCCGATACCGTAGTTAGACCTTACTACGACCGAATTGCGGAGCTTCTCCTATAATATCGGGAGTATTATCGAAGGAGAATTAACTAACTTTCCTTCGATTATATAATCTGGGCGCCGACTAAACCCGTTAGCCGGGTTAAGCTTACCGGGACGATACGTAATAATAAAGTTATATTCGGATAAGGCTTATACCTAACGTGCTTATCTAGATATCAATTTCTTAGTAGACATAAACTAGATTAAGTTATTATAGTCGGAGAGGACCTCTATAGGCTCCGCTCCGCCCACGAGGAAGTATCGGTATTCCTCGAAACCCTTTATAATTACGAGCAATTCTTGGTCGTGTATATTATACCGTGTTTCTATAGGGGTTATCTTACGAGACTAGAATACTACCGGATGCTACAGCTAGCTAATACCGTCTAGGAACTTCTACGAAAATACTATACTCACCGCCTACCCTAACGCATTAGTCTCTATTCGGCGTAGCCGCGAGATATCGAAGTGTCGGAGTATAGGAGCGTAGGTGAAGGAGCGCTTTAGTTCCTCGAAGGAGGTAGTAGCTATATTATTCTATAGCTACTAGGGGAAGTTCTTCCTATTAGTACTACTAATTAATAAGTCTATTAGACCCTTAGCTACCCTCGAGTAGCTATCGACAAACCGTCGGTAGAAGTTCGTAGTTCCTAGGAAAACCTACACATCCTTATAGTTTCTTAGTACCGGCTATTTATTAATAGCCGCGACCCGACTCTTCTCTATACTTATACCGTTAGTACTTAGAATATACCTAAGGAAGTCCACTTCCTTAATATAGAAGTCGCATTTAGAGAGCTTAGCGTATAGGCGGTACTGCCGTAGCCTCTCTAGTACCCGATAGACGTCTCTCTCGTAGTCCTTTTCTTCCGTAGAGAAGATTAGGATGTTATTAATAAATACTACGTAGATTATATCTACCAACCCTATTAGCGCATTGTTGATATATGCCTAAAAGGTGGCTAGGGCGTTCGTCAGCCCGAATAGTATAACGTTATATTCAAAGAGCCTATAGCGAGTCCGGAAGGCAGTCTTCTACTCGTAGCCCTCTTTAATCCTAATACGATTGAACGCATCCCGTAGATCTATCTTAGAGAAGACGGCTGCACCGCTAACCCTATTAATTATCTCTAAAATAAGGGGTAATAGGTATCGGTTCTTCCTTATTACCTTGTTTAGACCCCGATAGTCGATATATAGGCGTAGGCTCCCGTCCTTCTTCGGTACGAAGATAATAGGTACTCCTACCGAGCTCTTTAAGGGACGTATCCAGCCCTTCTTTAAGTACTCCTTAAGGTACTCCCTTAAAGCCTTGAGCTCTAGCTCTAAGAGGTTATATAGTAGCCTAAACGGTACTAGGGACTCTCCAGTATCGATCTTATAGTCCTAATCTATACGCTTAGGTAGGATCTCGGAGTCTTCTTCGCTAAATACTAAGCCGTACTCTCTATACGCTCGGATATCTATCGGGTTAACTCCTCCGCAAACCTTACCTATAGTAGAGGGTTTCGTAGTCTGAATCTATATTAGGTAATTATAGATCTTGTCCTTAGCGCTCCGCTTTAGGACCTTCGCTATAGACTCGGCGGATATAATCTCCTAATTCTTGGGTAGATTATCTGCAACGCTACCCTTACTAGGGTACGTAAAGCTTATAGGGTCGGTTCTCCAATTAAGAACCGGTTCTACGAGCTTATACTAGGGACTCCCTAGTAGTAGGCGGTACCTGACGATATTCGCGGTAACTAAGACGACTTCTTACTACCTCTATTCGCCGAGCGTATCTCGTACCTCTAGCTACACCGTATACTCTCCGTAGACGGCTAGGGGTTTGCCCTCGATTGATAACCACGCATCCGATAGAGGCCTTAGGTCTTTCAATCCCTAGAGTACTACAAGATCTTAGGAGATTAGGTTGATAGGTACTCCGGTATCTACTAGAGCGGGCTCTACGTCTTTACGACCGGCTCGCCGATACTTAGCTAGGACTCTAAGGTTGGAATCCCTAGGCTTCCTACTTAGCCCGATAGTATATACGCTTGCGAGGTCTATCGGGCCTACCCTTTTCCCGGCGTACTCGTAGTACTCTTAGGGTTCGGGCAACTACGGGACTTGTAGCTCGTCGAGCCGCAGGTCTAGTAACCTCCCGGCGCTACTCCGCCCTTAGCTATACTAGAGGAACCGGAGCCCTAGGGGTTGGTAGGCTTCGATATCTTCGAAGTAGGCTACCCTTCGCCCTGCGTGTTAACGCGGCGGCAGCGCTTCTCGCTAGACTCGCTACTAGAGCGGGAGGCGGAGAACTACTTATTACTAGTCGTAGGGATACTAACCCTAGAGGACTTAGCTAACTAAATCTATTTAAGCGTCTTCTTCAAGGTATCTAGCGCCGTACGGTTAGGTATACGTGCCTAGAATACCTTGCGAAGAGAGGCTTCAACCTTAAAAAGTAATACGTAGCATTTCTAAGGTTTAGGCAGCTTAGCTACTATACCGGTCTCGGTTAGATAGGCCTCTAGATACTAAGTAAAGGCGGAGACGCTCTAGCCCGGTAACTACTTTACCGTCTAGAAGTTCTCTCCCGCCTTATTCTGCCTCTTGATTAGATCCTCGACTTGATCTAGGCACTAGGTACTAAACTCCTCCCAGGTGACGTTGCCCTTGCGGGCCGACTAGAAACTTATCTATAACTAGACTAGTAGTCTATCGAGGAGAGCTTCTACCAGTCTAACTCTATCTACGTCTACCTTGGATGCGTCGCCCTCGTACCGCTACGGATACTCCGCGAAGTACTTACTTAACTTGTAGAGGAACACCTTGCATCTAGCTATATTATCGCCCTTATACTTCGGAGGTATCGGGTAGTAGGACTTCGGGAGCTAAGAATTGCCCTCGTAGCTCTTCTTAGCTAGTCCTGCGCCGCTAGTAGCGGCTAGGGCTAGTTTAGCTTCCTTAAGACGGACCTATAAGGTTACGATCTTTAGCTAAGCTTCTAGCTCAGCCCTCCGAGCTATCGACTCTAGGTTATTCCCTACTATATCCTCGGATAGCGTCTTAGGAGTGGCCGGAACAACTGACTCGGAATTGGCGTCCTCGTCGATAACTAGTAGGTCCTTACGGGAGGCCGCTTTATCCTCTAGCTACTACTGCGCATTAGCTTTGGGATCGGTAACGTTGTTGCTAGCTTCTACGCTCTAGTTACGTATCTTAGGTCCTATAATCGTTTAGGGGAAGGTCCGATCTCTAATAGTACCGACGTAGTATACTCCCTTAAGGGGTAGAGCGTTTATAATATAAGGATGCGTAGTAGTACTATAAGGATAGATATATCAAGAGAGAAAGGGGATCAAATATATATATTTAGAGTAAACGCTAGAGAGGAATCTCTCCTGCGTCTAAGCGATAAGATATCTACGTATACGAAGCCAAGGCCGTACGTGCCTTAGTACGTGACCTAGCTTAGTACCGGACTAGTGTCTAACCTATATCTAACTAGTCCCGGAGTCTAGAATGGGTTATAGATCCTAATACTCTTATTAGGCTCTCTTAAGAAGACGCTCTAGGCGTTTATTCTCTTCCTAAGGGCGATAGGTTGCGGGAGGGAACGATAAAATATAGCGAAGGCTATCGCCAAAGCTAGTAGCTTTATTATTATAGTAGAGGTAGCTTATAGTTTTTTTAAGGTAACTAGTAGTATCTTCCTTAGACTTACTAGGGTTAGGAACCGCTTTCACGGTCTTAAAGAAGAGTTTAGCGTCTAGGTTTACTTCGAGGTTAGGTAGGCAAAGATCGAAAGTTTGGTTATAGACCTATATATCGTAGGTACGTATAATAAAGTAGCGGTAGACGTAAATATTATATATCTACCTAATACGGAAGTACCGGCCAATTGCTTATATATCTTAGGATATATTAGTAGAGGCGTCTACTATGAATATTATATAAGCGCCGCTAGTATATAGATTAAGGCTAGTACCGCTAACGTCGTAGGTATATAGGAGGAACTATAGATAGCAATAGTCGATCTTTGTACTATTAAATCGGTCTATAAGTACGTCGCGATTAGCGCGGTTCAGTTTCGACGAGAAAGGGGAGGAGAAGAGGTAATATATAGTAAAGAGGTAGTAGACTATACGCTAGGTAGTTAGGAAAGTAGTCTAGATAGAAGCCTTTTCTCCTCTACGAATATAATCGAGGGTCTAGCTAAGGAGATCGTAGAAGCGTAGGGAAGTTAAGACGTACTTTCTTAAGAGTAGTAAACCCGTATCGATATTATAGGGGGAGGTAGCGTATAGGAGTTTCGAGATCAAGGTAATACCGATCGGAGCGCTATTAGGATTAGTAGTACTAGTTAGGTAAGGTATTAGACTAGTATTAATACGGGCGTAAGAGAGTATTTTAAATATAACCTACTACTTAACGGGCTAGTTTAAACCGTAGGGAGTAGTTTTCTCTAGCTCGTCGAAGAGGAGGGTACCCTCGAGTTCTTAAAACGACTATTCTTCCTTATACTTATACTATAGCTTCTCTATAAAGGAGTCGTTCGCTATAATAAGTTAGTAGTAGGTCTAGAATAAGAACGTAGGGGTTAAGAGGGATACGTATTAGGGGATATAAGGGAGTCTCCCTCGTATCCCTCTATATAATAGAAGAGATAGGAGTTGGAGATACTTATAGAGGTAGATTAGTAGTTGCGGGGTATTATCTAGTACTAGATAACCTTCCTACTACTTCTCGAATTTATTAGCTACTTCTTTTATAAGACTAGTTTACCAACCTTTATACTACCTCTATCGGGCACGTATTAAGAAACTCGCCCTATTGACGTTTAAACGGGTTAGTATAACCGCGTCGAAAGGGGTATAGGGGTCGTTTTTAGGTATTCTAATAAGAAGGAGGGGGGGTAAGTAGTAGCTATAGTATATATCCTATAGGCGGTACTATTAATACCTATAGCGCCTTGTTTAATACTAGGTCTATCTACTCTATCGAGTAGTATTCGAATCCTATTATAGGCGTCGTAAGTAAGGAGGTCCTATATAGCTTACTATAGAGGTATAAGTCTAGCTTCCTTAGTTGACCGTATATACTTAGGTAGTTTCGTCGTAATAGAGTAGGCGGCCTAGCTAGGCGGGTACGAGGATAAATAATTATAGCGAACTAGTTATTTATTAAAAATACGGATTAAAGCGTCTCTAGGTTAGGAGACGTTAGGCTTATTAGAGACAAATTTCTTATATAAGGCGATAGCGACGCTATAGAATCTAGTCTCTCTATCTAGCTATCTATCCCTAGAATACGCTTGAATATATTCTAGATCGTAAGAACTCTTAACGAGATTCGGATTACTACTCTCGTAATAGACAATATTTCTAAATTCCGGGCAGTTAGTAGTTTTTTTCGCTTTAGTAGACTAGGTTAATACGAGATAACCCTATAAGTCCTTATAGAAATAGTAGATTGGGGTAGCGGTAAGTAAGAATATATAATCGTAACCTAGCCAAGAAGGAGTAACTATATATTAGGAGTCTTTATTACGATAGATATACGCTTTATCGATAACGAGATTACTAAATATACCTTTTAGGTTACGTTCCTATTTTTTTTCATTAATATAAAAGTTCTTACTACCTTAAAGAGAGTCCTTTTTCAGCTAATCGTATTTATATCGTATTATCTAGTTTAATAGGTATACGGCCTCGTATTCCTTATAGCGAGTATATTAGAGGAGTCCTAGACCGTAACGACTAACTATAGTATTAGGTATAGAGATAACGAGGATAGGGTAGGTTCTATCACGGGCTAGTTCTTGGATAAATAGTATCTCCTTAGATTTTCGGGTAAGTAGCTTACTAATACGGGTAAAGTTAATAGTTTCGTTTATAATCGCTCCGCCTTCTTATTCAAGCTAAATCTCTACAACGGATTTCTTACGGTCGGAGTAGTATATAACGAGTTTAAAGTCTTCCGATAGTTTCCTTACCTCTTTATACTATTGTATCAATAGTATACCGGGAACTAATATAATCTAGGGGCGGAAGAGTTTAATATCGTTAAGAGTTTATTAAAATTTCGCGTCGTCTTTATTATTATAGTATTAAACCCGGGCGGCGATAGTAGCGTCGTATTGATTAGTATATTCCTATAGGTTAGGGTTAGTAGTAGTTCGTAATAGGTAAAGGGTAATACTCCGGTTAGTTATTAAGGGATATAAAGAAGACTCCCTCGCAAACCCTATTAGAGTTAGGTAGACGTATAGTAAGTATAGTAGTAAGTATAGTAAAAGTTTTACCAAGTCCTACGACGGCGGCTAGAATTATATCTACGACGATATATTCCTTTAGCTTCTCTCTTATTACGACGAGGGCGTGGACTTAGAACTAGAAGAGGTAGAGACTACCTTTTCTTATACCGCGAACTTAGATTAGCTAGGATAGGTCGATATTAAGGGTCTTATAGGCCTTAAGGAATCGGGTATACTCCTAATCGGTATTAGTTAATAGGTTGGTAACGAGGTTAACTTTGGAAGCGGAGGTATTATCGAATTATAGGGAGATAGTATTATTAAAATAAGCTTACTCTCGAGACTCCGCTATACCTTAGGTATCGGGTAAGGTACTATTAAGTTAAGTACTAATCGTATCGCTAGCGATATTAGCGATTATATCTTCGAGAGTTTCTATATCTATAAGTTGCTAACTATCCTTATAGAGGGTTTTAATAATAATATAAACGGATTCGTAGAGTAGGGGCTATAGTAGTATAGGTAGGCTTTTATTACGAGACGGATCGTTCTCGTAGGCCTACTAGATTATAAGGTTGTCTATAATACAGGCGTTTAGGAAAGTATTTACCTAGATCGAGTCAAGACATTAGATAAAGCTAATACTATACGCAATTTTTAGAATATAGGGTTTGAGGGTATCTCTAATTAGATCGTTAAGCTCGGACTCGGTTTAGTAGGCCTTAGAAAACAAGTTCTTTAGAGATTCGAAGATAGAGGGGGGAAGCGTTACTTACTCGTTCTACTTAAGGTAGTCGATAGCGATTTAGATTTCTTTTTACTCTAGGTTATCTAGGATTCGTAGTTACCGTTCTACTTCTTCCTTATAATAGAGTTATATTTGTAGGACGGCGTTAATAGGGTTATTAGGTATTACTTAGTCTTTATTATCGTCTAACGATAATATATCTAAGTTAAGGTCGTTACCGCGGGGTTTTAGTTAGTTAGCTTAGGACCTTAGGTCCTTTTTAGTTACCTCGGTAATACTTTCTAAATACGCGACTGGGGTATCTAATTCTACTACTTAACGTTAATACGATTTCGTCGAACTCTTTAGTTTTATAGTTAAAGCTTTAGTAGCTTCGGTAAGGTCCGGGCCTTTAGTCTCGACTACGTTTTTAAGCTAATAAAAGTTAGTACGATTCCCTAGGAAGTAGACTTTCAAGGTTAGGGGATATAGAGGGATACGAAGGAGTCTCCCTCGTATCCTCTAATAGAAGGGAAGTTAGGGGAGGTAACTTACTTTTTTCTCTAGAACGCGTAGTACTCTATCCGAGATAGGCGTTATATCTTTCCTAGTACGGGTATATTTAGTACGTCGGATAATTAGCTATATACGATTATACTAGATTAAAGGTAACTAATTTTTACCGAAAAAGATACTATCTACTAAAAGATATAGTATTATTTGAAGATTATAGAGTATAGTAGCGTAGTCCTTAAGGAGGCCCCAATTCTCTTTAGCCTAATATATTATACAGTTACGGCTAAGTTTATAGTAACTGCCGGACTCAAGTTAATTATAGGCAAGAATAGTACTAATAAACGTTACGGTAGGAGCGATCCCTCTAGGCGCTCGGTAGTTATTCACGGACGCGAGGAGTATATCGATAACGATAGTAACTACTAGAGATAGTATAAGGTTACTAAAGTCCGCTATTAATAGGCCGTAGAATAGGGCGAGGTCTTTAGGTTTTATATAGATACGTTTGTCTTAGGCGTTATTAATAAGCTAATAATCGAAGAGGGAAAGAGATATAGCGACGTCGGACGCTTTAGCCTTATCTACGAGCTTATTAGGATTATATATACTAGAGAGGTTTCCAAAATCCTAGGTACTATAGATCTACGGTTTTTGCGAAGACGTTTGGACTAGCGTTTCGAATTCAGCTATTATATATTTTTTAGGCGCTTTATTATTATCTATATTAAGGTCTAATTCTATAGTATCGACTAATAGGCCTTTAACTAAGGTTGGGGTAGGCGGGGTAGTAGGGAGAGGAGTTAAGTTTAGTAGCGAGGTATAGAATATAGGTTTTTATTCGGAGCTATCGCTCGTAGTATTAGTATTATAGGTAGGTACGGGGTTGTCTAGGTCTATAGTAGACTACGGAGGCTTATACGTACCGGGGTAGCGCTTCTAATATTGGTTAGTAGGGAAGACTTACTTTAGGGCAATAATAGAGAGTCTCCCTAGTATCTACTAAGGTACTATATAAGAGGCATATAGAGGATATTTGGAATATAGTAGTAGAGTTATATCCGAATAGTAGATCGAGTACTAGGGGATACAAGAGGGTCTTCTATTCTTCGAGGGATATTACCTTTGTTAACGTTTGACCTACAGTTTGAGTAATCTAACTAGAGGTTAGTTAGGGCGACCTCGCGTAGTAAACGAATAGTAGATAGAAGGATTACTAAAGATATAGGGTTATTAGGTTAATAGTAGGGTTATCAAGTTAGTTACGAGGAGATAGAGTAAGGGGTATAAATAGATTAGGGTACGGACTATATACTAGTATAGATCGAAGTAGGNCGTCGAAAATTAGTTTGGTGATGCCTTCGTAGACCTATCGGTAACCGCGTTCGTTCCTACCTTTTAGGTAAGCGTAAAGGAAATCCTAGTCGCTTATTAGTATTATATACTAGGCCTCGCTCAATATACCTATAGCGTTATAGCTATAGTATAACCTTACTATAACGCATACTATCTTTTTGAAACCCGACTTCCACGATAAGAGATTCGAGTATAACTAGACTAGTCAACCTACCTATCTCGTCCGAGATAATACTATTACTTACGCACTATAGACCGTCGTCGGAAATGATAGATAGTACTATATTAGGGGCTCGTTCCGCTACCGGGATAGATCTATCGTATCTATCGTTCTACGCCATCGACCAAGCTTTCCTCGCGTAGTCGGTAAAGTTATCGCTTATTCTCTATAGGTTCATGCCTTGATTCTTACGCTAAGAGTTAATAGTAATGTCTTAGCCTATATATATACTTATAATTAGGATACTTAGTATTAGGGGTAAAAGTACTAACTCGCCTAGTACCTCTACACCTACCCTCGCTCGCTTTATTTTAGAAACTCCCCTCGATACGAATTGAGTGTCGAAAGATAAATTGTATAATACTTACTAATTTATATCGTCCCCTAAATTATCTTCTAGTTAGTCGATTATATTACTAAGTCGCTATATCTTTCGACTCGTTAGCGCTTGCTTGCCTTATATTAAGTATAGTTAACTAACGGGTCTTAATAGACCAACGGGACTTGATTAACCAACGGGTCTTAATTAACTAACGGGTCTTAGTCTTTTCTTCGAGAATTAGAAGCTCTCGTCTCTAGAGTATTTCGATCCTCCCGCTAGCCCGTTCGTCGTTGTATTCCTACCCGCTCCTTCGCCCGGTCGTTCCCGTTTTAACGAAAAAGTCGGCGTCCTCGCAAAGGTGGAGCTTGTCCTAGTATTCGTTATTCCGGTAGTATTCGGTCTCGTACTATCCTGAACGTTTAATTAGCTACTCTTACTAGTTTTTATCGCTACTTACCGTCTTCTATCCTATCCGTCTATTCAAGCCTCCTTCTCTACGTACGCCCGTATTAGTATTTATAACCGTAGACGTACCTACCTTATAGTATTAATACAAGCCCCTCCGCCCCGTCGCTAGAACTTCTAATACTTATATAACCTTCTGTCTTTGTAGGGGCCGATAGTACTATCTAGCGTATAAAGTTAGTACAACTTGAGCGTATACCTACCTAACAACTCGCAACCTGCAACATATACTTGCAGGCGATAAGGTTATAAGGAGTAGTGAATAGCCGCGAGTCGGTATATATAGGGGACCGGTATATTTGTATAAGGAAATAAGAGTAGGAGGCGGGCGAGCTTATCGTCTACTAGGTAAATATACCGACCACGTTATCGGATATAGTCGGCTCCGGTATTATATAGCCTTTCCTAGCCCCTTCAGCCTTTCTATAACCTTGGTTTATATAACTTAGTATAAAAAACGACCGAGTAACTACTTACTATCTATAATCGAGCTGCGGGTATATTACCCGTCGTATACTAGGCTATATTAGACTATGATCCGAATATCCCTATATATATATTCGCCCAATCGGGAATTGATCTTGCCTACCGTCCTTATCTTCGTCAGTTTGTATATAATCGGGTTCGCAAGCCTACTCCGATAATATACCGCTACGCCAATCAGTATAACTTCACGACCGTTATTAGGTAACTATACTACCGTACTATAGTACTCTACCTTTCGTCTCGACTCCTCTTCGCCTCTCCTTTTCTCTCCTATATATACATGTCGCGTACGATTAGGCGCTTCGTATTCTACGGACGGTGATTCTCTACGTAGACTAGGGGAACGGGTAAATTCGGAGGAGCGGCGACGTTTCTTTATCTCTTGAAATCATATTAGCCTACTAAATATAGGTTTTCCGTAGAGCGTGTACTATACCTTCAACTACTACCGTACTGCGTAAGGGGAGTATCGAGAAATAGAACTACTTTATCTTCCGTTGCGATATCTCTACTAAAGTAGCCTGCAATTCGCCGTTATCCGTGATTAATACCGTTTTACTCTTGAATTTGTATATAATCCTCTCTCTTTCCCTATCGAACCCTATCTTCTCGCGGATTCGTGCGTATATCGTATCGAAACTGATGTCCTCTATATAAACTATATCTCCTCGAACTCTTTCTATACTTGACCTTGGCTAGCGGATTTCGCGAGGGAGGAATATAATAGACGTTGCATTTATAGGATTCTCGGCCTCTATCCTTTCGATACTTATTATCGTTGATCTAGATAGCGCTCCTAATATTCTATTACTCTCCGGAGAGGAGGTAGACCTATTATTCGTCCTTACGTAGCTTCGTTTATAACTCTTTACTAGCTAGCCTATAATCTTCGTCCGATACTCGTCCACTCCGCTACCTAACTCTTTCGGAAACTCTTATCGTAGTGTCCTTACTATCGCCTCCAATTGCAATTGTTTTAACCTAGAGCCAAGACTGCCCTTCCCAAGGAGATTCGCCTCCTCTATATACCGAGAGAGAGATATGAACATGGTATTATAGATATTAATATTCGTATTAAGGAGCTGTATTATCGTAGCTCTAGTCTAACGACCGTACTCCGGTATTTACGACGTGGGCCTAGCTATAATAGGATATGGTTATTGCTTTCTTTGTATAGGCGATATAGTATTACTAGTATTCCGCTACGTGACTATATTTACTCTATCCGATAGTCGGGCCTTTTCAATTAGTCCCCTTAGACTCCTTATATCTGAATATATACGTCTATATACGCCCTACTTATCTGTATATCTTACCGTATCTAAATATATATACCCACTTTGGTACAAGCGACGATACCCCTATCGAAGCGACACGCTTCTAGTAGGGGGTGGCTAAACGTAATACTATAATTTAATTGATTATTATACTATTAATTTTGCGTTCTCTGCTTAAGCTACCCCCCCGGGATCCGCGTAGCGGATCCTAAATCGAGTAGAGAAGGTTATTTAAACCTCCTTAGTTATAACGTTTATAGTACTACAATATATACTCTCGTCTATAGTACTAATAGGTCGCTACTCCGCTACTCCTCCTTATTCAATTGATTATTATACTATTAATTTTGCGTTCTCTACTTAAGCTGCCCCCCCGGGATCCGCGTAGCGGATCCCAAATCGAGTAGAGAAGGTTATTTAAACCTCCTTAGTTGTAACGTTTATAGTACTATAATATATACTCTCGTCTATAGTACTAATAGGTCGCTACTCCGCTGCTCCTCCTTATTCAATTGATTATTATACTATTAATTTTGCGTTCTCTACTTAAGCTACCCCCCCTGGGATCCGCGTAGCGGATCCCAAATCGAGTAGAGAAGGTTATTTAAACCTCCTCAGTTGCAACGTTTATAGTACTATAATATATACTCTCGTCTATAGTACTAATAGGTCGCTACTCCGCTACTCCTCCTCCTGCACGACCGAAGATAGAAGGTTTGATATAGGAGTTGATACTCTTATCTACCTACTTATAGGTTAGGATTCTCTAAATTGAGGAGTATTAATAGTAGTATACCCTTGAATTCACGGGTAGAGTAGCCTGCCTCGTACAAGGCCGGCTAACCCAATAGGTACACAACTTTCTAGCCCGTCGCTTTTACCTACTATTATAGGCTAGGTTCCCCCGTTTTGAGGAGCAACGACGACAAGGTAGCCTACCTTATACCTTGTACTTCCCCTACCGGGTAGAGAGACCTCCTAGCCCAACAGGTATACAACTTACTAGCCCGTTTTATATCTGCGTAGTTCTCTACGAATAGCCTAATAGACTTATTAACCGAGTCAAGTAGTAGTAGTTATTTCCTTAGTATACGGCGGAGGTCCTCTACCCTTATAGAGGATTGCTCCTAAGGTACCTGATTTGTAGCTTAGTACCCCTATTATCTAGGAACTAGCCCTATAGCGAAACGACTTAGCTAAGATAACTTAAGAAGTTCTTCCTATAGTTCCGGATCCTATCCTCTTACCCGTAGCCGTAATCTATAGATCCCTTAGCTCCTAGAGATAGGGCGGTCTATTCTTCTAGAGTATAGGTTGCCCTAGGATCCTTAGAGGAGGCATCCTAGGGTTCTATTATACTAGGAATAGGTAGAGGTAGGATTTCTACTTACCTACCGTTCTTATATAGGGGCGTTTCTGGCTCCCCGTCCTAGTAGACTTAGGTACTAAGGTAGGCCGAGGCGCCTTATATCTTATCTCTAGTCCATATTATAGTCTTGTTGAATCGCATTCTTTTCGTCCTATTTAGTAGTCTCTACGTAGAATATACACGTCTATATACGCCCTACTTATCTATATATCTTACCGCATCCAAATATACATACCTACTTTGGTACAAGCGACGATACCCCTATCGAAGCGATACCGTTCTAGTAGGGGGTAGCTAAATACAATACTATAATTCAATTGATTATTATACTATTAATTTTATCTACCAAAATCTATGAATACTCTATCGCCGCTTACCCTCTAGCTACTACTTCCTTCGAAACCCTTTTAGCCTTAAGATTTGGAAGGTCTTTTACGTAAGTCCTAGCCCTTTTTATCTTCTTCTAAGTAACCTCCTCCTCGGCCCCCGTCGCCCCTTGGTTCTACTTAATATTAATAAAGAGACTACCTAGAGCAACAGGAACCTTCTTCCTCTTTATATTAATACTATAGTACGCTAATCTAGCCTCTAACTAGGCTATCTTCTCGTCTTTTTATATATATTCCAAGAGCTATCTTTTAAACGTTTTCTGTACCTTCTTAATAAACTTGACGTGTATAGGGCGTACTATCTTCCCTAGGCCCGAGTACATAACGAAGTCTAATAATGCTTTTGGTGTTGGGGGAGTAGCTATAGGGTAGTATTTACGCTTTAGGGGGGTTGGTAGTAGTATAGATAGCTCCCGAAGTAAGGACACCGTATGTCCTTTAACGTAGCTACTTTCTAGGACCTTTTGCGGGTTGAATAGCTAGATTCTAGCAGTCCTAAAGCCTTATTGGATAATAATACTTATAAGCTTCGCCTAGGCCTTATAGTAGGCTTTAATAAAGCGAGACTTCTTGATCTTCATAGTATTATCCATAGCTACTAAGGATTGAATAATGGAACGGTATTCTAGATTCACTACGGCGAAGCACGTAAGATCTAGGGGTTATATAACGTGCGACGTATACGGTAGTAGGAACTAAAGCTAGATATAATTAATCTAGTACTTATATATAAAGTCAACGCTTATATGAGAGCCGTAGCTATTATATATAAGTAGTCTCTATTCATCCTCCTTATAAGTAGTTTGTAGTAGAAATACTTTCTCTAGCTACTCAATATAGAGTAGATTAGAAGTCCAGCCATTTAGTAAGCTTATATATAGCCAATCTAGGACGATTTCGGATGGAAACCCCTAAACTTATACGCTAGCGCCCTTAAAGATAACTAGGGGCTTGAGAAGCCTTCTATCTATAGAAATATACTTAACGGTAGTAACCTACTCCCTCTCTCCCGGTACTTTCTATCTGGTAGTCTTCTCTTTAGACGAACCTATACTACGAGTAGTCTTTACAGCGCCAATAGCTATACCCGTCTCGTCGAAGTTGTACGTATTATAGGGCTTAATATTAAGCCGCTTCACGACGGATTCCAACTCTTTAAAATACGCGGTCAGGATCTCTAGTAACGCTCCCTTAATACTAGGACTATCAATTATCCTGCCTATTATAGTTTTGACGCGTAGGTTACGCTTCTTAAAGTTAGTAATCTATCTCTTTCCGAGTAGCCGTTTATCGCCTTAAGATTGTAGGATTTTATACGCTATCTCTCGGACCTAGGAGGGGGGTAGGGGATAACTACAATAGTCCTCGAGTAAGATCTAGCATATAAGCTATGTCTCTTGATCTAATAAGAGTCTTCGAATATAAGTAGTACCTAAAGCGCGGCCGGTGGGCTTTATAATATGGTTTAGGAGGGTAGTTTCTAAGATACTAAAAGCGTCCGTACAAGCGGTAATAGATGTGTAATATCTATTAATCTAGTAATAGATAGCTAAAGAGAGGGGAGTAACGCGTTCACGTATAGGAGAAGCTATTATAGTTGTAAGAAAAGGCGCGTTAAACGGTAATATATATTTATATCCACCTCCGCCAAAGCCCTATTACTCCAAAATAGTAGTATCGTTACTTATTACCTACTCAATTATCGATCCAAATCCAAGCTTAACGTATAGTAGATCCTTTAAGCAGGTACCCTTACATTATCTTGGAAGTAAGCGGCTACGGTAGACTTGGTACCAGCCTCCTTATCGACTATAAAGGATAGGTTGTAGGGATCCTTATTAACTAAGCGCTAGATCTTGAACTCCGGAGCTGGATTACCGTCCTATAGTAGTATATACTTCCTATGAATAGTAATATACTTTAGGGCGTTCAGGAAGCGATATATAGGTAAGCCGTACTATCTATCCTTACTCGCCCCGAATACTTTCGCCAACTAAATATCGGTGCGGGTACCGTATAGTTCGCGCGATATCCTAAGAATAGGCATGGCCGTGAAGTATACCGTATATATACTTGACCTACGTGAAGATTGAATTACGGTAGACTAATAGGTATTCGTACCCCTACCAAAGCTTATTACTCTATAGGGGTATCGTTAATTATTTGAACTATTCAATTGCTTTCGGGTACCTAAACCCCTAACCCGTATCGCAGTCTAGTAATCGGATAGGAAGCCTAATAGTCGATAAAACGCTAGATATATACCCTATTACCCGGTCTCTCCCTTACTCCTCTACTAATTTTTTTTTCACTTTTTCCCTCCAATTCGCCGGTAATTAAGTACGTACGTAACGTAGTAACCTACTTCCTATATCGTAGTCTATTTATCCATTTGGTCAAAATCTTCCCTACTATCCTAATTAATAATAGTAATAATATCACCTCCTCTAGTAGCTTTAATAGTAGCTTAACGACGAATCCTACGCGCTTTATCGGCCTTGGCCTTATCCTCTCTATCGCCGTTTACCGTATACTTGATAGACGCATCGCTACCAATCTTCGTCTCCTATTTCATAATAGCGTTACTGTAGTAGAAGAACTAGATTACTACTACTATTATCTAGCTATACCTGACCATACGACCGACGAATTATATATTATCCGCCTCATTATATTATAGTTTAAATACGAAGGCTTAGCCGGCCGTAGTTATCTCAATTCCGATACCGGCTATACCAATTATTATTCCGAGATTCTAGATTTTATCGCCTCCGTTAGCCTTCTTGCTTCGCTTTTTGGTCGTATTGTCGGCCGTCGACTCTCTAACGCGCTAGAAGTTGCGGATTAACGCTTCTCTATCCTTCTAGCTCTACTTACTAGTATAGATAGTAGTATAACCTAGTAAGGGAAACTCCTTTACCTTAGCCCTTAGTATAACGGCTACGAATAGGATAGTAACCGGTTTCTCACTCGTGAATACTACTTTGGGATAAGGCTGATTGGGGTTGTTCGCTTTCCAATCTATATAGAAGCGGTAGATCTCGTCGATTATTAGATAGACTCGTTTCGCGGTTAAGTAGATATAGTCTAGTATACTAGGCGTTGTCTATAGAAGAGTCTCCTCCCCTTTATTAAATAAGTCCATATCCTTCTTATAGTTACTATCCTATATCTACGTCTTGTAAATATTATAATCCCTCTTTAAGTCGAGTATACCTAGGAAGACAGCAACTGCGCGTTTCTCCGAGTACTTACGATTGAAATTAGTAAGGTTACTACCTCCCTTAGCCTTCTCCCTTAAGTACTCCCGCCTATCCTTATCGAAACTCTTCGATATACGTTTTATAAGTAGGGTCGAGTTATTATCTAGTAGAGCGTCGACCTAGATTTATTGATATACTAGTACGGTAAAGATAGGCTTGCCCTGAATTGTAGTACTACTACGAACGACTCGCTATATAGGGAGGATAGCAAGATCCTACGCCTTAAGTAATCCCTCGTACGGGGCAAGAATCTCTATAGGTAGAAATCACTAATTCTTTACGATCTATCTGACGGTTTCGGCCTAGGCCTTAGTAATCTTAGCCTCCTTCTCTATAGAGAGAGTATTCCCGATCTCTTCTATAGCAGTCTTGTTATTACCGGAGATAGTATTATCCTTCCGGCGCTATTCCTATATTCTTCGGTAAGCTTCTAATATGACGGAGACGTTACTAAATCTATTCTTAATTAGTATAGCGGAAAGAAACTAAACCTCGCGATCTCCTCTACCTTACTTAATAATAGAACGAATCGTATAATAAATCTGCGTCGACTACGTAATAGTCTTATAATATTTATCGAAGAAGAAGATACCGACGAGTATAGTTCTAGGCTAGAAGGAACCTATATCTACTGCGGGAAAAACCGTAGTAGTACTAGTCTTAGTAATAGTACCGGGAGTACCCAAGCCCCTATTGGTAGCGGGATTCAACTATTTGGCTATTATCCTCTCCACCGTGAAATTCGTAGCGATATAGAACTAGCGGGTATAGTCCTTCTCCTCTATAATATTATTATCGTCGTTATCGGCATTAAAGCTTATCTTCTTCTACTAGACTTATTGTACCTGCTCCCAAATACGAAACTCCTGTAGAATCTAGCTAGCGGTATAGTAGATCGACGGTAAGAGATAGGATAGGGGGTTATCTTAAACATCGTACTTTAAGAAGTTTTTAAAAGTGTCGCAATACTGTCCGAGGGTAGCGGGAATAATAACGGCGACCGCCAGGCCTTGTAGTACCAATCTATTTAGATATAGGAACTCAGGACAATCCTCCTCGCATATATAGATCGTAAAGGGCTAGAAGGCCTTCGCCTCGTTCGAGTCCAAGTACGGGCATCGACCCAGTTAGCCTTTCCTTAAGTAGAGATATCTAGTAGCTTTGTTTACCTAGTATCTAATTATTATAGATTGGTAATAACGGACGCAGGCTCTTAGTATAGTACCGAACGTCTTACTAGTGCCTACGTCAGAGAAGTTAGTAGAATAGCCGTACTTGAATATAGTTATCATTTCCTAAACTACTTAGTAGACCTAGTGCGCGTGGAGGTATAGTCTAGTAGTACCGATTTTGTTCTTCGGGTAGGTATATATCTATAGAAATCGGACCGTCCTAATTCCCTCGGCGGTAATTCCGAATAGTTTATATATTATCTCGACTAACTCTAGGGATATATATTCTTGCCGAATAATATCCTTCTACTCCCTAATCTTCTCGTCGAGCCCTTTAATTATTTGAGCCGACGCCTCGAATTTATCTATTCGGGTATTAGTCTCGTCTAGTATGTTTCTAGCGAGAAGCGTATTAAGGTTATTACTAACGGTCGTAAGGGTAGGGCGGATATTACCTTACCCTATTATCTCCTCGTCCGGTTCGAATTCGTCCTCGTCCTCGTTATTATCTATACTCTTACTTACTATCTTCATACCCCTCGTAGATCTTGGTAGTATCGATCGTATATTATTGTCCGTAGATAGATTATTTACGACTAGGAGGTCGGAATCGTCCTCGCTATTATATATAATCTAGCGCCCTGTATTCATACCCCTTATAGATCTTGGTCGCCTCGATCGTATACTATTATCCATAGATCGAGCCTCTCCTATCTCGACGTCGGAATCGTCCTCGCTAACCTATATAATCTCGCGCTCTATCTTTATACTACTCTTCGATCTTAGTCGCCTCGATCGTATACTATTATCTATAGATCGAGTCTCTCCTATCTCGACGTCGGAATCGACCTGATTAAATAGAGTAGCGACTTTGGGTAGTAAAGTTACGTTCGACTATACCTTACCGTCCGTAGGCGAACTACGTAGGCTTACGATAGCGGCATCGGGTCCTTTATCTAGAGTAGCGCCGGTAGATAAAGTGGCGGAGCGTAGGCCAAGGTTTGGTATTCTATTATTCGAAGGTAAAGGGTTATCGATATATAGAGGAGAAGACTACCTTCGTTATACTTCGGGGACTATCGTTAACGCGGAAGGACTAACCGGTAGGATGCTACGCATAGCTTTATCTCCGAGAATATTATTCGATTAGATTAGATCGCTTATATCTTTATCGTCTATATCGTTAGATAGAGTAGATGCGACCATGAGGTCTTCGATAGTAGAGGATACGTATATAGCTATTAGAGGCGTCTAATAAGGAGGGACTGTATTAGAGTTAGAATATAATATTTAAGACTAAGACGCGGTTATTATTTACCTACAATATTCTACTCTTCTCCTATAGATCCTATTACTACATTATTAGTTATTCCTTCTCCGTATAAATGGAGCTACGGATTCGACGCTCTAGAACCGCCTCCTTAGTATGGGAGTTTCGGTCGCTTAGAAGGAGGAGTATAGTCGTCGTCGTAGAAGTTATCCTAATATTCCGGCGGCAATTTATTACGGGACACATTTCCCTCGTTATAATCGTCCTCGAGTACTAATCGTACGTATACTTCGAACGTAATCGGAGAGATGTTGTTGCGGTATACTACCGTAGCGGCTATACCGATATTCTCTATAGTAACTACGCGATTACGGTATCTATAATTAGGTAGTAGATTCCGTAGTAAGAGCTTGTCTAGATTATAGGAGTCAGCTAGTTAGCCGCCGCCTAGTACGTACTAACTCGCTTCGATCTTACGCATAAGGCTATCGAATAAAATATAGGTTAGGTTATATCGGGGTCTAGGTCCTATAATCTTATACGCGAATATGTTTGTAACCTTATCCGTGCTAATATAATTTATAAACTTTTCCTAGCTGCAGACTACTATAATAGGGATAGAGACAATATTAGTACTAGGGCGAGGATGAGTTTCTACTAAGAACCGGCTATTAGGATTAGGTCGTCTCGTAGAATTTCCGAAGTTAAAGCCCTGACTAGGTCCTAAGCTCGTCGACGATTCCCTACCTATAAAGTTGCCCGGACCCGTAGTAATATTCCTCGGTAGATATTGCGCTGGACGATTAGTTACTAGCGGTTGACCAAAGTTAAATAATTCTATTCGTGCTAGACCTATACTATAACCGCTCGTTGATCTAAACTCGCCTTGGGACCGACCGCTACTATAAACTACTCTATCGTAGCCGCCGTTTCGATCAACGCGATTTATATTAGTTGGAGTTAGGGACGGTTCTTAAACGAAGAGGCGCTTGGTAGATCTTCTTATACTTGCCTATGGATGGATGCTAGATAATAACTATAATATAGGGGTTGACGGCTAGGGTAGAGGGTTTGCCGGCGTAGGTTGTTAAAGGGATAGGGTTGGCGTAGGCGGAGATTAAGCGTTAAACGCTATAAAAGCGCCGGGTCGGTTGGTTGGTAGGGATTGAGCGTTAAACGCTATAAAAGCGCCGGGTCGGTTGGTTAGTAGGGGGGCTCGATTCGTAAGTAGAGGTTAAGCGTTTATAGCTATAGAACCGCCGGGTTGGTTAGTTAGTCTAGGGTTTCGACTAAGGCTGGACTTGCGTTTTTTTACGAAAGCCTAGAGGATCCGACGGACCTTCCTAGAGATGCTTTCCGTAGTAGTAATCTAGTACCACTTTTCCTCGTCGGTTACTAGCGGCCCCTTATATCCTATATATATCATGATATACATCGTATACCTAAATAAAAACTCCCTGAAATACCGACTACTTAGGGTTATATTAAGGAGGTACTAGGTTACTATATTATCTAATTGTTCCTTAAACTTATTAAATACTTCCGAAGTTAATCTTAGCTTACGCATAATAGTAGATTCGAGGGGGTTATCTTCGAACTCCTATTATATTATATACTTATTATCTTCGGTAGTCTAATCAATAGCAGTCGTGCTCTTAGGAAGCGTAGGATATAAAAGCTCTAGTAATATAGGGTTATAGTAGCAATTCGATCTATCTCTAGGCTCGTAGGGGCTACCTACTCCTAGTACCGCCATGTCTATAGACGCCGTGGGGGGAATTACTATATCTTGTTAGCCGTAGTACTAATTACTCGTCTGTTACTTAACTTACATAGAGAGTTCAGTTACCTTAGTAGTTAACGAGGGTATTTAGTTCTCTTGGAAACGGTGAGAGGCGAAGCCGTGCAAGACTATCTTTCGGTTCGCGGTAACGATAGTATTGATCGGAAGTATATACGGAATCGCGATGCGGGTAGTAGTTAGAGTTGATAATATATAGTATAGTAAGTAAAACTCTCGCGAGTTTGAAATTTATTAGTCTGGTATTGAGCAATTGTTATTACCTAGTTAGGTTTTAATATTAAGTATATATGTGCGGCATTCCCTAATCTAACCTCTATCGATAAATGATTATGTAGAGAGCGGCTCTAATTAGTACTAAAATCTGATATTGATATCGAACTGTTCCTAGTATCGAGCGAGCTTAAACTCGATAGTAAGTAGGTGCCTAGTAGCCCTACTGATCGATCGTATCTATCCGTATATAAATACTACTAGTGTATTCGTCCGTATATAGACTGCTCGTTAAGCTTTACTAACTACCTTATATTAATATACTTTCGTTTCGATATAACTTAGGGTCTCGTCCCCTAATACCGACCCTAGTATATTCCGGCGTCGTATTATTAGTTCTATATCTCTATTCTCCTTATTATCTTACCTTTCTTAATTATCTCTTTCCGAGCATCTTAATATACCCTACTATCTCGTCTACGGCGGCGCTATTCTACCTATTATAACCCTCTTCCTACGTAGTATTCTATTCCGCCTTTCCCTCAACCGATATACTCCGCATCCTACCTCCTCCCATTATCTTAGTATCCCGAATATTGTATTTCTCGTTCGATCTACCGCGCGGTAGGTGTTATATCGCCGTCGGGTATAAGAGGTGAATTAGCGGATATTATATAATACCGTTTATAAGATCCTTTTAGGGCGGACAGGCTAGACGATTTCGATAATATTAGTAGTTAGGTCGATATATATAGGTAGTAGAATTCAAATACATATATTACGCTAGAGTTGACACGTCTTATACGCCGTAAGTACGCAGTGCGGTAGATTTCCCGAATGGAGTAACGTTGGAGTTCGACTTACCCTTGTTACTAAGGAGTTAACGCCCCTATTACCGAGGAATTAACGTTAGTTCTCCGGATTATTATAGCCTGCTTGTGAACAGACAACCTATCCGATCGTCGCTACGAAATAGACGCGTGATAATAATATAGATATACGTCTATTATATATCGACAACGATAGAGAAGAGTGGATAGTATCAAGTATATATATTATAGGTTATCGCCGTCCCCCCCTCCCTCCTTTTCTGAGCGAAAATGCTATAGTTGGAACTCGGAGCGTATATAAATACATAAAGAGCTTAGATCTATACTAAAATATTGTAAGAAGTTACTAGTATAATACCCAGTTCGTAATAGAAGAAAGTATAATATTGCGATTTATTATTTGTCTATATTATAATCGATCTTAGATAGCTTAAGTAGCTGCGATATTACTCGATTAATTGATTTCTTATAGCTATTTATCTCTCGAAGCGAATAAACTATCGTTCGTAGGTACCCTAATATCGTCGATACCGCAAAACTATTTGGTCTACTATTAAGATCTCTCCCTGCCCCGTGAACCTATATATATATATTTGACACGTATTTACTATATAGAAAGCGAGTTTACGGGAAAACGAAGATATAGAGTATTAAGGTCTCGAATATATACTCGAGATCCTCGATTTCTATTACCGGCCGAGTAGTGCCCTTAACGGTAGGGTAGGAGTTAAGGTAGAAATCAAACTCGAAAGGATTAGTATATCTAGCTTCGACTAACTAATTTCGACGGGTGCCTCCATACCCTTCCGGACGCTTCCCTCCATTTTCTTACGCTCTACTTAATTGAATTCGAGCCTCTTTATTCGATTCCTCTAATTTAGACTTAGTAGGTCTCTTTTATCTTCGAGTATTAAACCAACTTAGAATCGATAGACTGAATATAACGGCCGGGTCTCTTAATATAACGCGTGACTCTAGATCTAATAATATAATAAATACTGACTAATCGCCGTGCTATCGCCTATATAATTATTTTCAACTTAACCTAATCTTCACCTTACTACTAATATATATATATATTGTTCTAAGCAACGATAACTAGAGACGCGAGTCTCTCCCTTCTACTAGCTTAGTAGTACGTTAGTAATACGCAACTAGTACTGGAGCAATTTAACTAACGTCTATAGTAGTATTACCGTATCCTTAATATAAACCTAGATAGTAAATATTCACACTACGACAACTAGGTAGTAAGTATAGTATCTACGCGGTAAGAGAGGTAACCGTACTAACTCCGATAGTCGTTCCAAGCCCCGCTAGCAATACTCGGGAGGCTACTTACTTACTACCGCGTCGAGACAACCTACGCGTATTCTAAGGTTAGTACTTAATTCGCCTACTATACTTAGATTGACTAATACTATCTTTAGTATAGCTTCGCTACTCCCTAACCCACCTCCTACTCCCCTAACTATCGCGACTATAGTTACCAACCTCCCTATCCTACAGACCTTCGTCTAGAGCGGTTAGAACGTATATAATAAGCCACGTCGGATAATCGCGAAGGAGTACCGTATTGATATACTTAAAAACTATATCTTCGCAATTATACCGGGTAACTATATTTCCGACCTCCTCGGAGTCATCGCGGGTGAATAGGAGTTAAGTAAAGAGTTGGTTACTAGTTTAGTTACGTTAGGAGGATACCTAGGAAATATATACGAACCCGGTAATAGCTCCGTTAGCTACCGGCTTATCCACGATCCTAATAAAGGACCCGCGATCTAGGTTAAGGTTAATATTAATACTAGGACCTATTATAATACCCCCCTTCAAACCGTGTCCTTGTATATCGACGGCGAGAATATCCGTTTAGTCCTAGTCTAAGAATAAGCGACGGACTTTAAGGTCGGACCTTACTATCGAATTTATCCTACTCGCGACGTCTTTATCCGCGAAATCGATATAAAATAGGTTTATTCCACCGACGCAAGTTTGCCACTATTACTAGCGGATATTATAGATAAAATTTTCTATCGCTAAGTAGATTTAATCGTTACCGACTATAAGGTATTCTATATTATCATCCCCGTCTTTCTCGACGAGACCGGTTCCAACCCTAATATACGCGGTATAGCCCTATTCACCGACCAAGTATATGATACTGCTAAGTAGAATGACAATATTAGGAAATTGCGCAAGGTATACGATCCTCTAAAGGATTTAAATACGTGCAACGGTATACGTGTATTTACTATCTATATTCTTATATTCAGTTTATAGGTATCGAGGCTACTTCTAAAGTTGGTCCGGGATATAGACAATCCTATCAAAGGATAGTAGGAGCTATACGAGGAGCGGAGGGGTCCTAACGGCGAGGAAGTATTATAGGCTTTCGCTAAACCCTTTACTACTCGTAGCTAACAAGCTATCCCTCACGACGAGCTTAATATAGTAGTACGAGAGCGAGTTAAGGAGAGAGTGGTAGTATACCCTATACGAGATAACTACCTAGTTAATATCTTCGGCTCTACTAAAGTAGAACGATATACCATTATAAAGGAACCTATCGGTGAGTTGTATAAAATGGAAGGCTTTGTCTACGAGGTCTAGGGTACTAAGAATAATATTTTCGTCGTCGACTACTTCGATAATAAGAGTAGGACGCCGGGCGAATAGCTAATTGCCTACCGGGTAGGAATATAGCTACATATTAAACTATTAGGAGGAGAGATAGAGCTGTATAGTCCGGATACTAAGTAGAGGGCTGTAGTAACCGCTAACGTCCTAGAAGTAAGCGAGCCCTATCGCGTCTCCCTTAAGATTATAAGAGGCGTAGAACACACTCGTACTACTATCGATAGTAGTAAAGTTAGTCCTAAAACTCCCGTGTACAGCGAGCTGCAATTCGACGGAGATATAATATCTACCGAGGAGTAGCTATCCTTCGAAGAGATACGCGAGCGAGTCGATTGTAGCGCTATAAAGCCTTCTAAGTTCTAGGTCCAACGCGTTTAGGACCTCGGCTACATAGATAACGTGCTAGGTAGGATTTTAGAGCTCGGTTAGGCATATAACAAGCTAGAATATAAGGACTACGACCGTGCCAAGCGTATCGTTCAAATATTTACGATGAATAACTTAACTTGCAGCGAGTCGTTAGATCTATACGGCCCTCTCCTCAAGCAAAACCTAGCCTATATAGTCGAAAACGCGATCGAATATATTAGGGATGTACTCTCTACGGAGCAAGCCGTTTTTGTCGATATAGTCCGTAGTATACGGAATAAATACGCAGTAATCGCAGGTCCTACTAGCACCGGTAAGACTTCTACCGCTACTTAATTACTCGCGCTATTCTTCGACTTGTATAAGGTAAACGATCTACTTATAGGCGTCGTTATAGCTCCTACCCACGTATACGCGGATCGACTATTAGAAGAGATTGAAAAGGTGATTAAAGTAGTATACTAACGTAGTAAGCTAGATCTAGCCATAATACTAGTTATCCGTATATACTCGGCGGCGAGCGAGAAGAAGACGATACGCTACTAGGTAGGTAGGAATCGAGTAGATAGGTCTACTCGGCTAATCGATAATTTTAAAATTGATACTAATATAAGCTTCGCTACTACTAATATATAGATTTTGGGTTTCCTCCGCCGTTAAAAGTTCGGAAACCAAAAGTAAGGTTTGGACTCTAAGTCTTTAGGCTATCGCGCACTTAAGCGTATCGGCTAGGTTGACTAGGATATTGGATTAGATAGTAAGTCGCTATATAAGTACCTAGATGCCGCTAATAAGTATACTACTATTCTTCAACGCTTAGAGAACTACTAGGACGGCGCGGACTTTAGCGAAGAATAGGACTAGTTCACGGCCGAGATAGTAGAAGTATTCTAGGACGTTCTTAGCTACTACGCGTGTATAGTAACTACGGTAAACTCGGCGCTTTAATAGATCGTTATCGATAATCTCAAACCGGCGTAGTAATTGATAGACGAGTCGAGTAGGGTCCCCAATTTCGATATACTAGCTAATACGGCGGCCGTTAACCTAAAAGGAGGAGGATATAACCTAGTCTATATACTCGTCGCCAACCTAATATAGATTACTCCTATTATCGCGGTAATAGATCGAAAGGATATAACTAATTTCCCCTTCTAACAAATCGCTTCAACTCCCACGGCCACTAGGGCGATCGTAATAGGCTATACGACCTTGCTGTTGGAAACTACTTATAGATTCTACTCCTAGATCGGAAACGAGTTGCTCAAGATAATAATACCGTATCCGAGTACGTTCAAGATCAAAGTAAGTATATATAAGAAAATAGAGGATATTACCGTCGTTGTTATAGATATAATCGGTATAGAGTATCTAGGTCTTTAGATAGATATACTAGGCCAAGTATATTATAACTCTACCCGATCCAAAGGTAATCTTTTAAATATCAAGGCTATATTCGGTATCGTTATAGATTATATAGTTGGCAAAGAGCTGCCTCTAGAATAGTTCAAGCTGATTATACCCTACTCGCTCTAGATGCGAGAGTATAACGACCAAGTCGACAATCTAGTAAAGTTCCTAGTCCGAGTAGATAGTAATCGTGGTATGAGGTCGACGATGGGTATACCCGCGGAAGTAGACGTCGCCGGAATAGCTATAGGAATATCTACCCATTTCTAGCCTAGTATAGTGGATAGCGTTTAAGGAGACTAGGCGTCCGTTATCGTTATCGACCTCATAGCTAATAAAGCTCTCGGATTCCTAGAGTTCTTAATACGAGTCTAGACTATCCTAACTAGAGGCAAGTCCTTTATTATTATAATTAGTAATACTATTAGTATAGCTAAGCACGAGGAAGCTCGACAGCGTATCAGTAAGGTTGGACGCGATTCCTAGATTAAGAAGGTACGAGGAGTCTTCTAGAAACACGGCCTTATCTATAAATACGTCGATAATAATCCAATTATCTCTGCGTTGGTAGATAATCGATATTCTGGCCACCGAGAGAAACTTGTACCCGCTATTCGTGAAGTATATAAAGGAGACGATGACTTCGTCGAAGAGTTTATATAGCAAGATAAAGAGAAGGACTACTACGTAGAAGAGGACGATAAGGACTCTACGTTAGATAGAGAGTCTAGCGAAGGTAACGATAGCTCTAGCGACGATACTAAGTATCAAGGTAACTATTCCGACCCTCCCTATAGTAGCGTGGAGGATAAGGACTCTGCGTCGGATAGACGGTCTAGCGAAGGTAACTATAGCTCTAGCGACGTTTATAAGTATCAAGGTAACCATTCCGACCCTTCCTATAATAGCGCGGAAGTTAATATAGCCGATACCGATTTGTCTTCAACCGAAGCAATTGAATATACCGTTGTATATATTAGCGTTAGATACGTTAGATATTTGGTAAAATACGAAGCCGCGCCCAGCTTAGCGTAACTCGAGCCGAGTTATAATAACGACGTAGAACTAGAATAGGTAACAAGGTAGAGGACCTACGGACCGGAGATAGTAAGGGCCGCGCTCGACCGAGCTATAATCCGCGAAACCGTTGTGAATAAATAGGCTCCTGAACCTATATTCTATACTAATTTTACTAACCCGAGATCCACTTATATATTTCCTAATAACGGTGACTGTAAAGGTAAGGGAGTAATACGTAATACCTTTAAAAAGGAGAAGAGTATATCCCGTTATAGCTAAGTAGTAGATATTAAAGATAAGGACGAGGATAGTAATATCTTAGCGTGAGTCAATCTTACGAATGTAAAAGAATACGAAGAGATACGAAGGAATACGAGAGGGTAGGATAGAATACGAGCAAGTACGAGTAAGTGTTTATCTATAAGACAAGGACGTTTAGGGAAGGGTATAGGGATAGATAAGTATCAATTATACTAGGTAATTATAGCCGGTAGATATTTAATAGATCTATAAAACCTATTCTTAATATCGTATAACTATCTCCTCTACTTCTATAAGCCTCTTAAACTCTAAGACCCGTCGCCTTACTATAAATAGATACCCTAGTTTACCGCCTAATCGCTACTATTCTACTATAGTAATAGAGCCAAACTGATTCCTCTAACGTAGTTAGTCTAGTTCCTAAACCTCCTCCGTCAAGTCGTCTACAAACTATTACGCGATAAAGATAGGATAGCGATAGCGGGAGATAGCTAAGATAGCCCTAGAGTAGTAGGCACTTTCTCGTATACTATAAACTGCGTAGTAAGCGTTACCTAGGGCTGATTTTTTGTCCTTTTGATACGGATAGTACGTAATAGTTTGAATATATCGTCAAGGCCCTTACCGGCTTCGCCAATCCCTATAGGATCGCCAATTCTTTTAGCGCTACCCTCGTGTAATACTAGGGCCTTAAGGCCCTGAAGTCGGTATCGCTCACCCTATAGAGCGCGCAATTTAGCTACCGTGCGCTACTCGTCTAGGACCGCTAGAGTAAGGTCTTCCTCACCCTAATTAGTCTTTATAGGTGCCCCGAGTGATTGAGTAACCCTAGCGGTACTATTCTTATTTATATACCTAATAAATACCTTGTAGGTTATATTAAACCTTAAAGCTAGCTCCTTCTCTACCTCCGATTCCCCCGAGTACGACTCGGTAGTCTTATCGTAAAAATCGTCATTATATTGTGGTGGAGGACCGGACGTTAAACGCGGTATAATAGTCTCTTAGGACAGGGTAGAAGGAGGAGGCTTATTACCCTCTCTCTCTCTATTACCCTCTCTCTCTCTATTACCCTCTCTCTCTCTATTATCCCCTCTCTCTCTATTACCCTCAACGCGCTACTCTACGTAGCCGTAATCCAATCTCCGTGTTACTCTAGGTAAGTAACTATCTATACGAGACTAAGGCTGTTCTAATACCCTAGTTACTATATAAGTTACCCTTTTGCCTCGTCTCAATTCGCTAGCGATCCTTATACGATAGTCCTCTCTTAGCTATCTACGGTAGATGCCCTTACTATCTAAAAGCGTAACCCTAGTATATATCCTGCGCCGATACGCCCGTTTATCGGTTATACGACGGATAGCTAGTTCGTACGTCTCTCTACGAGAGAAACAGCGTAAGGGGACGAAGTTATAAGTAGTAACTAAACCGTTAGTAATATATATAGGATACCGATTTGGGTAATATATATACAATTTAATATATACGAGACCTTTGAGCGGAAGATTGGGCCATTTTTGGAGGGTTTTAGGGGGTTGAGATAGCTTACTTATAAGTATATCTACGTATTTAAAAGACGAGATAAAGTCTTCGGCTTTATTGCGGCTATTACTAATATACGATTACGAGGGCTTAAACGCTTAGACCTTCGAAGACCGGGTAGATATTTCCGGAGTCGCGATAATAGATAAAACGATAGTCTTACAATACTACTAAATTATAAAGAATATTTGTATATACCTACTACGGTAATAGCTTTAGACTTCCGGGATAGCTACGACGACATATATAATCGTATATATTCGCGACTTATTATAGATACAGCAGATCCTATCGAAAGGTATTATCGCGTAGGCTCCGTATATAGTCACCAAGTCAACTGAACGAAGAGAGGGAACGATTAGGGGTAGATACTAATATCGATCAAGGGGTTGATATGGAATATATAGAGCTAGAGGAAGGTAGATTAGCGATAAGGGAAACGGAAGAGGGGGTTTAGGACGAAGTAAATTAAAGGAGAGAGGAGGCAACTCGGAGGGGGGAGAGAAGTACTTAAGAGCGAGAAGGGATAGTAGATACTATAACTATTATATATTTAGGAGGACTCTCTTCCGGCTCTAATATTATTACGACGAAATTCTATACGGTAACGACGGGGAGACAAGCGGGTTAGGGCAAAGAACGTCTAATATAGGTAGTAGGAGATCGTCCCCCCTAGTAAAGTTAAACTAACGGACTCTATAGCGATATAATACTCAAAACCACCGGTACGAACCCTTTCTCCACGCAATTCGGACTCGCGTTTGCGAAATAGCTAGTAAGGTATAGGAGTATAAAATCGGACGTAAACCGTATATTTAATAATCTATACCTCGAGCTATTAGGAGACCTCTTACGAAGCGACTTTAAAAACGTAGACTAGTAGTATAAAGGACTTTCTAACCTTCTAAGTAGTTAATAGGGTAGGAAACGGATATATACGGACACGTCTATTATTAACGCGAAAGGTATAGGTATCGACTTCGAAGAGTAGGGGGCGTTCGACCGGGAAGAGTTAAGGTTAGGTAGGGGAATATTATATAAGAGAAGTATTATAGAATACCTACGTTTTATTATAGTATTTAAGCCGTATAAGGACTACATGATATATAAGCCGGTGCGAAAATGGAATAAGTAGTACAAACGGGTATATACCGATCTATATACGGCTGACTAGTAGTAGGAAACTTAGGATTAACTTCTAGAAGGGGCGACTATTATACTATTGATTATACAAAGTAATACGACATAATTAACGCATTACTAAGGGGATCGAAAGGTATAGCCGGTATATATATCGATTAGGAATCTACTAAGTGAAATCCGATATTCTAGGGGACCAAGCTACGTTCTGCTTGGATTATTTAATATAGAATCCGATCTAGCGGATTGGTACGAGGCAATGGTAGGTCTTACCGAAGGTGAGTAGTTTAGTTACGGCTGGTCTAATAGTAGACTAATATAGATTATAGAATTACTAGACGTCTCGAGGAACGGAATAGAGATCCTATACTCTAATAATAGGGTTAGGAACTACTACCCTATTATTTCAATAATGAATTTGGACTACCTAGAGTAATATACGGCTACTAGCGTCAAATACGGCCAGGCATATCCAATATACACGGTGCCCGCGGAAGCGAGGGATCGATTATTTACTAATAGAGATACCTCGAAATCTGGCGGCCCTCCTTAGCTAAAGAGAATATATCAAAGTATAAAAAATAGCGTCCGACTCGCGATAGATAAGGCTATCCTTAAAGCTTCCAACGAGTAGGTAAACCCGTATAGGAGTTTCGCCTAGGACTACTATTTGTTTAATATATACGAGTCGATAGCAGTAGATTTGCTATACTAGGTATACTAAGGCCTAGTAAAACGGATAGTGTTAAAGGTAAATCTAGAACTAGAGGAGAGTAGTATAGATATCGTAGGCCTTTACGGCGAGAGAAAGAGTATAGTAACGTAGTTTAACGAAGCGTTCAAAGACTATAACCCCTTCTTCGATTTGAAGTTATTTAATAGATTAGGCCCGGTCGAGATAAAGTAATAGTTAGGGGACGAATCGAAGACTATAGTACGACTACTAATTCCCGTACTAGTACTACTATTAGAAAAGACAAATCCTTGGTTACTACGCTAGTACAAAGCTATAGCTAATCTAACGATCATATTGTCGTACCGTAGTATAGACGAAGATATACTAGGCTATATCGAGGTAGCTCTAATAGTAATAGACGAACTTAAAGATTCGTTTAGCCTTTAAACGAGGAAGAACTAGCGGTTCCCCAAATAGTATACTCTTACGTACTACGTAGAGCAAATTCAACGTTTCGGGGCGCCTATAACATGTTCTACTAAATATAGGGAGGGATAGTATAGGATAGACCTGAAGATATTTATCGACCGGACCAATAAACGTGAGACTTTACTATCCTAGCTAATAGTACACAACTACAGGGACTTCTAGATTAGATACGATAACCTGATGACGGAATAGAAGGGGGAATTAGCGGTAAAGATAATATACGGAGGCGAATAGGACGACGTAATACTTAACGAGGATACTAGAGAGCCTATAAGCTTTACTAGACCGAAATTAATTAATGAATGGCTCGACGCGCTCGCTAGATAGAATAACAACAAGTACCCTCGTTTTAGAATAGTAAGGAATAGTACTAAATGGATCAAACTTACTACCCTTACGAAGGTTATCGATATAGCCGGGCTAATAGATATCGTAGGTTCTTTCGTCGCGGACGAGAGGAGGAAGATTGCTAGAGACGAGAATAGAGAGAGGTAATACGATCTACTCTCCGAGGCTCGCTCGATTAACCCAAGACGACTATTAATACAGATTCACCCTAGTATATACGTACCGAGGTTAAAGGGGAAGGACCTAGAAAATACGACTAAAGTCGATATAGACAGGGTAAGATATATACCGAACTAGCAAAATCGAAGAGCCTAGAGGAGGGACTTTATACTCCTAAAGGAGACGGCGATCTCGAAGAAGAGGAGTACAAATAATAGTAATAGTATCGATATACTACGCAGGGGCGAGGAGTCGAGCGATATAAAAGGGCTACGGGTTAGGTAGCTACTACTAATCCTGACGGTAAGAGACGAGGAGAGTATTAACGAGAACGGGTTACCGTATAAGTATAGAGGTATTATCGTAACGATTCTCAACCCAAAGCTAGAGGGCCGCAACGATAAGGGATCTAGCAACCGCTGAGCCGGACCTAGGGACTTTTATAGTCTTATTAAACTACTACCTAAACCCTCCTCTACGTCAACGAGGCCGAATCGATTATAATCGGATATAATATATAGCGTGGATTATATTATTAGGGGGGTTCACGTTATAGCCGGCAAGGT
Source organism: Venturia aucupariae (assembly GCA_003693225.1). Lineage (NCBI taxonomy): Eukaryota > Fungi > Ascomycota > Dothideomycetes > Venturiales > Venturiaceae > Venturia > Venturia aucupariae. The sequence goes on along the minus strand of QWZN01000053.1, from coordinate 57,864 downwards.
ACCCTAGGGGAAGGAAGGAGGAGGAGGATATACGAACGTCCTATACCTAAATTCTTATACTTCGTAGGAGGACTTCAACGCTATTTACTAGGACGACTTCGAGGAGGAACCCGTAGATACGATCCGAAGGTTCAAAGAAGTATAGGATAGCGACTAGAGACCTCCGAAGAATATAAGGGCGGTAAAGGCCGGTAAGGCGAGGGTAACGAGGATAGAGAATAAGGGTAAAAGGCTATTAGTAACGGCTCGGTTAGTAGAGGTAGCAGCAACTAAAGCGTTGGCGGAAGCTATCGAGGGTAGTAAAAACGAGGATGTGATAGATAGGGAAGACGGGGACGAGTAGTCTCTATTAGAGAAGGAAGATTAGGGCGCGTAGGAGAAGTAGGGTAAAAGAATAGGGATAATAAGAAGAGGATAGAGGGGGTATAGTAGTAGTAGGATAAGGTAAGTAAGGATTGGTTATATTAGTTTAGTATTTCTATCACGGGATGAGCCTTATATCTTCGAATACGGAGGTAACCCGTATTTAAATACGGTCGGATATACTAGTAAAGAATACTATTAAGGGGGTTACGTAACGAGGAGTTGTCGAGATAATACTACTATATATACCTAACGTATTTATTCTCCCTTACTTTACTATTAATACAACTATATCGCGAGACTATTACTAATCAAATATCGAACAATTTACTACTACTAACTAACGAATAGCAATGGCAAGCCTTCCCAGCCGCGACGGTGTAACGGTAAATATAAGTCGATCTTAACGATATTAATAGTAGGATTACTAACGGATCGTTAGTAGCTCCTAATTATCGGGAACGAACCTTTACTATACGGCATTCGTGTCCCCGTATACTTTGATTACGGTTTATAGATAGGATTACTTACTCGCGAGGACTTCGATGAATAGTTTATAGAGTATAGACTAATTTATAACGGTAAGGAATTTGGCGGTGAAATCGAAAACGTCCCTCCTACTACGACTTCAAAATCTCCCGTTAATACTACGTATACGGGGTAGGTTTTTCAATACGAAGATCGATTAAGGATAGGAGACTTTTATACTAATAGTTAGAGTATCTATATCTACGTCGGCGATATCGTATTCGAGGGTCAAATCGCTCACTACTTCGTACTTCCTATATCGTAGAAGGAGGGGGAAATCATACTACCCTTAATTGCGAGAGTTGTACGCGACCGGCGTATAGACGCGGAGACGGATACGAAAGTAGATAATAAAGGTTCGACTAACCTAGATATACTAGACGCGGAGACGGATACGATAGTAGATAATAAAGGTTCGACTAACCTAGATATACTAATACCCGGAGTTGATATATAGAACCCTAACGCCGAGGGGGTCGAATTATTCTTAAGCTAGCGGAGTAGTAGCTCTTCCAAACCTAAGTCGCTATTATTATAAAATACCGGAATCAATACGACCCTAGCATCCTAGGTTAAGGTGGAGGAATAGCCGTCTCTAGTAGTATCTACCTACGGTAGTACTAGTTTAATAGATAGTTCCGTAGTAATAGAGGAGGACTATATATATAATGCCTACGGTAGTACTAGTTCGATAGATAGTTCCGTAGTAACCGACGAGGACTATATATATAATAGTATCCTATACGGCAAACTTTACGCCGATTGGATTAAGTAGTTAGTAGATTTGAGCACTCGGGACGATATTAGAGTAGAGGGTAGTAACAGTATTAAATAGGGTAGACGTAAGAACGATAATATCAACATCGACCTCGCGGAGTAGGTGTCTAGCGGTAATATATAGGGACACCTCGATAGTATCGAACGCGCCGAGAGGCTGGATATAAACTCTCCTAGCCCGGAACTTCGAGACACTTAGTTCACGACTAATCGCGGTGAGATAGCTAAGCTACTCTATATCGGTATCGAACACGTGGACGACATGCTTCGTCGCTAACCCGACGGTAGAGTATATAAAACGGTGGGCCGGGGTCTAATATAATTCTATAAGCGTCTAATATAGGAGTAAGATCGCGAGTCCTACCTGAATAGCGACCCTTACCTATATTACTAATAGTCTATAAGGTCCGTCATTATCACGAAGTAGTCGGACGTTAGGGTCAAGGATATATAGACTCCTATAGGAGGTGGGCTAGTAGAGAAGAAGGTAGAGGAGGTATTTCTCTAGCTATACGAAGTAATCAAGATACGTAAGTATTTCAACACCTCTACGGAGACTAATAGCTAACTTTAGTAGTAATATTCGCTATAAAAAAGGACCCGAGGTATAGGTACTTCATATTCTACGAGGCACGAGAGATTAAGCGTATATACTAGTAGGCGGACGATCTAAAGAATACGTTGAACGGTCTAGAGAGGGTCTAACGGTATACGCGTAAAGGATAGGATTAATTAGGGGTTGGCCAAGATATATAGATAAGGATTATACGTGCAGGATTGCCTAGGGGAGGTATAGTAATCGAAGGATTAAGGTGAAAAAGACGATAAAATAAGCCGCTTATAAATGCGTGCGAGTATAATAGATATATCTATCTATGCTCGGGTTTTACTATAAGTAACTATAATTAAATAGAGCTAGTCAAAAATATATCGTNTATATATATAATAGTATCCTACACGGCGAACTTTACGCCGATTGGATCAAGCAGTTGGTAGATTTGAGTAACTAGGACGATATTGGAGTAGAGGGTAGCAACGGCATCAAATAGGGTAGGCGCAAGAACGATGAGGTCAATATCGACCTCGCGGAGTAGGTTTCCGGCGGTAATATATAGGGACACCTCGATAGTATCGAACGTACCGAGAGGCTAGATATAAACTCTCCTAGCCCGGAACTTCGAGATACTTAGTTTACTACTAATCGCGGTAAGATGGCCGAGCTACTCTATATCGGTATCGAATACGTAGACGATATACTTCGTCGCCAACCCGACGGCAGAGTATACAAAACGGTAGGCCGGGGTCTAATACAATTCTATAAGCGTCTAATATAGGAGTAAGATCGCGAGTACTACCTGAATAGCGACCCTTACCTATATTGCTAATAGTCTATAAGGTCCGTTATTATTACGAAGTAGTCGGACGTCGGGGTCAAGGATATATAGACTCCGGTAGGAGGTGGGCCAGTAGAGAAGAAGGTGGAGGAGGTATTTCTCTAGCTATACGAAGTAATCAAGATACGTAAGTATTTCAACACCTCTACGGAGACTAATAGCTAACTTTGGTAGTAATATTCGCTGTAAAAAAGGACCCGAGGCATAGGTACTTTATATTCTACGAGGCACGGGAGATTAAGCGTATGTACTAGTAGGCGGACGATCTAAAGAATACGTTAAACGGTCTAGAGGGGGTCTAACGGTACACGCGTAAAGGATAGAATTGATTAGGGGTTGGCTAAGATATATAGATAAGGATTATACGTGCAGGATTACCTAGGGGAGGTATAGTAATCGAAGGATTGAGGTGAAAAAGACGACAAAATAAGCCGCTTATAAATACGTGCGAGTACAATGGATATATCTATCTATACTCGGGTTTTGCTATAAGTAACTATAATCAAATAGAGCTAGTCAAAAATATGTCGTTTAGGGACGTGAATAACTTTATTCTAGTAGTAATTTTTTCTATTCTACTGTTCGGGACGGTAATAATTCACGAATAGCGGGGGGCGTCCTCTGACCGCGGGCGGATATATAGTATACGATAAAGAGACAGCGCAACTACAGTATATAGTAATACTATAAGGTTTAACTCGGAATGAGCAAAGNGAAATACCTAGCCGTGCTAGGTAAGGCTCTAGTAGGGAAATATGAAACACGTTATAAATCGGGTATANTTCCTACGATTACTATAGCTCCTAGATTATTCCTAGTACTCCTAGTTCATTCCTAGCACTCCTAGATTATTTCCAGTATTCCTAGTTTATTCCTAGATTATTCCTACTATTCCTACTATTCCTACCACTCCCAGATTATTCCTAGATTATTNCCTCTTCTTATTAGCCTATACCGCCGAAGCCTCTATAGTATCGCGGATAGACTTAGCTAGTTCGGTACGTATTTCTAGAATTTCTTCTATACGTGCCGTTATATTAGGAACACTACTAGCGGGCTAATCCGCGACTAACTAGTTGTCCTCCGGGTAGTACCTATAGAGAGCCTTATATAGAGATCTCTAAATGGAGCTGTGCTCTGCCCGGTTATATATATTAGCTACTATCTATAGCTAGTACGGCTAGTTATCTATCCGATAACTAATATAGTACCTTAGAAAATATTCTAAATTCTGATTTTGCCTTTCCGTCTATCCGTTAGTTTGCGGGTAGAAGGCGGTACTAAGCCTAAGCGTAGTCCTCATATATCGGCAAAATACCGACTAAAATTTGGAGGTGAATATAGGACCGCGGTCTAATATAATACCTAGTAGCGTTCCGTGGACGCCTAGCTGGTCTACCTAGAGCTGCGCAAGCTCTAAGGTATTAGTATGCTTCGAAATTGTATAGTACTATACCTATTTCGTATACCGATCGATAATTACTAGCAAGGTATTAATAACGGTATCTCTTAGTAGTACCGGCGGTAGTTCTATAATAAAGTCTATCGAGAATTCCTGTATTAGCCGCGTAGGAAGAGGAAGTAACTTTAGTTTCCCGTACGGAGCGTACTATATAATCCGCGACCTCTAATAGATATCGTAGTCGCGGTAGTACGCCTTTATATCCTTAAGCAATATAGGCTAAGTATATTAACGCCTAATATTGGTTAAGGTAGGTTTAAAACCTAAATATCCGCCTGTAGCGGGGTTATTATAGTAAGTACGTAGGATCTATACCCTTACGGCAAGATCCTTCGGAATAAAATATACTCCTTTGAACGTTAGAACGCCGTAGTTATCTATAACCTAGGGCTTCTATAACGTCCCGGTAGGGTTACTTTCCGTATACTCTACCTAGGCTTTCTTCTAAACCTAAGGGTTATTTAACTAAATTTTCTTAAGTAGGTCTACCATTATCTTAGGCGTATTGTTATATACGTCGCTACCCTTAAGGTATACGAATACTAGTCCTACTAGCGTCCTATACTAGGAACGATCTACGAAACCTAGCGGGTCTCTACGAGGGGCCGGAGCCTCCTCCTCGTCTAAGGAATAACTTCCTAAGCTATCCTCGACTTTACTAACTTCGATACTCGGGAATATCTAGACGCTCTCGGCCCTTACCTTCGCCCCGATCGAAGCGATAACGTTTCGAGAGACGTATAGCCCGATTANTAACCGCGGGCGGATATATAGTATACGATAAAGAGATAGCGCAACTACAGTATACAGTAATACTATAAGGTTTAACTCGGAATAAGTAAAGATAAAATAAGGAGATCGAGGTTATAGGTAGTTAGTTTACGCAATAGCGATAGAAAGCTATAAAGTAGGCGCGGATAGGGCGCCTTAAAGAAGTAGTATTCCTACGAATACTATAGCTCCTAGATTATTCCTAGTACTCCTAGTTTATTCCTAGTACTCCTAGATTATTTCTAGTATTCCTAGTTTATTCCTAGATCATTCCTACTATTCCTACCATTCCTACTACTCCTAGATTATTCCTAGATTATTCCTAGATCATTCCTAGATCATTCCTAGCGCACTTTTCCCGACGTATCGCCTTAGGCCAAAGGTTTTCTGGTATAGAGTTTCTATAGAGTAGCTCCTAGCCGCGTTCGACGATAATATAAGTTATTTGATTACCTATAGGTAGTACTTAGTCTTAGATTATAGAGGATACTTTTTCACGGAGAGTACGATAATTGCGTTCGGCGACGCCGGCTTAGTAGTAGGCGTATAGGACTAATATTTCTATTTCAGTTCTATATTTTTCGCAGTATTTTATAATTAAGGATAAAAGGAATTCGTTATCGGATCTAAGACGTTTAATAAGGTATCCTTAGGTACGTTCGATTTTTTTAAGTATACGAATAAGCTTGCTAGGGATTTCGTCTTTTATATTAAATCGTTCTTCCTAAGTATAGCGTTTTATATCGTTAGTACTATATAGTAGAAATCTTGTTCCGTCGTAGCCTTCTACTAGGTAGGGGCCCTAAGTATCGAGGTAAATAAGATCGCCTACGTACTTGTATCGGCGTCTAGTAGGACTTCGAGGGATTTAGATAAGGGCACGTATAGTAGCGTAGACTAGATAGATGATTTTAACTTTTATGTTAATTTATTTATTAGTTAGGTTAATACCTATACTCTATTTAAGGAGTTTTTTCATTAATTCGAGACCGAGATAACTAAGTCGTCTATACTATTCCTAGATAGGGTCGCTAAAGTCGATTATAGCTACTAGCTAGGTATTTTATTTATAGGTCTGTGAAAATTAAAGTTTGTAAAGGCTATATTTTTAGATAGTAAAAGCGACTTCGTCTCTATCTTAGTTAAGAAAGTATATTAAATCGGTAGAGAAGTTACCGTCGAGGTATCCTTTATAATAGAAGTTATATAGTAAGAGGAGGTTATATCGTACTTTTAGTATATATACTACGTTAGTTAGGGTTATCTTAGAGATTTGCCTATCTGAATTCTTTAATAAGATATTAACTTTTCCGCTACCTATAATATACAGAGATTCAGAGCCTACTATACCGATAGTTATATCGATATCGAAGAAAGTATCGATAGCGAACTATTTTTTGTTATTAACGAGATAGCTATTTACCCCGCTATTACTAAGCTAGGTATATTTAGTAGTATTAGGTAAAACGGTAGTAAGGAAGGCTAAGGTTAAGTACAAATTTTGAAAAGTATATTCTATATTATATAAAAGAGGATAGGGTTGCTTATATTTCTAAATAAAAGTAGTAGTATAATAATGTTCCTAAGTCTCTAATCCTAAACCTCTAAGACCGCCTTCTATATTCCTATCCTTATTATATAGAGTCCTTAAGGACATTAATATCTAGGATAGATTAGGTTTAGAGGTCTTAGGTAAGGGTAAGGTTAGTAACGTACTTAAGGTAGTCGTACCGCGAATTAGGTCAAAAATGCGTCGTATATTATTCCTATTATTATTAAGGTAGAGGAGTGAGTCTTATTCCAAGAGAGGTTTAATATTTAGAACTATCTTAGAGAATAGTATATAGATAACATTTTTTATATGTTAAGGATAGTAGATAATAAGGGTTTCATATTCATTTAGTATAGTATTCGAAGGTTGGGTAAAAGACTACTAGTAGTAACTCTTACCGTATTAGTCTTCGAGGTGTTCTATACCTTCGATCGTATTATATTAGAGGCAAATAGTATTCTTCTAGGGAATAGGAGTTGTTATAGTAAATGCGATTAGGCTATTAAGTAAGATTACTAGAGTATAACGGATATCTAGCGTATAAAGACTAGTAGTAAGGTTATATAGATAGTTATATACTTTAGCTTACGTATTATTAGGGCGAGGAGGGGTAATAGGTTCGTTATTAGTAATAGGGTAATCGAAGAGTAAAGGTATAGGGGAGCGTATAGTAGTCCCTTCTATAATAGGGAGAGAGATTTCTTCATAGTCGTCTTCGCTAGGTAGATTATTAATTTAAGAAGTTGTAATGCGGGGGCTAGAAGGGTTTCGCGCAACTTATAAGAGTTTAAGGAATATAGCGCGGTTAAAAGTAGTAATAGCCGCGAATTTTTTAAATAGACTTCCCTTATTAGTATCTCTTCTACTAGTATCGGGTTTTGGGTTTTAGCTATTTTTCTATAGATTCTTTTTAGGATAGAGGAACTAGTACTCGTCTTCGCTACTAGCGTAGCGTTTTTTGCACTTTAGGTATATAGGATTATTATTATCCGATAAGGTTACCTTATTACTTCTAAAACTATTGCGTAGCGAGGTCGTAGTAGGTTTCTTACCGTCCTTACTATCTCTAGAGTCGCGGTTATTTTTTCGACTATTAGTAATAGTCTTAAATATAAGAAGTCTTGTAATAAGTTATTGTAGGGTAATAATAGTACCGATACTAGTATCGAAATAGATACCTTCAACAATTCTATTATACTTAGGGGGAAGTCCTACGAGTAGTATATCTTTAACTTATTTATTATCGATAGATCCGCCGACTTCCTTCAGATCGAGAGCAATATTAGAGATATAGGTAACGTAGACTTAGACCGATTCGAAACTATTAAGGGTAGATTCACGAAGAGTTTAGAATAGGCGTAATCGTATAAGGGTTGGTTATATCGCGTAGTTCGTATAGAGATAGTCCTATATAGCTCTAGGCTCTATAGAGGCAATCTAAGGGTAAATCGAGTTATTAATATAGCGGGTAAATATACGTTTTATAGTTCGAATACGTTCCTATTATCGTTCGAAATCTTTATTTAATATCTTATAGATATCGAGATCGTCTCTATAGTTAGATTTAGCGTGTATTTCTACTTATTGAAGATTAGCAAGTAGGCTAGCACGGAGGCGTATAATTAGGTTATATTTCTTTAGTCTAGACCTAAGATTATCGATGTCTAGATCAAGCTTAGTTACTTTTACTATAAGTATAGGATTAGTAGTCGTTTTTTCTTCGTAGCTATTAGGGGGAAGGATATATATAGTACTATTATAGATAGGTATTATTAGGGCTTCGAGGATCTTTTCAAGGGTAAGATTAGTACTATAGATTAAGGGGAGAATACCTTTAGTATTAGTAGAGGTAGTAAATTATCTTATAAATAGAAGCTAGTTCTCTTATCCCTAAAGGGTTTAGACTTGGATAGTATAGTTAGGAGGGGCTATTTCTTATACTTAGTAAAGGTAGAAAAGAAAGCGGTAGTATTAGGTTTCTAAGGAATAGAGTTTTATAATAGATAGGAAAGTCTTTTTAATATAGAGTTTTAGGAGAAAGAAAAAAAAAACTCCTAAAAGAAAAGATATTCTCGTATTTATACAACCTTATTTCTTCTAAAGTTACGGTATATATTATACTAGCGAAGAAAAAAGGAGTAATAGTAATATAGACGTCTATTATTTAGTTAGTCTAGTTTATTATACTCTTATTATTTAACGGGAAAACGTATTTAGGGGCTTAATATATATAACTTATTTTTAGGTAGGTAGGACCTAAAAAACAAATTATATATAGTATATAGAGTATATAGTATATAGTATATAGTATATAGTATATATTATATTTATATATATATATATATATTTTTATTTTTGGGTAGGTAGTATCTAAAGACAAATTATATATAGTATATAGGGTATATATTATATATTATATAGTATATAGTATATAGTATTATTTATATATATCTACTTTTCGTTATAGAACGTTAAAGCCGATTTTTTATTAGTATTAGTATTAGTAGTAGGGTAGGGCGCCAAGTAGTAGGTAAACGCGGATACGAATTATATAGTATAAATATTAGAGTAATAGGTCGCTAAGTAGTATACCGGTTACGCCGGGCTTATAACTACTTAAATTATACTAGTATTAATACTTTTAATAGATATGATTATATTGAAGAGATAGAGGATCTCTAAGATAGATATATATTATAGAGCAAACAAAGTAGCAAACAAGATATGGAGCAGTCACGTGATACTTCAACAATTTGACGATGTGGCCCGTCGACAGGAGGCATCCCATTCCGAATCCTCCGCACCCAACCGTCGTTGTGCAACAGCGTTTGCTGCAGAGAATATCGAAACCAAGGCTCGCTGCCGATGTGGGTGTGTGGGTGTTCGATATGCAAAGCCTCCCGACCACAAGGGAAATGCGCAGGTGAGGCTTTCTGCCGTGAACCGGTCATGGGCCAGTAATTCTCTGTGGTCACTTGATGGGGTGAATCGCGTCCAACAAATCACAATGGAGATGCTAACAATCCCATCCGAAACTCGCAGCTGGTGATGCAGAAGCAGTTCGAAAATACGAGAAGCCCCGCGAATGCCCACGAGGACGGGATGCCCGTTGTTGCAGATTATTAAATGTTAATACAGAGGAATGAATTATTGTTACAGAGGAATGAATTATTGTTGCAGAGGAATGAATTGTTGGGGGACAGACGTGGTGTATTTTTGGCGTGGGAAAAGAAGCGGAGAAGGCTCGCGTGTCCCTTCGTCCCCGTCGCCGATCAGACCCTGAACAAGGCCTGGCCGAGCATTTTCAGAGTGCCTGTGCCCAGCGGCCACGCCAACCTAGACCGTGGCTTGCTCTATTCTAGCCAGGGCATGCAGAATCATATCAAGGACTGCTGTCACAGGTCGAGACCTGCATAAGACTCCATTCTCTCCCAGAAAGGAGGTATTGTGGTAAATACACTTCCATTCCAATTTGTCGATACTCTACATAAGGACGACTCTCCTCTCCATATCAATCCACCATCACATCACCAATCCCTCAGCCTTGTACAACCATCCAGACAAGACATACTCCCTCTACACACAGCTTCACCAGTCCTTCACACAACCTATCTCACCTATCAATCGGCATGACTGCCTCAAAGTTCACCGAGCACATCGACTCTGTCGCTACCAGCTCTTCAGACCGCAATGTCAGCCTTGAGGATATTCTCGCCGACGCCGAACACAGACAAAGATCTGTCTCTGCATCTAGCTCAAGCGATTCCGCTCAAACCTCAGACTCAAGCAACTCAAAATCAACCGCCAGCAAAATTCGACGACTCACTTCCTTCAAAGGACGCCTAGGATAGAAAACTCACGAGTTACACCACCACCAAATTGACCAAAAATCAATCTAAGAATCGGAACCGTCTCCACGCCTCTGGGCGCGTCGAGATCTACCAAAGGATTGTTCGACGTTAGGTGCTACTGCCCGAGTGACTCGGAACGCGCACTCGATTTCAAGGTTCGCGCATCAACTCCAACCAGAGTTGACTGTGCACGGCTCCAACTGCAGGAGAGGCAGATCGCAGCGCAGATCGGCACATCCATCGATCAGGACGGGATAGACACGCGAGCCATTCGCCACAGTGCCTTGGGGCTGAGCAGCGTTTTACTCGAGAAATCAGGATGCAGAAAGGCTGCATGGGAGCTGAGTTGTAGGAAGCAAGGGCGGAGGCTGGGGGGGACATCATTGGGAAGCGAGGGGGGGCTATTTGCGATGGGGGATCCCGTTTCTATGGCATCGGTAGAAGGATGGGCGCGATGTTGGTAAAAACTTTAATGTCCGGCTCCGAGCCTAGAACAAATACAAAGGAGTTTCTTTGGCACTTTTTTCCTTCCCATGCTCCTGCGTTCAAGGAGTGTACGAAGGAGCCAATCATGCTTTGAGAATGTGCGGAAAGACAACGACTGATCAAATTCTTCTTTCGTACATAGATTTACACAACCTAGAGCTGGATGGATTCCAATCATCTGGGTCTATGTACTAGTAATGAATCAGCCTTCCCAAGTTCAAAATCTATCTCGCAAGATAAATCCGCGACCTTGATACCTGACCAAAGAATTCCCTACGATCTATAAACCGTATCGTCAAAAGCATTGTTGACCAATTCCAAACTCGCCTTCCCCGGTCCCAAATCTAGATCCAAACCCAAACCCAAACCCCAAAACAAATCCAATTCCAATAAACTAGTATATCAACAATCCGAAAAATCGGTAAAGCAACCTACCCCCGGCCTAAAAAGTCTAGATCTAGATTCCAAGAATACGGGGACTTGCTTTGGGGGCTAGCTATATATATCTAATACATTTCTCTTATTACTAGGTAGTAGTAGCCGAATCAAGGTAGGTAGAGAGAGGAAATTTAAAGAAAGATTACTTATTTCTATTCTTAGAGTAACTATAGTATCCCTATTCGCGTATATACTATCCGTTAGTAAAACAAAATATATTCGACTTGATAAATATAACAATAATAGTCCTACGTTGGAACTTGAAAGGAAATAGCAATTCTTCTAGACTGAAGAGTAGCGCGTACGCGTACTAAATAGACACAACACAAACACAAACACCCGGTGGCTATGAAAATTAAGAGAAGAGGTTATCTAAACATACTCTATTCGGTCACTTCCTTTCAATCATGTTCATTCCCAGACTCAGTCTCCACATACCAGTACTCCTATCAGTAATCCAATTGTGCTTCCGAGGAAGACGTAAGAGGACTCTTAACAATGACAAGGGAATACGATCTCTAAGCTGCCGTGCGTAATTAGTATGTAGCTAAGAAGCCGTGATATCTGATTTCAATAACGGGTATTGTGTTTTGGAAGCGAGACGAAACATCCATCACTTTTCCACGAAAGGAATGCCAAACGCGGTATCCTCCGAAGTTTAACCTAGCGCAAAACCCAACCCGAACACCAACCGAGCTCTTTTCGAGCTCGAATCCACGATGCCAGTAACCTCGTCGGCGCAAGTTAATACTCCAGCCCCAAACCAGAGACACAACCCTCCCGTCGAAAAAACAATGAGCGGCGTAAACTCTCCTCCCCCCTCTTACACATACCAAATCCTCTCCTAACAATCGCGCAGTTCACACCCATCAACCCACGGCCAATGCTACAAGCCCTGTACGCAAACCCAACCCTCCCTCCACCCACCAACCCACCCACCTCTTGCAAAAAGTCTAACCCAAATCCCAGCGTCGACAAAGATGTCATCATCCGTCTAAAATGGGGGCAAGAATACCACGGTAAACTCATCAGCGTCGATTCCTACATGAATATCCAGATGAGAGGGGCAGACGAGTGGATTGATGGCAAGTCTACGGGTAATTTGGGGGAGGTGTTGATTAGGTACGTTTGTTGTTTGGTTTGATTTGTTTGGATTTGGAATGAACTTTGAGGTTGCTTTGCTTTGGGAAGGGTTGTGCAGTGGCAGTGAGCAAGCAGATACTGAACCTTGAGATTGGATGGGCGAAGATTTCGAGTTGGATAATGCTGATACAATTACTACAGATGTAATAACGTCCTTTGGATATCGGCACTGGATGCGGCGGGCAAGGAGGTGGAGATGTCAGGATGAGCGGGCGAAAAGGCATGAATCTCTCACAATGCGTCAGATGGGGAAAATTCTGCGCCGACTACACGGTATCAAGGATGGTCACTGGAGTCTAGGCAGGCATCATCATAGTTTTGGACCATTCGGCAGTATGGTCAAGTCAAAAGGTGTGTAAAAACAAAGTCAAGCACCTTCCGCTTCACGCGTTGACAATCCAGGCGCTTTTCACGATTTTATGATTCTTCTCGCTTCTACCTAGAAGGAATGCGCATTCTCCGCCCATTGCTCTAGTTTCACTGCAATCTGCGCTGATGAACTCGCCTTGTACTGTCTCCGCGGTCTCTCCTCGTGGCAAGAATGTCGCTTTTGCATGGCCTTTGGATCACTGAAACATACATAACGACGTTTCCAAAACTGCTGATTCATCAAACCTCTCTGCTCTTCATACTCCTGTGCGTACCATATGTCAATTTTGTCCAAATTCAGTGTCGAAGAATTCCTGAGGCTCAGCAAGAACTCTGCCCATCTCCCTCCAATCTGTATTCTAAACGCGTGGAACGTCAAAAAATTTAATTTCGGTAGACGCTCTAGGAACTCGACACAGTCTGTTTGGAAGAAACAACAATCGCGAAGCTCTAGCTTGTGGAGCATGGATTCCTTCCCTGATGGGGTGTTGTACAGCAGAGGGGCCCTTTAAGGGATCAACATCCTGAATTCGCTGTCTTGGATTTCTGGACAGGCTCCTCTGTACCGTAGGTGAATGAGGCCTGGAAGCAGTTTGAAGAATTGCTTGCTGACACTTTCGCCGTCGCTGCTTGCGGTTTCTCCTACTGCTTGGGCTTCTGCGTTCAAAAACAGCGTCTTTAGTATTACGGCTTGTCTCGGCCTATCACGACCGTGAACTCGACTGGCAAGCTTCTTGCTGATGTCGACAATTTCTTGCAAAGATGAGCTGTAAAGCCATTGATCGCCCCATTGAGGACAAAATCGAAGTTCTATCAGTTCGATTTTGCTCGATAGGACGGCACCCATCACCTCAACCGCAGTCTTTTGTTTGAACGCTGGAGCTGGATCTTCGAGCGCCTTTCCAACCCAATTAATCTTCAACTTCGCGCAGAATCCTCTACGCCCGATGAGGGCAGAGCTCTTATCATTGACATTGAAATCGTTGTCGTCACCTTCATCACCCGAATCGTCGTCTCTCTTGTCCTTGTTGTCGCCTACTTTTTTATCCTTGATTTCTGAATTGTCCGCCTCTCCTTGCTTATCTGGGCTCGCAGGACCTGGTCGCCTCCACAGCAGGGCTCGAGACAGCTTAATATTCAGCTCACGCTCTGCCAATGCTTTCTCCAGATTTTCCCGGGGGTAAAGTGCCGTCTCCCCACACCAGATCGTCTTGCAACCAGGCAATCTTTTCAGAACTTCTCCAAGCCGTCGCCCGAACTCCCCCGACTCCACAAAGTCAAACTGATCCTTGACGAATGCTTCTAGCGACCTATCATCCTTCTTACCAATCACGATCTCCGCAAATTTAATAGGTATAATCTGCTGTGGTTCGATTGCCAGAAATTAGATTTGTGCGGCGAAGATGCCATCGACGTCGAAAGCGATTTCCTCGAGACGGGTCATGCGTCCGTCGTCGATGAGGAGGGTTATGTTGCGGAGGTGACGGTGAGCGCTCATTGCTCTTAGCTTTTCGTTGAAATCCGGGCTGACATGGCGCGCGTTGCGAAGGTCTCGGTCGCTGAGGTAGCCAGCGATCATTTGTACTAGTTCGGTTGGGAGGTCTGGGAGGTTTGGTTTCTGGGTTCGTGGTGGCTGTTTTGGGTGTGGCCGTCCCCGGGTCTTCTTTGGGTGGAGCTTCTTGGCCATTGTGGGATGGTTCCAGGTTGTTGTTCGGGTTGTAAGTCTTGTGCTGACAGATTGTAAGTCTTGTGCTGACAGATTGTAAGTCTTGTGCTGACAGATTGTATAGGGAAGGCGCTTATACTTGATCGCACCTGTTTCCGCGCGGATTCTCTTATCGTTTTCTGGGAGGATGCTATGCGATGACAGAGCAACGTCATACTTCAAAGCATATAAGTCATCCTTCAGTCCTCTCTAAACACAACAATCATTCTGTCGGCGCAAGAACAGGAGCGATTTCCGGGTGCAGCGCCAGACTGCTTTCGACCCATATTGAACAAGACGACTGCTATGGGACGCCACGAGCGTTACACCGAGAATTGTCTTCACCTGGTACTTTTATAATGTTCTTCTCGAACGGAGGAGGGCGAGTTACAGCCATGGGTTCGACTGCGTCATGTCCTGCAGGTTTTCTGAACAAAGTTTGGAGACACTCATGGAGGATCACCGCTCCCTGGTTTGTCTTTTTGAAACATAGTTGCTGATTTCGCGGTACGTGACATGGAGCTGGAAAGTTCGCAGTTCGATAACATACGCCTCCATGACGTATGTGTGAACGCAGTCAGGTAATCAGAGTTTGTCAGTCACCGATTTGGGATTCATTGCGAATTGTCTTGACAACAATGTTCCGTCTCCTCGAGCATGGCTGATCGCAGCTCGGAGCGTTGTGACAGAGAGCCTGTGGGTGTCAGTGTTCTTCTGCGCTTGCCGGTCGTAGGTTCGAAATCAGATAATAGACCAAAGTGTACGTAACAGGGCCGTAGGAAGAGATCCAAGTATGGGTTGTCGCGGCTTATGTATATAAAGCGATATCAGATTAGGTTCTTCTTCAATGTGGGCACCCGGTTGGTCTTGACCTCTTGACCGAAAGGCTTCCCACACGTCTTCCTGAAATGATGTCTTGATCGGTGTTATCACGTCTGGCTTTCCACTTTCGAGGAGAGTTTGAAGAACCGCCCAATTCGCAACGTTGACGTTGGACAAGAAGCAATGAAGGCCTTTGCATCTTTCATATCATCGGCAATTATTTCACCCATTAGCTTTGGACTAGCTTTGGACTGAACAAACGGCGTCGAAAGAATCCATCGATCAGCCGAGGAAAACGGAACTGGTGTATTTACAGAGGAAATTGGTGGAATAAAGAAGGAAACCCAGTATGTATATTAAAAAACCAATATTGAGTGTTAAAAGGGTGAGAGGGAATTTGGGTCGTACACACCAGGCTGAGCTTATATTGACCTCCTCCCAGCAGCCGTCTGCTCCATTTCTGAGGACTAACGAGGGGGTTGCATGAAGATAACGCAGCAGACAGCGCGATGTGCAATGGTCCGTGGTCTACGACATATTTTACATTCCAGAACTAAGGGTAGGTATGAAATGGAGGTAAGAATATCGCAAAATTCCAGAAGATGCAGCACAGACTCGCTGATGGAAAGTGACGGTAAGGATAGAAGCAGACAGCAAAACACAAATTCGGGTATTTGCATTACTATATTATCAGATCCCTTCCAGTAGATACCGATCCCTTCACCATTGCAAGATTCCTTCGCCCCACAACAGGATAGGGGGTATTGGGAAACAAACGCCAGGTCATGGTTACGCACAACAACAAAGTAGTTGAAGACGCCATGTCCGATTAAAACAACACATTGATTTTCCGAATAATTCCCCTAGCCTCAATATGATTTTGGCATCTCCCTCTCCTTGCCCTGTCTCTCGAACTGACTCTTCCAGTATTACACTCACACTTTCGCTAAGAGCAGTGTATCTACAAGAAAGCAGCAAACATGGCACCAGCGAAACCAAGAGCAGCACCACCAGCCTTGATGTGGGCACCAGCACCAGCAGAGCTGGAAGACGAAGCACCGGTAGCAGTACCCGATCCACTAGCCGAAGCACCAGATCCACTCGCCGCCGCACCAGAACCAGAGGTAGCCGTGGTCTTCGAAGCCGAGATAATCGAAGTGATGGATCCAGACATGGAAACAGTGACGGTTGTGTTTCCGTAAGGGATGGTGTTGAGACCGGTGCTGAGACCGGCGGGGATGGTGGCGAGGATGGGTTGGGTGGTTACGACGGCTGGTTGGGTTGTGATTGCTACGCCGCCTGCTGGTTGGGAGGTGACCACGGAGGGCATGCCCGTGACGACGCCGACGGAGTTTGTTTGGGTTAGGTATTGGGTATTTGGGTTTGAGTAGGGGGGAGTTGAGGTGGAGGTTGTTGATGCTGATGCTGAGGCGTCTTGAGCAGAGACGGCCGCGGCAAAGGCAGCGGCGAGGATGATGGAGTATTGCATTTTGAGGGGTTTTGGTTGATTAGGTGTATGTATTAAATATTGATTGTTGCAAGGCTTAAAGAGAGTACGTTTATCGACGGCGACGAAGCAAGGTTGGACGAGATAAACCAGAAAATGCAATTGAAGGTGAGATGGAGAAGGAGAGCTTGGGAAATGGTGCTTTATTAGAATTAATTGTATGGAACCCCCAGGTCGTCGATCAGCGTTGACAGTCGCCGCCATCGTGTCAATAGAGAGCCGTGCCTCTGCTGAGCCCCTGCACCGCATTCTAAATTAGGGGAGGCGAGCGTCTCTGATCCAATCATACTCCGTAGAATGCATATGGTCATGAGGAATGGTGGCTTGGATACCCGCCTTCGCATTAGCTTCAGCTGCGAAGAATCAGAAAACATCGCCCCTTTACGCGGCCCCAGTAGCGAGAATACCACGACTAAGACATTCTGATTCAGAGCAGCACGGTCAGTCCGAACCGATCTGTGGCATGGGAATCCTGTCGCATCTCTCGATCTTCGACAACACAGGAACGTGGAATCTCGTGGTGGAAAGGTTAATTTGCACATCGTGGAGATTGCGAGCCAGCCGTTGTTGTGACTCCCGGACCACGGGATGGTTGAAGAGTGTGGATCCTCATTCTCCAACGGCGCGTTACATAAACCAAAAGATTCTGCATTCTACCCATCTGCTGGTGTGGCAGCATAGCATTGCTAGATGCATCGAGACGAAACCAACCGATATTCCCACTATTTGTCGGAAGACGAACTATTGGGAGGCGAAAGACCCTCGCTTCTAGAATCGTCGGGTGCATTCTGTACGACTATTGATTACGACTCCATTCCCTGCCTTTGTGCGACGGACAAGGAACCTACTCCGTGTGTGCGAACGCATTCGAAGCATTCATTCCCGAGTCCCCAATATTACGAGACGTCCCGGCTGGGGGGTGGGCCATTGAAATGCACCGCAACTAAGTCGACCAAAGAAGCAAAGTGTGGTCATACCATATGAGGAATGTGATCTTGACGTGCTAAAGGACGTCTTTTCGCAACATTCTTTCATCTATTTTGTTCAGGGTTTTTTGAGTCCCTGGTCTACCCTTCTAACCACAGTATGTATAGTAGGTACCTCTTTCAATGCGATCCGGTCTCCCATTCCTCAACCCAACTTGTTACAAACACCGTCATTCAAACTTTGGCAGGACAAGTGCCAGGACAAGCTCTCGTGGGCGAAGCATGCATCTCCTGCCAACACGGCAAAGACCTCGACAGGCCTGTACTATGAGACAAGGCACCATCAAACCGAACCAACAACCATCTTTCCGGAATACGAAGAGCAGAAACGGCTATGCTGGCAGAATTGATTACGTTGAGACCCGCCAACCTGTCGATACCCTTCATTCGATTCTGTTGCTCCTATCCTTTGACTAGAACGACATGTACTACAGACATGAAGGTGGATAGGCCGAAGAGGGAGTATAGTACGAATCGGAGGGGTCGACCTTCGCGACGACGGAAGATAGGTGTAGTCATTACGAGACCGCAGCCGATTGATTCTTGCACCCCAAGATTCTCCAGGAGTCACAGATCCACTGCAGTTCGGCCCGCAATCATCATTACGAGCCGTGCCCCAGTTCTAGAAGGGCGAGAGAACGAGAACTGACTTGTTATGAGTGAATCTTCGTTGTCCTTTCGTGAGCGATGGTTTCAAACACTGTTTGTCGACTCGTCGAATAATGGTCCCTTGCTACCCGCCACCAATAGAGCTACGAGGGTCTCTGTTAGTGGCGGGTACTACTGTCCGGCGTGCATGATCTCGCTTCAGAAGAGCTGCACGGTTGTTTGATTGAATGATCCTTTCGGGTCGAACAGTAGTCTGGTACCGAACTTTCCATCCTGCAAGAATACCAAGATATCTAGCTATAATAACAAACTGCACCGGCAAACAGCGAAGGCGATATCAACAGGCCACAATCGTTATCGGGCAGAAATCGGTTGCGACGTCTCCCTGCTCGTTCGTTAGGCTGTCTCTACATGTTTTTGAGACCTCAAGGGCCATGTCGCAAGAGTGATCGCTTGCCCATGCCAGCTTGATTATTGGTGTTTTCACGTTCATGGATGTCAACAACTTGAGGCGGAGACGGCAGCGGCCTTCGTTCCGAACCTAGAATCTCGGTAAGACAAGTACCTCAGCTTTCCATAGTAGGTACCTTCTAGGGTCTTCTACGGACCGACCATGTTAGTTCCGAGCTCTTTCGATCTATGCTGAAGCAGGCGGAGGTAGCAGCGAGCATGACCACACTTGGGGGCATCTACTGTGGTATGCATATCCATGCAGAGAGCACTGAGAACGCTCGCTCCTTCTGGCATCTTTCTTTCGAGGTTACCGGGAGGGGAAACATTTTCGATCTCACATCCCAGATGATTTCAAGCCTGGCCATATAAATCCTACAGGTGGGCGAGGGGTAATGCGTGTGGTTGTGACGGAGGAGAGGTTCCCATTCTAACCTCCTCGTCACGAATCCAACAAGGCTACTCTTTTCCTGGATCCAGATGTTGCCTCTCAGGTCTTTGACTTGGGGCAGCCTTGGACAATGCTAAACATGCGAGCTTTGGACCGAAAAGGTGAGGAGGCGCTACTACACTGCTGCGGTATAGAATCAAGAGCTTTTGGATCTAGAATGAGTGTAAAGGCCTGGATCCTCAAGCTGGGTTCAGCTTTCTAGCATTGGGCACATCGAGGCCGTTTTCAGTGCCCTTGAACAAGCACTCCACCGCAGGATATAGTTCTAAGATGGATATCGATATCGCTTGGTCTCTGGCGATGTCCGGTTTCGAAATTTGCCGCGAGGGGAAACGATCCTAGGATGAAGATGAGAAGAGCAAGACGAAGACAATTGATAGGGTGATGATGCAGGGAATATGATGTTCGAAGGGGAGGAGGTAGCTTTGTATGGTCTCGGGAGTGCTCTTGCCTTTCCGTGTCTTTGTTTGCAGCATCAAACAGATGTCCCGTCGTCACTGAGCTGGAGTCGCGTCTTCCAACTTCGATGGGGAGATCCAGAGGTCGATCAATTCCCGCGCTACTACACCACCGAGTAGTATCTCAGCAGAAAGTGTCACGTGGACCACACATTCATATCCGCCGTGTCGCGTCGCGTCTCAACTAAACTCTCCTCAACTCCACCCTCAATCCTGTCGCCTTCACCTTCGACATCACTGAGTCTCTGCTCTTCCTAACCATGGCCAGCATGGCGGGCTTCGACGTGAGTGGACTCACTGAGCGATTCAGAACCTGGCGTAAGTTTCCCTTTGTCCACGCTCTTTTACACTTCTGACCTCTGTACAGGACCCAACCGCTTCCGAGAGACAACCCCCACGGATACACACGTATATCTACCATGTCTAAGTCCATCAGCGACAGCGGCAATGCCGCTATCTGCTTCTCTGAGCTCACACCCGCAGTCACCACCACCCGATCAGTCTTCTGGTTCGGGCTGGATAATCGCATCAATTGAGGAGTCTGAAGAGGTCAAGCACAATGTCGCCGCTGCACAGCTCCCGACAACTTCACCAACTGAGGCGCTTGAAGAGCCTGAAGCTCCCTTAGTCAATGCTTTCATTAGCTACGAACGAGAAAATCTGTTGGCTCTTCGACAATCGACATCTGTTCACTGCCCGGAAAGCCTCTCTCTGATTGCTGCCGAGATACAGTGAGCCAATTGCATGTCTGATTTAGCTGGTTCCTACTAACGTTCCTCTTCAGAACTCTCACCGATGAGAGAAAGCTCCGTACTCACGAATCGACTGCTCTTGAGCAGGCATTGATTGACCCTAGTGCAGTTTCTAAGAGGGGCACATCAATGAAGGCCGCGTTGAGAGATTCCATGCAATCTGGTGAGCTTTTGCCCCCACCGTCTACATTATCAGAGCACCGAACAGCAACAGTAAAATTGTCGCCATTGAACTCACAAGTTGCGCCCAATAAAACAAGAGTGATAGACATTATCAATTCTACTCTAACGAAATCAGGTGAAAGCTTGTCTTCGCGCGCGAAGAGACAGACAGAACCAAGATTGTCATCAGGCACATCGCAACAGCTTCACACCGCCAAAGCCACGACAGCTGGTCTTTCTGCCAGGGAGGAAGTCGCGCGCAGGGAAATGGAGGAGGACAAGTATATGTGGCACATCATGGCTGACTTGGAGGCGGCTGAAGCCGAAAACAAAGCGTGGAAGAAAGAGAGGAGGGCCTTCCAGAAAGCTGCCAAAGCGTTGGCTGCCTTAGCTGATGCTAAAGCAGAACTTAGGCATGCTGAGCTTATATCCAAAACGTTTCAGGAGCCCATGTCTGAGAGCGGCGAACCTGCTCAGCCAGACTCTCAATCCACAATAGCTTCTGCGAAGACTGTGGTGCCTTCGGCTGTTCCTGCCGACCTCGATTCTACAGTGTCAGAGACAGAGATCGAGAAGACTGCAAAAGCAGCAGCCCGGTCCAAGGACGACAATTCCGTTGGCAGTGACTTGTTCACTCAACTGAAGGGGGAACTCCACTTCGGCCCTTCCGCGGGTGCGGCTGATTTGAGGACATCCAAGCCTCGCCCAGTTGCCGCTGCCAGAAAGGCTCCGATAAATCTACCCTCAAAGGCTTCTGATAGGCCTGCTTCACCTCCGAAAGATCCCGTCAATTCAGAAACCACTGGATTCTATTGCAGAACATGCAAGCAGGAATTCAAGAGTGCTACTCATTTGCAAGTTCACTACGAGATGTCTGCAGCCCACCATGTTTGTAATGTGTGCAAGACAAACACAAACGGTTGGAAAGCGTTACTACTTCATTACAAGACGACAGGTCACGCGATCGTCTGCAAGGGGTGCTGTCAAGGCAATGGTAACGCATTTCCTGCTGACGGTGTAGCATATTGTTCGCACTTGGATGTCCAAAATGTGTGTAAAATTTGCAATCTTCATTGTGGGAGCTGGGATGCTTTGGACGAGGTACGGTAATTCTCAATCCTGCAATTCGAAACTGTACTGACGTCTGTAAGCATTACAACAAACACAGTAGCTGTCAGCCGTTCATCGGCAATAGAGATCAAGGCACTCCGTACGCTTCCGGTGCTTCTGTCGTTCCTCAGAAGCATACGGACCCTGTAGGTCAACCAAAACAGCCGCACTATCCTGCACCTGCACCTTCGATGCCACAAAATCAAGCGCCCCTGTATCAGACACTACCTCGCCCGAGCGACAGCTACAAGAAAGAGCCTCCACAGTACCAAGGACCACCTCCATTCGGCTCGACGCAACCGACCAACAATTCGCAGGCCCAGATAGCAAAGTCCGCTCATTCTTCTTTCAACGTTTCTTTTGCTGCCCCGACACCGCTATTTAGAGCGTTCGCGGGTCTTCCAAAGGCGCATAGTGAAGGCACAGCCAAGTATGCTTGGTTGGAGTATTTCGAAAAGGACACTGTGCCCAATGTTATCAATCGCTACCAGACAATTACCAGCCTTAACTGCTACGAAAAATGGTCCTTGGAAGAGCTACGATATGGCGACTACGAGAAGGGCAGGAAACATGGACCTGTCAAGGTTCCTCCACCGGTGTTCACAGCTCAAGATATTTCTCCAGCTATCCCTGTACATCGTCAGAGATCTGGTCCCAAAGCGTCTCCCACACCTCAAAGCTATTCACCACCTCCTTCCCATCACGCTGGAAGTTCCTGTTTCAGGTGCGATCGTCAATTCTCCACAACTTCTGGTATGATGTCGCATTTGGAGTCAGGAAGTTGTCCCGATGGTCCAAATGTACATGAATTCTACTCCACAGTGGCGAAACATTATGGTTGGGTCAAGTTCATCGATAACGCCGATCGCTACAACATGCTCAATGGTACACCATGGTCCAGCTACTCGCCTTTCTTCTGTCCATGTTGTAGACGGGTCTTTTCCAAACTGGCTAGCTTGATTTCACATATGGAGGTTAGCAATTGTGCTCAGGCCTACACTGACCTCATTTCCAACCTTCTCGGCTGGATTCGCGACAAGATCTGAACATCTTTGACTTCGTTGATGTGAATTCTCAGCTTGTTGCTAAGATTCAATTCTTCCTTTCCGTCACTCTGGACCATGCTTGCATGGATGTGTGTTGTGTCGTTATACCCAGGTTGCAAGGTAATATTATACTTTCTGATGGTTGATTACATGGTGGGAAGAGCATATTCTATGCCCTGACATACACGATGGCGATTTGTTTTACCGGCGTTTAGGGAAGAGTTCAGAGGCAAAGGCGCATACGTTGAAAACTGTATGATTAATCAAGATTCAATGGCTCCACAGTGTAATTTTAAAAATCGATTCAGACCACCCGGAAGTGTACATCATATGACTACAACACCATTATGATATCCACTCCAAGGTCGATGTGAGCAATTCACAGTGGTTTTGATATGTTTTATAGTGAAGTCCCCCAAACCAGGGCCTAGGCGTTTACAGGAATTTATGATCGTGGGTTACGCTCTTATTCCAATTTCTACTCCTTTGAAAAGAGCCACATCTTGAAATAGTGTAAACTAGCATCATAGAAACCTAGCTCGCACCTACCAAGGTATATATACAGAAAATCTTACAGAGTCTACGAACTACAGGATCAAAGACTGACAGGTACCCCAAGAAATCAAACAGCAGAGAAATTATTCATGAAGTCTAGTCTAGTCTATTCTAGTCTATTCTAGTCTATTCCAATATCTTACTTACCTCCAGTTTAATGGGTATATAACAAACCAAAACCAAAACCAAAACAAACATTACACAAAGCGAGGGAGAACGGGGATCAAACAAACATATTACCATCCTATTCAAAAAAGTCAGCAACTATGTAGTATCAAGAAAGGTGATGGATATAAAGTGGAGGGAAGGGAACTAAGGGGATGAACATACCAAAAGTCTCCCCATCGAGCGAAATACTCTCCACCTTTTTTTCAAAAACCAATGTTTGCATCGCGGCGACTGTGTTTGAGACGGTGGATTTTAGGGCGTTGGGGCCACAGACTGTTACATCATATGGTTGGTTAGTAAGTATATCTCAACCTCAATCAATCAAGCAAGACTTGATTTGTTGGAATGGAAGAAGAGAGTGGGGTAGTAGAAGTGGACATCCATACCTCTAACCATATTCCTCTTCACATCCAACACCTCCTTCAAAACCTCATTCATCTTCGGTCTTCCGTAGCGAATTTCAAGTGTACTCCTATCGGTTCCCTCGCTCAAACCCGCCGCAATTGTTAAATCAAGTTGCAGCGCTTTGGCGATACTTTCATCAGCGTCTTTACTCGTTACGTAGATGATGGCTTGAAATCTTCTTTCACTCTGCGCCGCTGCTCTCAGTGAACGGATTAATTCGTGCCGCGCCCAGGTAATCCATTCTGCTTTTCGAATGGACCAGATGAATGTCACGCTTCGCATGGCGCAGTCGTAGTCACCTGCTTTGGCGGCTTTGTTCATTTTTTCGGTGAGGTAACAGATCCATGGGAGGGAAGCTGTGAGGCCTGAACCACCGGCTATTGTGACGAAACCTTCGTAATGTCTGTGCAGCGGTCTTGTGTATTCTCCGAATGGACCGTCGACCCATGTCGTGACGCGGGCTTGTTGTGCTTCGATGTCTGCGTCTAGGGAGCGGAAGGAGGGGGATACGGATGATTTACGATAGCTTGTTAAAGAACCACGCGAGGTGAAGGAGGAGGGAGCGAAGGAGTCACACTTTGGGAGAACTATGCTGGATGGGGCTGTGATGGGGCCATTTGCATCATTGGCGGGGCGTCGCTCCCGATCTTCAAGGAAGCTGCCACTTGAGGAGTTCCGTGATAGAATGGGGCGGCTCTCTCTATTTGGGCTAAGCAGATTATTGCTTGGTGGTGAGCCTACAGAAGGTGCGAGGCTGACTGCGGAGTCGCCTCCATTGAGTCTGTTGATAGTCATGCTGGGGGCTGTAGGCGTAGTAGACATCTCGGAAAGCATTCCCTCAGAGACGATTTTGCTATGAGCACCAAGCATTTTGGTGAAGCCACCGCACGCTCTTATCAATAGAACTACCTCATTGCTGTCTAAGGAGCCTTTTCGATTTGGGATGGAGGCGACTGTGAATGGATGGTTTCCGATTGAAGAAATCCCTGGTATAGCAATGTAACAATGTTGGCCAGGCTTCCATCTCATCTTTGTGGGGACTTGCACTGCGACTCGCGTCATGTTTCCTGGAAGATGTTCCAGCGTCGTAGGGTACCCCGCTGTAACATTAGTGAAAGGGTATAGGAATCGATTGCGGTAGACGATGCGTGCAAATACAGAACAGCCCCAAGCCCCAAATGCTGAATAGAAGAATTCGGGCTAGTATCGGAGTAAGCATTGCTCTTCTTGAACCCTTCTCCAACAGTTGGACTCACTGCAACAAGTTCGTTTCTGATGTGCCAAAACATCAGGCAAAACCATCCAAGAGCGAGAGCGATATGTCCATGCTTGAAGACTTCGTAGGCCATGTTCCTGAAGTAAGGCAACGAGAAGACGACAAGACAGACAAAGTCGACGAATAGAAATGTGCCAGAGAACTAGGCGCTTTTTAGTTTTTGGGCTGTAATGGTAATTGAGAGAATTCGCACCTCTCGTCGTCGTATCTGATACAAATGAGTAAGCTCAGCAAGTCCACCTTCCTTGACGGGAGCTATCAGATGAGGGACCTATTGTTGAAGTCAGTTCGAGCTTCTAGTACAAGCGATGAGTTCCATACCACGTGAATAATTGATAGACAAAACATGGCATATCCAACAAAACGATGCCAGATGTTGAGCTTGGCATAAGACACTCCAGTCAACAACGTGATAATGTTCATTTTCCCGGCCAGCATCATCAAGGGCGGGGTAAGAGCAGACATCAGAACAGCACATCGAACCGATAGAGGTGGTGATCCAAATCGAAACTGCTCGCGAAGGTAGAAGCCTTGATAAAATGGCATGACGCAAAGAAAGGCCGTTGCTAACGCAAGCAGACAGATCAAGCCGTATGAAATGTCCACTTTCTCACCCATCTTTCCCGTCAGCCTTCGATAAGTGAACGATCGCCAAAGAGCCTGTAGTCTTTCCAGCACTCTCTTGTTTTTGTTGAGGTCGGCCAGGCGATGTCGCAAGTGAAGGTATGAAAAGAGGAGAACGATAGCGCCCCAGAAGTAGACAGTCCAGAGGCCATAGTGTAAAAATTCGCCGTTTGAATATCGTGCTTGCGATCTGTTGTAGCCAATGATGAAAGCCTCGCATGATGCATTCATACATCTTAAATCCGAGATGGGTAAATCCCAGAAAGGATTGTCAGGTCCATCGCCGGTGAGTCCACTCAGTCCATGGCCCATCGTAGCCCATAAAAATCTTTCCCAGAGCAGCTGTGTATGGAGAGAGTCCAGTCTGATGAAAAAGGCTCCAAGGTATTTGTCGAAGAGTGCAAAACTCGATAATGCACGAACAGGGCCTGAGGACAGGTACAATATATGATGCAGTGGCAGGCGGCCAGCTCCAGCCTCTTTTCGGAAAAGCCGCGGACTGGTCAGTGTCCCTATACGTTTCTTCCAGCCACACCTCCGTTGTGCAGAGGCTTGCTTGCGACACTTGATAGGAATTGGGGCTCCGAGGGAATCGAAGGAAGAACGTCAAGATTCCAAGAATGTCTCAAAGATTAGCGACGGGTGGATATAGTAAGTGGTAGCTTGCATGCATATGAAAGATAGACAGTGGCAATTTTCCGGCTTGCAACAAGAGCAAAGGGACGGATACAATTAAGAACGAGTGACTTGTACTAAACACCAGGGCTGAGGAAAGCATCAAGAAGAGCATGCTCGGACAAGGGTGTCATGACTACCGGGCCCGAAGGAATGAA
Organism: Venturia aucupariae; assembly: GCA_003693225.1. Taxonomy (NCBI): domain Eukaryota; kingdom Fungi; phylum Ascomycota; class Dothideomycetes; order Venturiales; family Venturiaceae; genus Venturia; species Venturia aucupariae. The sequence continues at coordinate 30,811 of QWZN01000053.1, read as the reverse complement.
GCGAGAGGCATGATTGCTCCAAGGAGGAGGTTTTGATGCTCAGCCCATATGCTGGCCCGAATTAGAACCAGCTATCCGGAAGCACTAAAGCTTAATTCACCAATCGAAACGGTAAGGATCATCGAGAGATCAAGCCTCATGCCATGTAGTTGTGTCTCTAGCTTCAGCTGTCACGCCTCCCAGGGGAAGGGTATATGTCTCAACAGAAACCCGCCGCAGTAAAGGCCATAGCGTGTGGACTGGGGACTTTTCTTTGGTGTATAAGAGCGAAAGTCGTTCTGGAGTGGCTGATTATCTGATCCAGCCTTCTGTTGTGTCGGGGGTTTTCAGGCGTTCGCTTGAGGAAATGAGATGGACCCCTTGGAGTTGAAGTGCACGTCCCCTGATTATGAAAGACGGGACTAGCCGGAACTGCTTCCCGGGTTTTAGATGCAAAGTATCACTGCATAAGAGGATCACAGCCGCTTCGGATTTTCGACGAGCATTTGGTACGACGAGCATGTTCGAGATGATTTATTTTCGGGTCTGGTACGAAATCTGTCACCGTATCGAAAGCGGTGACTTGCAGTGCAAGATCGATCGAATCATCAAGAGTGGCCCTCTCCCGACGAACTCCTCTATCACGAGAAGTAGATATACAAGGAACGACCATTCCTCATCTCCTTATTCTTCGTATATCGAACTTCTCTACTTCTTGGCTTGAGCAATTGCCAATGCCGCAGCACTCTTTCCCTTCTCATTCTCTTCCTTTATCCAAGTCTGAATATAGCCGGGCACTTTCTGTACCTCATTGTACGAACTAGCCACCGGCTCTCCATACTGCGTCCAGGTCGGTACCACACCGGTCCAGATGTTTCCGACCACATTTGGATCCTTCAAATCATGTCTGTCGTCACTTGGCCCACCAACTCTAACTTTCGCACTTGCGCTCGCAATATCAACCCTCACAACCGAAGTGCTTGTCATTTCTGCCTTGGTGGGCGGATTGCGACTGTTGTCCCAACGGTGTGGAACCAGGTCGTCCGTGATCCGAGTGAGTGCATATAGTCTCTCCTCTTCCGAAGTCACAAAACTAGCATAGCCATGGACGATGGCAGAAGCGTAGTTGCAAGAGTTGTGGAAGGGTGTCAAAGATAGAACGACGCCTTGCATAGTAGTTGCTGCGACGCAGACCGGAATCTGATTATCAGCTAGAAGCTTGAACATCCTAGCGGTGGATGAGCCATGTAAATATATTGCTCTTGGGCCCGATGAAAGATCTTCTGGTGCTTCATCCTCTGGGAATGTGCCGGGAGCACTGCTTGCGGTTTCTTCTGGCTTTTGTGAAGATTCGAAGTCGCCGGTACAGCCTAGCATAGGCAGAATGAATGGGAATGGATCGTCTCCTTGGGGTGGGAATGAGACATGCAGGACTGGGGTGTCATCGATGATCTGGTGAATCGTTCCAAAGTCATATTTCCCTAAAGCCCGGTTAGTAGGTGACAAGTTCAATGAAGCAATCAAACGATTCTCACCTCGAGTTGGCAGTCTTTTCACTGTTGCACGTGGATGTTGCTCGTATCCCTCTGACATGATGCTGGTATTGTAGTTGATGAGTTGAGACTACTCTGTCTATGGTGCGAGATCTGCTTTTTACAGCAAGGCTTCAATGACTGAAAGCTTTGTGACTCGAAAAGCTCACATCACAACGGTTCAACACCCACCCGATCAGATTGCTGGCTACGGCAGAATGCACGAGGGCTCCGGATCGCCAATGGGGGGGGAGGCATTGAGAAGCGACCCAGGTCCTCGCATGGACTTGCCCAAAAGCGTAATGGTGATTCAGCGCACTACTATGCTTGGAAACAGCCGGTATACGGTGCTCGGTGTTGTAAGACGGAATGAATGTGGTGTCGGGTCTGGACCGGTACCTTGTGTGAGTTTCAGTCGAACCTCAGATACATTCGGCCAGGCTGGAGCCCATCGAAGATCAAGCTGACGAGGAGAATGCTTGGAGAAAGTGAAGTCAGTACATCTAAATCTTCAGTCTGAGAACACGACTATATTTGAAGTCCTCATCACGTGGACATCTCTGGCGCGCAACCGATTGAAGCATCCAAACCTTTTATATCTGAACAACCACCAACATAATGACTGACATTGCCCCATCTCAAGACTCCTCAGAAGCTGGCCTTCGCGTAAGCCATCCAAAAACCTCGAGAAGAAAGCGCGATACTGATCAATCACCACAGAGACTCCTTCGAGGTTCCGCGAAGCGTACCAGGGAGCTTTTCGCGGAAGACTTTGCTTCTCCAAACTCTCTAGAAACCAATCCCTCACTACCCTATTCAGTCGCACCAACCGTCCTATCTCCCCAGCAACTAGCAGACCAAGCGAATCTTGCCTCGCGAATACACAACGAATACCAAGATGTAAAGCAATTACCGCCCTACCTGGAAGCCAGGCTCCAAGATGCTGCCGCGACAGCAATCGCAAAGCGCGCAAAGAAGACGAAAATGGCTGCTGAAGCGGATCGCGCGTCCAATCCAAAAGTTGCGAAGATGATAGAAGGCATCGCCGTGCGAGGGGATTCAGCGAAGCAAGCCGCTACATCGAATGCGCTCACAGTACGAGGGAAAGGACCTGCACCTCCGAATGCTTTTGGTCCAACACCTAGCAGAGATCTACCGCAAAATATGAGCTTGATACGGAAGGAGGCTTATCGACAACCAAGACCGGATTGGCATGCGCCTTGGAAGTTGATGCGCGTTATCTCCGGTCATTTGGGATGGGTGCGGGCTCTAGCTGTCGAGCCTGATAATAGGTGGTTCGCTTCTGGGGCAGGAGACAGGACGATCAAGGTCTGGGATCTGGCTTCAGGCAACTTGAAGGTCACACTCACTGGACATATTTCGACAGTACGAGGATTGGCTATTTCTCCACGGCATCCATACCTGTTCTCTTGCGGAGAGGACAAAATGGTGAAGTGCTGGGATTTGGAGACGAACAAGGTCATCAGGCATTACCATGGACATCTGAGTGGTGTGTATACTCTGGCTCTGCATCCAACGTTGGATGTTCTTGTCACAGGTGGCCGCGATGGTGTAGCAAGAGTCTGGGATATTCGGTCTCGAAGCAATGTCCACGTTCTCTCCGGTCACAAAGGCACGGTTTCTGACGTCAAATGTCAAGAAGCCGACCCACAAGTCATCTCAGCTTCTCTGGACGCGACAGTACGAATGTGGGATCTGGCAGCAGGAAAGACTATGGGTGTACTTACGCATCACAAAAAGGGTGTTCGCGCGTTGACGACCCATCCCACGGAATTCACCTTCGCCAGTGGCAGCACCGGCTCCATCAAGCAGTGGAAACTTCCCGAGGGAGCTTTCATGCAGAATTTCTCAGGTCACAACTCGATAATCAATACCTTAGCTGTAAACGAGGATAACGTGCTTTTCTCGGGCGGTGACAACGGATCAGTCAGTTTCTGGGATTGGAAGACGGGACATCGGTTCCAGAGTCAGGACAGTCTTGCGCAGCCGGGTTCGCTGGATGCTGAGGCTGGATTGATGAGCTCTACGTTTGACAAGACTGGGTTACGATTGATTTGCGGAGAGGCGGACAAAACTATTAAGATTTGGAAGCCTGATGAGAACGCGACGGAGGAAAGTCATCCGTTAGACTGGAAGCCTACAATGGGACGAGAGAAGTTCTAGGCTATCGGTGGGGGGTGTAAGATATGGACATAATGAAATCGTTGCAGACATCATCATCAAGGTTATGAGGAGAGAAATGCGTGGGATACCTACGCATGAAGAAGGAGAACCAGGGTCACCGCACCATGAAGCTGCATCGATATCGCAGCACACACTTCGATGCCGCCGATCAGCGAAGACCGTTTGAATTTTGAGAAAAGTCCTGGAACCCTTAGATATTGGATAATTTCGCACGGCAAGAGGTCATCATTTAGGAAGGATAAGGGTCTGTGATAGCATGCAGTGCATACCTGCTAGTATAACTTGAAGGCTTTTGCAGGAGACAACAGTTCTTCGCACAGGTTCCCCCCTAAAAATTCATGGAAGTAACTATCTATTGCGATCATTTCCTGGCAATTTCAAAGAGGAACATTGCTAGAATTTGATGGAATATCTATTTGCAATTAGTACTATGCATTGCTATTGAGATTTCGCTTGGGATTCCAGATGACTTTTGGTAACCTAATTGTGTTACTATCATGAGTGTCATTTCAAAATACGTGATATATCATGTCTATACTGCAGATGGACTTTAGCACTTTGATACTGCAATGACTACTGTGACGCATAGAGATATGTGAATAGTTAACAGTGGAGATTCTCCAAAGTAACTCTTACCACCATGTGCCTTCCTGATTTAGCTCCCTTTTGAGCGACGCGACGCGTTCGCGTTCTACATCTCTCCAACGGCCAAATTATCACCGATCGCTACAACATCAGACAACCACCCATCAAAATGGTCGCCATCCGAAAACCCAAGCCAACGAGGATAGAGAGAGCACGCCAATACCTCAAAGGCGGCGGCGTAACCCGCGAAGATTCCGACGACGAACTCGGCACAGAAGATTACCCCTGGGAATGGATCTACGATTCCCATAGCACTCTCAAATCCAAAGATGGCGGCCGAGACGGCTCAAATAAACGTACTGCTATCGCTGCTTTCAGCGAGAGTGCCATTGTTGGTGCACGGATGGGCAAGTTTGAATGCAAACTTGGGGATGCGGTGTTGTTGAAAGCGGATGGGAGTGAGGCGTGGGTGGGGATTATTACGCATTTCTTTGAGGATGAGGAGGGCGGGGAGAAGATGGCGAATTTTATGTGGTTTAGTACGCCGAGGGAGATTAGGAATAAGGCAAAGAGAAGGACGGATGCTCTTGAGGTGGGTTGTTCTTTTGCTTCTTACGCAGTTTCTTCATGATTGGGGATCCGGCTTTTGTCGAAGACTTTACTGACATTAAGTAGAATGAGCTTTATATTGGTGCTGCTTGGGATGACAATCCTTTGGCGTCTATCAATGGGAAGGCGCTTATTATGTCACCCGACAGATTCAAGGAGAAGTTTCCCAAAGGAACTGTTCCGAAAACCTCAACACTTTATGGGAAGGTGTTTATATGTCGGAGAGGCGTCAACTCGCGGACTGCTACGTATACTGAAGAATTTATCTGGGAGGAAATCTATTCAGACTATGACCATCTCTTTGACCTTGAAGACTTGATCAAGTCCCAAACCAAGATGACTCGGAAACGAGGACCGAAGTCGAAGGAGGACCATGAAGAATTTGTGGTAGGAGATGACGAAGATCCGGATGCACCGAAGACACCGAAAAAGAAGCGGAAGTTCAATGATGCTACGACACCGACGTCGAAACGAAAAGATCTTACACCACGTAAATTTCTCACACCGACTCACAAACGCATCGTTGTCAAAAAGGCTCTTGAATTTACACCACTCGGAACGAGGATACTCTCCCCACAAGTCCTTGCCTCCCCATATGCTCAAGCCAGGAATCAACTCCACGTCTCCTCGGTTCCAGCAACTCTCCCTTGCCGCGAAGAAGAATTCTCAGAAGTATACTCTCACCTCGAAAAGGCCATCACGGACGGTACAGGCTCCTGCATCTACATAGCCGGAACCCCAGGCACTGGAAAGACCGCCACCGTACGCGAAGTAGTGGCCCAACTCAACGCCTCTGTCTTAGCAGAAGAATTGGACGACTTTATATTTGTCGAGATCAACGGCATGAAAGTCACCGATCCACATCAATCCTACTCCCTCCTCTGGGAAGCACTGCGAGGCGACCGAGTAAGCCCGTCTCACGCGCTCGAACTTCTGGAACGCGAATTCTCAACGCCGAGTCCGAGGAGAGTTCCTTGCGTTGTGCTGATGGACGAACTCGATCAACTTGTCACGAAGAATCAAAGCGTCATGTATAATTTCTTCAACTGGCCTGGATTGAGGCATTCGCGTCTCATTGTTCTTGCTGTGGCGAATACCATGGATTTACCAGAACGAACCTTATCCAATAAAATCTCCTCGAGACTTGGGTTGCACAGAATTACATTCAAAGGATACACTCACGCGCAACTTATCCAAATCATCGAATCCCGTCTTGCCAATGTCCCTGGAAAACTCGTTCATCCAGATGCTGTTCAATTCGCGTCTCGAAAAGTAGCTGCTGTATCAGGAGATGCCCGTCGCGCTCTCGATATCTGTCGGAGAGCTGTCGAGATCGCTGAAACGGAAGCATCTCTCTCCACTATAACCGAAGAAGAAGATCAAGATCAGCCAGCACCGAATACGCCCTCCAAGACCGGTCGAGGCAAGAAAGCAGCACTTGGAAAATCAAATCTAGGTACACCGCAAAAGAAGAAAGCGCCAACAGAGGGGGAGATTGGGAAACAACATATCGTCACCATTGCCACGATTAAAGCAGCCATTGCTGAGGCGACTAGCAGTCCCCTCCAACAATATCTCCGCTCATTACCATTATCATGGAAAGTTTTCCTCGCTGCCCTCCTCGCACTCCTCCGTCGAACAGGTATCAGCGAATCCCTCGTCGGCGATGTCCTAGATGAAGCCAGGAACATGTGTTTAATGACTGACTCTGCACCAATGCGTCAACATCTACTTCTCGAAGCCCCGACAGGTTCTTCCAAAGAAACAGAAGAAACCGAAACGGCGACGGAGAAGAGGAGGAAAGCGTTAGCGAAAGCAAAAGGGCTGGGTATGGCGGCGAGGGTTCAGGGTATGGAAGCGGCGGTTATGGGGTTGACGGAAGCGGGGATCGTGGGTGTTGAGTCGAGGATGGGTGAGCGGGCGAGACGGGTTAGATTGGGAGTTGGGGATGAAGAGGTCCGATTGGCGTTGAGGGATGATGAGGAGGTTAGAGGGTTAGGTTTTGCTGTTTGAGATGAGTATGTGATGGTTTGGAGGTGTCTTGTCTTGTTAGCGGGGGACTTGTCGTGTCAAATATTGTTTTTGAAGCGTTCCCGGGCATCTTGACGGCTGGGGATATTTGTCATGGTATTTTGTATGGTTTACTCTTTAAACTCTTCACTGGTGCTTGTCTTCTGGTGAGAGGAATATCAATCAAGATTCTCAACATCTTTGTACTATATTTGTATCTGAACGAGACAGAGAAACGTTGCTTACGTCAATACCTCTCCCGATTTCGAGAAATGCGGAGATTGTTCAATTACTATTCCTCCATCTCATACCATTCACATCCACCACATCCTCAATTAGGTTCCTACACGATTTACATTTCCATCCACAAACTGTGACCGCTACGAAGGAAAGAAGCTGTTTCAACCACATCGTTCGCGAAAAAAACTCAAAATAACCCCTTCAAGATATGACAGGTGATCATATAGCGATGATCATATACCGAGTACCATAGTAAGGCGCGTAAATCTATATGATGTGCTTTATATACCCGAGATAGACGACGATAAGCGACGAGGTTGTTTCGTAGTAGTGCGAGGAGTTTCCGGCGGAGGGGGAGATGGGGAGGGCCGTTTTGTTTTTGTTAATATAGGTTATATTGGTACTATGGGCGTTGTGTACTAAGTAAGATGCCGTAGCTTTCGATNGTTGTGTTGGTGTCGTTTGTACTGGTTGATGGATTTGCTTTTGTAGTGCTCTGGTTCTTGTATCGTTGATACCCATGGATCACTCTGGGAGTTGGTCTCTGTAGTGTAGTAGTGTGTTGTAAATGGTACTGATTACCTCTATATACCAACGGACGAATTGTTAGTGAAACACACGGGCGTGCCAGTAGGAAGGACGTGTTGGCGCACATGAATCGAAGCATCGAAGTCAAAGAAACTCCTCGTGGTCAGCAATTGCTGGCATGCTTCTGCTGAGACGCGGCGAATTCGAAGATTGACCATGGCGGCCGAAAGAATGGCCCTCGAGGCTCTCGTCTGTTTGGCTGTGGGCTGGGCTGAGGTTCCTGGCGTGACAGTGGTGGTGAGGTTGTTGTGTGGGAGAATGACTCCCGGTATCCAGTCACTGCTATGTACTCTGGTAGTAGCATGGAGCTGGAGTACCGACCGACACTCGATCTTCTCCACAATTACTGCATCTGGATCTCTTGACCGTTGCATTTCCCCTGCGTCTATCCGTACAAAGGTACAGCCGCCACCCTCCAACGCTTGCAGGGTACCCCCCCTACAGCGCGGCGGGACAATATCAACCACTCATTCTTGGCCTCCGTTTCGACGCGTCAAAGGAAGAGCACAAGGCACAAGGTCAGGCCCAGGTCAGGTCCGCGAGAGGCTGATCTCAAGGTCCCAGTCCATCATATAGTTTCGCCCACGACTGATATTCGTTCGCAGAGGGAGCGACAATAATCTTCCCACGCCCTTTCCACCATCCACTCACGGCTTCCCCTTCCTTGCTTGCCACGGCGCTTCTGAGCTCGGGCTTCCACCTTTCAAGCCACCGCTCATCCGGATTGAGCAAAGTCTCTACAACCTCAGCGCCTCTCCCACTCGCTATGAGGCGTATCATAATCTCGGTAGAATCGCAATGTCCCGTGCTGAAGATGCTGCCAAACACTATCAGCAAGACCCTAGCCAGCAGAGGTCGAGGGAGCCTCATGGACGCAAACTTTCCCTGGCCAGCATATCAATTCCGAACATCCTGAAAAGAAAGCCATTGCCCCCCAACTCTCCGCTTCTCCCAGTCCAGCTTCCGCGATCACCATCAGAGAATCCAGCAGCCCTGGTAGTTCCACCGAAGCCATTGGCGCGTCAACAGCGGCCTTTGAACCTCTCCACACCCATCCCAAGTCCTGGTTCAGTCCTACTCGAACTGCGGGATCTCGATAGGTAAGGGACGCGATTCACTCCGGCGGCAGGCATTGTCCCAAACGGGACAGGCTGGGGAGCATCGTTGCTGATCATTATCGTATAGTAACCCTCATGGCCATACTCCACATCCAGGAGTAACTCCCACTTTGTTAGATTCACAGCAAGATTCCTCCCCTGGTGAATTACTCCCGTCTTCGAGATACCAACCACCGCCCAAATCACCACACTATCGAAACGTTTCTCTGCCTGTGGGGAATCCTGTTCAGGCGAGACATGATCGCAATTTCAGTCTGCAATCGGCGAAGCAGTTTCTATTTGGCGGGTCAGACGAGAGCGACAGACACAAGCCGACCGGCACTTCGAATATGACGGCCTATGCTTCGCAGGCCCCTGGCTTGCGATTGAACATTGACGACACCTCGAGAGACTATAATGACGGTGTCAACGAGTACTCGGGTGTGCCACATACACCCAACTCGCAACAACCACGGAAATTGAGCAGCTTCTTTGGATGGAACAAAAAACAGCAAACGCCTGGGGGCGACTCTCCCTCCACGACGTTTTCGAACCAGTCATTTTCACAACCTGTATCGCCTATGCCTCTGACCGGTACTGGATTCGGGCAGAAGCCCACAGCCTTGGACATACCGAAGGCAAATGCTGCCGCGAACATACCCTACTTTCAGTCTACGCCTTCACTACCTACGCCGCCCCTGACGTCAAGCCATCTGGCTGAGCTGGAACGCGAGCTTCGAGAAATTAGTGCTGAATTGGCAAACTCTATCAAGCGCGAGATGGAGTTGGAAGATCAGATTGAGGCATTGCAGTCAGAGACTATCGCATCGCAAGGGCTCGAAGCAGGCAAACGAACGAGCGACTACTACTCGGACTCGGGAGCTGGATCTGTGCGCTTCCCTACTGGCGACAGCGACGGAAAGATTGAGCGATTGGAAAGGCTGAGACGAATGGCTGAGCAAGAGAAGGCGTCAATCAAGCAAGACATGAGCGAGCGATTACAGGATGCTCTGAAGCAGAGAAGAGAAGCTGAAGAACGGTCACAATTACTACACGAACGCTTGCAGTCAAGTGGGTCAGGCATTGTGGATGGTGACAGAGTGAGGGAGCTCGAGACTACACTTGAAGAAACTCGTCGAAGACTGTCCGAGGAACGGCAATTCCGGCAAAACTTCCAGGATCTGGTCGGCGGGATGCGACTAGAGATTGAGCAGCATAAGACTGAGAAGGAGAACTTGCGTGATGAAATTTTACCACAGCTACGTTTGAGGATAGAAGGGTTGGAAAGCGAGTCTGCAGAGACGCAGACGACTGCATACGACCAAACGAAACTACAACACGAATTACAAATGCTGAGAGAAGAGAATCAGACGCTGGCGAAGTCAAGGACCATTGCACCAGAACAGACGCAATTGCAACAGGAAATACAAGCACTCCGGGAAGAAAACAAGACTTTGGCGGAGTCGAAGTCTAATGCGCCCGATCTCACGCAGTTGCATCATGAAATAAAGACTCTGAGGGATGAGAACCAAACTCTAATCAGTGCTCGAAGAATGCAGCTTGAAATGCAACAGCAAGGATCGCGAATAGGCATGATCTCAGAAACCGACGTGCCTCCAGTACCTCAGACACCAGCACAGTCAGGACTTTCACGCTCGAAATCGTTTGCTGCCAGAGGAGGTCGATCGTCACGATCCAATTCCAACGCAGGCGAGCGATCGTTGACCCGAGCCGACTCTGTTCGAACTGGAGGAGCAGCAGCAGGAAACTTTGAGTCTCGTGAAGTGCTAACGCAGAAAGTGAAGGACATGGGAGAGCAGAGAGATGCTCTACACAAGACATTGAAGCTGCTACTAGACAGGTACATGCTTCAAGAGAAGGCCCACAACAAGCGCATTCGAAAGCTCGAAAGGGAGCGAGACCGTGCGTTGATCCTGACGCCTCGACGGACGGCCTTCCACACCGAGGTTAAAATCCTGAAGGACGAGGTCATCACGTTACGCAAGCGTGCAGACGACGCTCTGGACTCGAAATGGCAGTACGAGAAGAACCTTGGAGGCCTGAAGATGGATCTTGACCGCGCGCAAGAGGAGACTACTTCGTTGCGAGGCCTTCTGCAACAAAAAGATCTGTTTGTCTCGGATCGCCCAGGTTCGCAAAACGGACCAACGAGCGAGCTGACATCGACCATGTTACTTGACAAAGCTTATGAAGAATTGCGAACGACGCATGCTCTTTCCATAGCTCACCTCAAAGACATGGAAGCTGATGAAGGCTCGCCTATCAATGGCGACGCCGATAAAATCCTCGAATTGCTAAAACAAAGTATCTCCGAGGCAGAGGCTGAGCGTGATCGCGCGCAGAGTGCGGCAGAAGAATACAGATCTCAAGCCCGTACTCTTCAGAAGTCCGAGCTCGACCACCTTTCAAAGGAGCAGAGTCTTGCTTCTGACTTGTACGCATCAGCAACTCGCATGGATGAACTTGCCAATCAGGTTCAGGACCAGCTACAATCCAACTCGGCATTGAGACAGAGACTTGCGGAGGCCATCGAGAGGGGCGAACGTGAGCAGAAGACTTCTGCGGTCAAGCTCACGCAAATGCAATCGAGACTCCACGAGTTGGAAGACAAATTGGTAGCTGCCCAACAACATTCGGAAGACATGGTTGATACCCATGAAGATGAGGTCAGGGAAATGGAAGAGACTGCCGGTGCTCAATTGCAACGTGGGAACCCCGGTCTCCTCAACGTCAACGCACCATCACCGATGTCAACGGTCTTTGCACAAAGGAGCCCGCGGCTTCATCAGACCACCAGTGGGGTTGGTATCTCGATTGCCGAGGCCACGGACACGGGTGCGCTTGAGAAGAGGGTTGGTGAGTTGGAAAAGGCGTTGAGCGAAGCTGATAGGGAGATGAGTGAGGTTGTTACGAAGATGAATTTGGCGCAGATGGAGGTTGCCGAGTTGCAGTCTGAGAGGTAAGTTCTTTGATTCGCCTGTTGTTGGTTTTTAACACATTTCTAACGTTCGTTACAGGGACGAAGCTATGATGAGGACGAGACGTCTTCAGGCTGCTGTTGGGCAGGAGAGGGCTGTTGCTAGGCAGTTGATGTCTTAAAACCTTTCCTTGCGCTCGAAAAACCTCACTTTCCACATTGGCTTACGCATAAGCCAGGCTTGTACGAGTTTTTTTCTTTGGTTTGATGCTGGGTGATTGTTTGTTTGTATATATTTGCATTACTAATATGGCGGGGTGCGATTTGTAAGATGGACGTTTACGCATTTTGGACAGGTGTCTTTGGGGGGGTGTTTGTGAGCGCTGGTCCTTTTTTGGGGGTTTGTCCTGGTCCTCTTACAAGCTCTGGATTGCTTGCTTGCTTGGCAGATGGCTTATTATTATAATACCCCCGCCACTACCCATGAAGAGGAACGCGCGTGACGCATGGCCGTCTTGCGGATTAAAAGGGTTTTTGTGTAGTGAATGATGATGAAGGGGATGAGGATGGTTATTGTATTTTAGTTTGGTAGTATGTAGTAGAAGTAATTTTGAGATTTTGGTACGAGACTTTGGATCTTTGGATTGGGGGTTTTTGGTTTGGTTTGTTTTGTTTTGTTTTGTTTTTGGGGATGTTCTTGGGATGAGGTGAGGTACTAAGGTGAGGTAAGGTAAGGTGAGGTAGTAGGAATAGAGATTGAGATTATTGAATTAAGGGTAAAGTTATTCCAAACAATTACGCGATTAAAAAAATCGAGAGAGCTATTATCAAGTATTTCTTATTGCGTTCATGGATTGAACTTGTTTGTAGTTTAGGTAATAAAATAATAGGTATTCGATATAGATTTGTAGCTCGAACGGGTTAATTGAAGATATTACCTATTACTCTTTTATAGAATTAATAGGTTCACGTCTATTATAAGAAGTATATAGATTTGTTGGCGTAAAGCGTACTGATAATGTCTAGTATCTAGGTTCTATAAGGTTAGACTTTAAGATATCTATAATAATATTTTATAAACTCTCCGCGATAACGATTCCAAGACCCATATTGGGAATATCGATCGAATATAGCCCTAGAGCGCGAAATCTAGCGATAAATAATACAAGCCCGTTGTTTCGAAATAAAGTTAATAAACCACGGGAATCTATTCTTTAACTATTCGGGTGTTTGGGTTGGCGTGTTTAGGTATAATACTATTCGATCGGGTAAGAAATAAGTAAAGGTAATAGCGAGCTATTATAGCCGTAGATATAGAAATACTTCTATAGAGCTACGAGTCGCGCGTCTAGTTTCCTAGCTTCCTTCGCGTGTTCCTTGGGTCTGAATCGTCGTCGGATCTCGGCGGTTCTTGGGTAGGTACGGCCGGTAGATAGTCTCGGGTTTTGAGCGCTATCCGCGAGAGGAGAAAGTCCGTTTGGTAGGACTGCCAGCGGGTCTTCTTAGCAACGATAAGCTATACGGCATCGTGTGTGTCTAGTGTTTCTAACTGTTGTAGGTAGCATCTCGGGGAAAGCTTGGGTGGTGATGGAAAATACCTCAGCATATACTATCATGCAAAGTTTGTCATTGTCGTCAGGCGTGGCCTCGGATTGGCTCGGATGATCTATATACGTGCCTCGAGTTGACACCATTATTAGCATGCATCAGAATCAGAACCAACCAAGATGTAGAGAAGTCGATGAGATGTGATGGTCAGAAAGACGAAACGCAGAGCCAGTGAGTCGCGGAGTCATGTCTCGCGGGAAGCTCCCTTATGCGCGACTCGCATCACAATCTGGCGCCCGAAGTTCCATGGTGAAAATCCTTTTGACAGTCTGAAACCAAAGTCTCGTCATTGGCTGCATTTCGGCTGTCGCTGCCTGTCACTGGCTGATCGCTGCCTGTCACTGGGCTGTCAAAAATCGGGAAACATCTGTGACTGGTCCGGCTCTAATGGGTCGACGTCACCGAATGGCTTTGGAAGAAGGAAAGGATAGTGTGAGACGAGGGACGGATATCGTTAGAAATAGATTCTAATAATATAAGAATACGAATGCAAGGACGTTGTCAACATCCAAGCATCTGCGAGTAGAACAAGAAGGCGGTTGAATGCAGGCGACTAAATTGGTAAGAGAGGGTTGCTTATCGTAGACAGTGTTGAAACTGCGTGGTTCGAAAGAGAGTACGTATCACAGTGTAGAAGAAAGAGGCCTGTTTCTACGATACCGCCTGACCTGGAACTTGATAATAAATAACAATGACGGAGCACAATGGGATGATTGGTTTAAATGCCCCGCAAATTCGGGTACTTTGTAACAGATTGCTCGATATTCAGGTTCCTTACACCCGAAAATACTATGGTACCTGAATGCTGATCCCATATGAATTGCAACTCCACCGGGGCAGGGCGTTGACGTTGAACCCCAACTGCTTGTTTGGATCCTGACGATTCTTTGTTCCAAATAGGCAATTCTAATATCCTGGATAGGCAGGCAGCTCAACAAAGGACGGACACGCTGCTACCGCCGCCCTTGACACTGACATTCAGAAATAATGAAGTCGGATTTGACACTACCTCAGAGAACGAGATGGTGTTCGAGATGGGTATCGGTATCGGTGCTATCGCAATGGCACCGAGGTGTGACCTCAACGACGGACAGACAGCTAGAGCATTCTACTACCGGTAGTAGGTGTGGCATCGGCCCAACTCCGTGCAGGTGGCCTGATAGCTTTCAACAAAGAAGTTTGCTAGCCAACAAGTTCGAAGATGGGCGGGGCGAACTGCTGGAGTTTGAGGATACCTTAACGATATCAAGACATATATACTACGGTACTGGTATGAGCACAACGGGAGAAAGCTAACATGGTACAAATCATGTCAGGATCGTCCTTGGCATTATTTCAAGATTGTTTGTGAACCAATGAGGTAGACGATATCAAAGCAAGGCATCCCTTCACGTCTTTCCTTCTCGAAAGTGTTCGTACCTACCGTGACGTTTCTGGTGTTGGTTAGCTTTGAGTTTGACAGCCTTCTAGCGGATTAATGCAGCCCCAGTCATCTTCCATCCACCATCCATGGGCCCGGTGTCCACGTGTGCCTGTCTCTTCCTCTTTTGGTTGCTCCGTTTATCAGTTCGTACTTACACAGTATTCTGTGTACCTAGATAGTTATGAAGATGAGGTGGGGCCGCAATTGCTTTCTCACTGGCAGAGCAACGCATAGTACTCACCCACTCCAACATATAGCACCGTCGCCATCTTTGCACAGATGAGGAGCGCGCCATGAAGACCGCCGACTCATGGGTTTAGACGCGAGGCGAGGGAGTGGGCAGGTGGCTTACGGCTGCACCAGGGCAGGACTCCAGAATTGGGCGATTGGATGCTTTCGTGTCATTATTGCCGTTGCTCCGAGTACGAGTGGTCGACTCGAATCCTTTCAAGTTGCCTTGGAGCGTAACAACACTCCAGGCCAATATAGATGTCCCTCCGCAATAATTGACTACGACTACCTCCACAAAACACAAAGTCGCTCTATCGTAGGAAGTGTCAATAATAATCGCACTGCGGTGAAATCACGCTTCACCAGGTCCGCCTGGATACTTATCACCCCAGCCCCTGCTGCTGGCGTTTCCTAGCTGCGAGCTAAAAAGGGGTCATCATATCTCCTGTATTGCACTCCCGTACCTACGCGCACCCATCCAAAAGGTACGAATCCGTCTCCGCCGCCCAAATCATTTTGCAGTAGAATCCCTCACGAACACCTCCCCGTCGTGCACATACCGCCCTGGGGAAGGCCTCGCTACGATACCATCTCAATAAGGCGACCCTACCGAGCGAGCGACCGTTGATCACTGCAATAAACAATTATCATTTCGCGCCTCACCACACTTTTTCTCCGCCACGTTGCCGTCGCACTCCTCGACCCCCCAATAATCTCCTACCCACGACCCCGATCATCCTTTTTCCTTGGACCAGGCAAGCGCCAAGTTTCGACCGCATTCCGCCGGACAATAAAGGGCTCCACGTTACGGTCCTGGGGCCCCTAAACAATCCCTTGCTGGCCTCGCAAGGATGGAGAGCTCTGAGCCCACCTCTCCGGCGCCGAGAAGTAAAAGACCTCAAAGCATGGTAGTGGGAAAGAGCCTTCCGAGAAGCCAAAGCAGGCAGAGCATGAGCAGCAGAAACGGACGGGAAACGCAGGGCACGCGTTACTCTGACGAAGATGGAAAGACCGCGGTGAAAGTTGGTGCGTACCTCCTCCTCCCTTCACTTCATGGAGATGCATACATACAGACAACAGCTAACATCATGTTCTTCGCAGCTGTGCGCGTGCGCCCTCCATTGACTGCCACAGACCCCGGATACGATCTAGTCCCCCATCGGTTTCGCGGTTCAACATGTCAAGTCACATCCTCCTCCAGCATGACGGTGGAATCTGCCCAAGGACAAGGAAAGAAGCTATTCGTCTTCGATCGGGTGTTTGGGCCGGAAGAAGACCAGGAGGGCGTTTATGACTATCTCAAGGAAGGCGTCAACTCGTTTCTGGAGGGCTACAACGTCTCTATCTTGGCATACGGACAATCTGGTGCTGGTAAATCCTATACAATGGGCACTACTGGACCCGCCGAGCAGAACGACGCGCGAATTATGGGTACGTGGACCAAAACGCGTATGGTTCAGCCTTGACACCGCTTTTGCGCTTCACTGCATGAACCATTGCACGCGTGTGCTTTTTGTACGACGCGATCAGAGGCTAATTCGATCCTGCAGGTGTTGTACCACGAGCAGCCGCGACACTATTTGAGAAATTGACTGGTGTGTCACGGTCGGGTATACGTTCACCAGCGCGATATTCCATGTCTCACTCCTTTGGTACCCAATCCAAGCCACAAGAGAAGCAATGGCAACTCAGAGCCACTTATGTTGAGGTTGGTACGATGTGCTCGATCTTTGGAACGAGCTGACACCAGAATAATTAGATATACCAAGAACAATTGCGGGATCTCCTCGTCGACGAATCGATTCCTTACAACGAGCGCCCACAAATTGCCATACGAGAAGACACGAAAGGCAGAATACTACTTACCGGCCTCAACCAGATACCCATAAACTCGATCGAAGACCTGCTTAATGCACTCAATTTCGGCTCCGCAATTCGCCAGACTGACGCTACAGCAGTGAATGCTAGGTCGTCTCGATCGCACGCGGTCTTTAGTTTAAATCTTGTTCAGAAGAAGCCTGGTAATCCAGTACCGACATCAACGGCAGAGAAACGTCGATCTGTCCCGCTGGAAGCAATGTCTGGAACCATGAGTGGTATGGACAACTGGATCACTGTTGATAGCAAACTCCATTTTGTGGATCTTGCTGGTAGCGAACGTATGAAGAACACCGGTGCGCAAGGAGAAAGAGCAAAAGAGGGAATTTCAATCAACGCGGGGTTGGCGAGTTTGGGCAAGGTAATTTCACAGCTGTCGTCTCGCCAGGCTGGGTCCCACGTCTCATATCGTGACTCGAGGTTGACTCGTCTGCTTCAAGATTCACTTGGTGGTAACGCCATTACATACATGGTTGCTTGTGTGAATCCGGCTGAATTCCACTTGAGCGAGACACTCAACACAGTCCAGTACGCCCAAAGAGCTCGTGCAATCCAGAGCAAGCCGCAGATCCAGACCATACACGACGACAGTGACAAACAAGCCGTTATTGAGCGCCTTCGAGCTGAGGTCTCCTTCTTGCGGGATCAGATTCGACTATCTGAACGATCAGACCGCAAAGCTGGTGCACCACAAGAACGTTCGGAACGCCTTCACGAACGTGACGTCGAGCTGCAGAATCAGCTCCTCGATGTTCAGGAAAGCTATAACGCTTTGAGTCAACGGCATGCCAAACTCATCGGCCACATCTCCAAAGTTAAGGCTAGCGATGCCGAGGATGCGTCCGAGGACATCCACGGAGAGACTGTGAATGAGAGACAGGAGCGGGCGAAGTCTTCTGCTGGCGCCATCGAGTCCATGATCTTGGAATATGAGAAGACGATACAGACTTTAGAGTCATCACTTTCGAACACGCGCGGATCTTTGTCCACTAGCGAAAGCACCTTATTGGAAAGGGAAACCAAGATTGCCTACCTTGAGACGGTGCAAGGACAGCTACAGTCTCGCCTCCAAAAGGCAATGGACCGTGAGGTCAATGACGAGAACTATCTTCATGATCTCGAGTCCCGCGTTGCAGGTGCAACAACTGGTGAGGAGAAGAGCAATGCGTTGGTTCAGGGTCTGCGAAAAGAGCTGTCGCGAGCAAGAGAGAACGAGTCAAGCTGTGAAGAGTATATTTCCACGCTCGAAGAACGCCTCGCAGAGGCTGAGCAGGATCATGAAATGATGCAACGCGAGATTGACCGTCTGGAGCATGTTGTTGAGAGACAACGAAGCATCAACAAGCTTGATAACCTCCTATACGAATTGGACCATATCCGACAGACCGATTCCAAGACTGGCATCGATGTGCAAATCAACGGTCATGCAAAGAAGGACAGCGAGTCCACATTCCACTCATTCTCTGGCTCTGACCACTACAACAGTTCTGAGACTGAAATTTCCCACACGCGTTCCACGTCCATGCGCACAAATTCCGCAACAGAGACTCTCCACGCCATCACCGAGAATGACGATAAAGATGACGATATGGCCACGCCCATGGCTAAAACCATCTCTGTTGATCGTCATCTCCAAGCCGGAGACATGGACGAGCCCACCAGCCCAGCTCAGTCGAAATTCGTCGCGGACAAGCTGGACACCGTCACACAAGAGCTGTTCGATCTTCGCATGGAGCACGAATCGACCGTCACAGGTTATGGCGAGCTTCAGGCGAAATACCAATTGGCACTCAAGGCTCTTGCTGAGATGCAGGAAACTAACGAAGTCAACCAACGTAATGCGAGAGACACAGAATCATCTCGACATTCATCGTTTCTGGAAAACGCGGCGATGGAGACGCTCGACCAGGATGGACAACCTTCATCCTCGCGTACCTTATCATCGGAGTTGTCCTCGCTTGGAGAATCGCCCAATGGTATAGAAGCCTCTGATGCTGGCTCGGCAACGACACGAGGCTTGGAGTCAAACCCGAGTGTCGTTGGTGTCCCAAGCCCACATCAATTGGCACAGATGGAGAAATTGAGAACCCTCAGTGCCGAAAGAGAAACGAAGATGGCAGAGCTCAACCAAAGCTATGCAGAACTGCATGAGCAGCATCAAGACACCCTTGACTATGTCGAGGAGCTCAAAGCAGAGGTGCAAAAAGCGCAAATGAGCGGACGCGCTTCGCCGAACCCTTCCATCATTCGACGCAAGTCCAATCAACTCATGTTATCGTCAGGAGATCGTGCCAATCGATCTTTTGCCTCGCTTCGCAACATCGCACTGGAAAACTTCGAGGATGACCCAGACAAACTACAGAGCTTCGAAATCAATCTCAACGCCGCGATGACTGAACTTCACGCTCGCACTGAACATGTCACTACCTTGGAAGCGGAAATTGCCTCTTTGCGACGGGAAATGGATCAAAAGATGACCATCATCAATGGCCTAACTCGCGAAAGATCAAGTTTGAAGTCAGCCTCGCCCATCGATATGTCTGCTCTTGCTAGCATGCACGACCAATTGAAGGAAAGCGAGAACAAAATGAAAATAATGTCAGATGCTCACGCTGCAAAGGAGCAAGAGCTGTTACAGCAAATCGAAAGCCTAAAAACATCTTACAGGAATTCCATGGTTGTCGCAGGAATGCCCGGTGGATTTCCCGAAACCCCTGCACCCGATGCTTCAAAGGAGCTCACTGGTATTGTGAGTCCCATTGCTGGAGACCAGCAGAAGAAGGTCGTGGAGCTTGAGCAGGAGGTTGCCACTTGGCGAAACAAACATGACTCCGCTATGGAATCCATGAAAGCATCCGAGAAGCATCTCCTCGCTACCATCAGCGACTTGGAGACTTCGCTGCGGAATGTGTCCCGCTCCGTATCTCCCGAAGATGCCGAGCAACAAGAGAAGAAGTATGAGTCCTTGGTTGCCAATCTCCAGAAAGAAGTGAACGAGCACAAGAACAATGCCACCTCGAACGCAAATCGCCTGGTTGATCTGGAACAGTCTTACAATAAGATCATTTCGCAAGTGGACCAGGAGTCCAAGTCACGAGAATTGACAGAGAAAGAATTAGATACGCATCGTGGTCTTGTCGCCAATCTTGAGACACAACTCGAAGAGCACAGGAGTCTAGTTCTAACCCACCAACAAGGCATCGAGTCTATGCAAGATGCTCATGCCAGAGAGATCGAACAACTCAGTGCTTCTCACTCCGAGGAGAACACGAAGCTGTCAGCCACATTGGAAGAGCACAAGGAAGCGACGGCATCCTTGCAAAAGCAGCTTGAAGAAACTCATGGTGCGAGCCAAGCAGCCACGGCCGCCCTCCAGGCCGAAGTCACAAAGGTAAAGTCTTCGATGACTGAACTCATCGAAACCTGTGGCATGCTACTCAACAAGCCCACCAACTCAGAGAACATCACTGCTCACATCCAAACCCTTCTGAACGCAAAGAAGGACATTGGTGCTCTCCATGAGACGGCCACCAACGAGCTTCAAGACGTTCGAGAGCAACTCGAGGCCTCCAATGCACGAGCCGCAGAGCTTGAGGGCAAAGTCAACGAGCTCAAGTTGATCAGCGATGAAACCATCAAGGAGCTGGAGATGGTCAGCGAGAGGGAGACGAAGAGCTCAAGACTGGTCGAAGAACTCGAAGACCAACTTAACTCGAATTACGACCAGACCCAGGTTGTCAACAACCGCCTGTCAGCTTTGCAAGGTGAGCGACACACGGAGCTTGAGAAGACGATTGGTCAGCTCCAGGATGCTCAGCAGAAGATCACCACGCTGGAGGTAAGCTGCTCATGCCAAATATCATTTTTATCAAAGCTGACAAGACTTAGACACAGATTGCGGACTACCAACGAAACGCAAACCGAGCTTCCCTTAGTCCCGGTGATGCTGAACTTCAACGTTCCAACTCTGGCACCAACAGTGGGCTCCGGAAAAGCGTCTCTGCCGCCTCGTTGCCTTCGCCACCTCCAGCCATTCCCTTACCCCCACTACCAGCTGGTGGTGTCGGTACTTCCGGCCAGGGTCCGTCGCCGCCAAGTTCGAGGCACCAGAGCAAGGATCTGGCCAACGCTCAAATTCTTGAAGACCAAGAGGCGCGCATCCGCACGATTGAAAAGCATCTCTTCGCAGAAAAACAGCTCACTGCCACGCTCGAGGAAGCGCTAACTGATCTCGAGTCTTCAAGCACCAAGATGAAGACAGAAATGGAAGGTTGGAGACGCAAGTGTGTCGGTCTCGAAGAAGAGCTCACACTCCTCCGCAAGGAACGCCAGTCAAGTCGCCATTCGGTGCAGCAGCTCGAAGAAGAACGCAACCGAGCCAAACGGCTGGAAGCACAACGAGCGGAGCTCGAACAACGCATGAACCAGATTCAGAAGAAGAAGAAGAAGAGCAGCATCAACTGCTTCTGATCGATGACCCTCGCTATTCTTTCCCCATTGTTTTACCACAATTTTTCACACTTACGGCTTCCCATGTAATTTCCTTCCGGCGCAGGGCGGGTGGAACAAAAAGCGTAGCACAAGTTGAGGGCGATTTGCGATATTGTCACGTCCCGACTTCGTTTCATACCCCTTTACGCATATCCTTGATGGCTTTGCCTCTCACGGATTCCATGACTTTATTTGCTATGCGTATTTGTCCGTTTGCGATTTTCCTTTCGATTCTATTAGCCGACGAAATTGGCGGGCATGTGGTTTTGTGCTGGACTGTGGGAAAGACTACCAATCTGGAAGCAAATTTCCCTCTTAATTCTTATTAAAGGCGTTTCTCTTCGACCATGTGTATTTATTTGAAGAGAAGGGGATTTTAAGAGGAGAGGTTGACATAGTAGTTTATCTGGAATTGGGTAGGGTAGGGGAGGGATCTGAATCCTGCACTTTTGACGATGTGATGGATAATTGGGTGGCAGATCTGTGTGTGTGTATTGGGAGGGAGGGAGGAAGCTGACTGGTGCGGCTCGAGAAAAGGGATAGGAATATGAGAGGCTGTATTCATTATATTGTATCGCTTTTGCACCGGTGTAGGGTAACTTAGCCTCGTACTAAAGCGGAGCCTAGCTTCTATAGGCAAGATCTAAACCTACAGAGAGCTAGTAGTTACTCGAATGAGCTAGATTCCGCTTTGGAGAGAAGCTAAGTTACCTCACACCGGTGCAAAAGCGATGATAGGAATCCAAAATTGGTTGTTGAGTTTTGGAAGTGCAAAGCCCAGACAAGGCTCCATGCAGATGCAGTTGCCAGCGTGAAGATAGACCCAGTCCATGGTTGACCGCCTTTGTCACGCATTCTTGTACTTGGAACAAGCAAGCAAGTCGGGTGGATGTAAGGCGTGGCATGGCATGGAGACGAAGCAAAAGGAAAGGGAAAAGGAAGAAAGCTGGTTGAAGACCATGGACTGAGGGCGAGATTTACGGATGATGTGAAGGCAGGGTAAAAGATATAAAACATCAACCATGCACGCCCAGAGTTCACGCTCAGCGGACGACGGCCTCATGTCGGATCTTTTCTTTACTGTACAATACTTACTCCCTGCTCCCTACTCGTACTCGGGCCCGTCCCTATCGTGCCGAGCGCTAGACCTGCAACTGCAAGCCAAACTCCCCCTTGAACAGACATTCGAGGGCCTCAAAGTCGCCCAGCGGCTCTTGCTTGACCCTTCCTGACCTCAAGTCCGCACATAAACACAGTGATATTGACTTTGCCTTTGCCAGTGTCCGCCACCAACAACACGCGCAGAAGTGTAAACAGGCAGGCCATACTGTTTCACACTTGCCTCTCCATTCTCCATCCTCCATCCTCCATTCTCCATCCTCCATTCTCCATCCTCCAACCCCTCCACAGCCAGCCCTTCCTCACCTCTGCGTCCCACAATCTCTCCACCGGCGCCATACACCTCCTGCTGCCTGCACTGGTTGGACAACTAAGTTGGCTACACTCTCGCCCTCCGCACTTCTCTGCTGCCGCCACAAATAGACGACAAGGAGCAAGGATTGGCCGCGAAGAACTGGGAAGGGCAAGTTGCCAATCCGTTATCAACCCTGTATCCCCAAGTTTCCCACTAACCAGCACTTCAGATTACTCGTCGACCGAGAGCCAGAGGCCTCCTGAACCTGTAAATATGAATCAAAACGCGCAGAACCGTCTGCAGCTCAATTTCGGCTTCGATCGCAACGACCAGCATGGCCAGCAGTACGGCTCCGCTGCAGACGGACGTCAATTTCCCACCACTCCTTCAACTTTCCCCCAGCCCGTATTCCCCAATTCTCAAGGACAACAGGAAGTCTGGGGCGCGCAACCTCAGCAAGCCATACCCCAAGCCGGAGGATACCCAGGGACATCGTACTTCATGAATGCTCCAAATCCATACCAACAACAGCAGCAACAGTACCAGCAGCAGCAAGGACAACATCCACAGCAGGCCCCTGGCGCTCAGCAACAATTCCGTGGTGGCGTTCCTCAAAACCGAGCTGCTCCCTCACAACCCAGCTATAATGATGGCACCAATGGGTTGGTTCATCAATTCTCGCACCAGAATCTAGGTGGAAACACACCTCGGTCGGGCAGTCCTTATGGTCGTCAACCCTCACCGGCCACGAGCCAGCGTCCTCGTACCGCGGGTGCAACTCCGGGACAGCAGTATGGAAATTACTTGAGTCCTCAAGCCCCCATGCCAACCGAGATTGTACACGGCGAGGAGCCTCCTAACAAGAACCCCGACAAATACGGCGACAACATTTTGAAGAAGTCTAAGGTGTCGACCGGAACTGTGAGCACATTTTTCAAGGACAGCGTTCAGCGAGCTCGGGACCGCAACGCAAGGTACGTTTGTGTTAGGTAGTGGGTAGTGGAGCTCTTGATACTGATGCCGTCGTAGAGCTCTCGAAGCAGAGGCAATTATCAAGGACCAGACTCAGTCTGAACAACGCAAGGCACAGAAGATTGACCAGAAACGACGCGCCGAAGCCCAATACCTACGATTCCTCCGAACCAAAGAGCGACCAGAGAACTATACTACAATCAAGATCATCGGTAAAGGCGCTTTTGGCGAGGTCAAGCTTGTGCAGAAGAAGACGGATGGCAAGATTTATGCACTAAAATCTCTGGTGAAGTCGGAAATGGTATATCGGGCCCAACTCATGAACCCCATCTTTTCTAACACATCCCGCAGTTCAAGAAAGACCAATTGGCCCACGTCCGTTCTGAACGTGATATTCTCGCTGAGTCCGACAGTCCTTGGGTTGTCAAGCTTCACACGACATTCCAGGACAGCACATTCTTGTACATGCTCATGGAGTTCTTGCCTGGAGGAGATTTGATGACCATGCTCATCAAGTATGAAATCTTCTCCGAAGACATTACTCGATTCTATATGGCCGAGATATGTCTTGCGATCGAGGCTGTCCACAAACTGGGCTTCATTCATCGGTCAGTATCGTACGGGACGAACTCGAAACACAGAGTACTGACTTCAACAGTGACATCAAACCCGACAATATCTTGCTAGATCGCGGTGGGCACATCAAGTTGACTGACTTCGGTCTGTCCACTGGTTTCCACAAAGAGCACGAAGCGTCATATTATCAACAACTCCTCGCTGGTGGCAAGCACCGCTCCAACCGAGACAACCGAACGTCGGTGAACTTTGATCAGATTCAACTTACAGTCAGCAATCGGCAACAGATCAACACATGGAGAAAGTCTCGGCGACAATTAGCCTACTCCACTGTTGGTACCCCTGATTACATTGCTCCTGAGATCTTCAGTGGTAAGGGTTACGACTTCAGCTGTGATTGGTGGTCACTTGGTACGATCATGTTCGAGTGCCTGATCGGTTGGCCACCATTCTGTGCAGAGGAGGCGCACGATACGTACCGGAAGATTGTGGACTGGCCTCGTCACCTGCACTTCCCTCCAGACCAGCAACTTGGCCAAGAGGCTGAAGATTTTATTCGAAGGTATGTTTAAGAACATGATGATCGCAGCTTTCCTTCTTACTAACATTATACAGTCTCATCTGCGATGCTGACAACCGTCTTGGCCGCTTGGGAGGGGGAACCGAGATTCGTCAACACTCGTTCTTCCGTGGTGTTCAATGGGATGGTCTCCGCCGAATCCGTGCTCCGTTCGAGCCCAAGCTCCAGAGCAATGTTGACACGCAATACTTCCCTATTGATGAGATTCCTCAGACTGACATGAGCGCTGCACTAAGAGCACAAACGGCTGCTCAGGGCGACGATTTGAGCACCGAGATGAGTTTGCCCTTCATCGGTTATACGTACAAGAGATTCGATGCTTTTCGTGGGTCTTAGATTGAGTTGAGGAACCGTTCTCCTGCTTTTATGCCCGCCTCTCTGCCGAGTTCCTCGTTGATTTGTGCGTTTGCATTGCATGGCGTGTGTTCGTTGTTGTTGTCACTGTTGATGGGTTGATGTTGTCAAAGCATGCATGGGTTTGACCTATATACTATATATAGTTAGGGGGATAGTTTCTTCGAACATTTAGGGTGAATAGCTGCGTTATACTCGGTCAAGAATTTTTTTTGCCAATTGAGAGGACTCTGGCTTTTGGGTGGGGTCAGGATGGGCGATGGGCAAAAGTCGATGATGGGGGGATGGGTGGGTGACGGTAGACGGTGTGATTTCTTATCGAGGGACAGGTCGGAGGGGAAATACATACATGAACGGGCTGACAATGAAATCGGATTTGATATAATTATTAGTTTCGATCTTTGACAACCTTAAAATACATGTATGAATTTCATGCCTGTTCTTGCGGTTGGAGAGGAGAAGGATTTGTTATATCGCTAACTAGCAAGCATGCTTTCCACGCTTTCCTTCACGCATGACCTGGTCAGTCGGGAGTATGCTTTTTTTGTCATCAAATCATCCGGGTTTAAACAGACCCTTTAGCTCCCTCCCTCCTTGTACTTCTCCAATTTATGCAAGATTTGATCTGCCGGAATTTTTTTTCCTTGCTTGACCTTTCTCATGATGGTTTATTTGTTGGTTTGACCATGATCTTCTATCGTTTGTCTTCTCTTGATTGTTTTTTGAGCATATAGTTTGATCTTGGGGATTCTCCGTTCTTCATGTCCTTTGCGCGCAGTTGGTTGGGTTGGATTGGGTTGGGTTCATAGTGTTGTGTTGTGTTGTATAGATCATCGCGCCTCGAATTGTACCATCCTATTTGGTTTATTGTTAGTATTTGACCCCGTTCAATCCTCCCTCCTGAAGAAGAACCGCCGAGCAGGCATGAGGAGTAGGCAGTAAGTACATAGGATTTAGGTAGTTTGTTCCACCGAGGCGAGGAGAGAAGAGGCGAGGAGGGAGGAGAGAGGCAAGAGAAATTGAGCCAACTGACCTATTTGTCCTCTCCTTGTATAACACGCGATGACCGCAGTGGATACATCGTATCGCGTCGCCTTTTCTGAGCGTCACTTTTTGGGCGCAGTCGCCGCAGGTGTATTGGACTGGTTTTTCGAAGGGGAGGGTTAGGTCTTGGGCGGTTGAGGACATTTTTTTGTTGTTGGGTACGTTGCCGGATTGCTTTTGGGTGTGTGACTTTGTGGGTTTTGAGGCGAGGGCGAGGGCGTGTGAGAGTGGAAGTCAGTCGAGTTTGAGGTCGGGTTGAGTCGCGAAGTGAAGAAGTGGCAGAATTTTTGGTTTCGGGACGCGTAAATAATGTATTTTAGCTGTGTTTCGTAGGCGGTCAAGTGTTTTTCGACGTTGGTAATCGGCGGATGACGATTCGTGCTACGCCACCAGTTGAGCGGGAACGGGACTCAAAGATCCTATGCGACAACTCCCGGTATTCGCTTCAGGACGCCTTGGAAATCATGGTACAATAGTCGATCCTTTTCTGATTCCTGTTTCCCACCTAGATACACTCTTTGCTCGCCTTTCTCCTCTCGCTACAAACATATGCAACCATGTCGGCCATCCTCTCAGCCGAAGATCTAAACGATTTCATCTCCCCCGGCGTCGCATGCATAAAACCAATCGAGTCCCTGCCTCCCCATTCAGAAACACCCTCGAACCCCTACGAAGTAACGACTGAAGAAAAAGTTGCGGCTGAGAATCCTACGCCTGCGCAGATCAGTCTTACAGACTGTCTTGCGTGTTCGGGATGTGTTACCTCTGCTGAAGCTGTGTTGGTTAGTTTGCAAAGTCATGCTGAGGTACTTTCGACGTTGGATACGCACCCGAGTCTGGAGGGCCTACCGTGGATGGGTGGAAGAGTTGGAGTAGTCGAGCAAGAGAGGGATGTTGGGGCGGAAGGAAAGATTTTCGTGGCGACGATCAGTCCGCAGACAAGAGCGAGTTTGGCTGCTGTTTATGGTGTTTCTTCTCAGCAGGCTGGGAATATGATTTCTCAGTTCCTCTCTGGACCGCGTGGTCTTGCGAATGGTGGGAAGCATGGGAGTAGATTTCTTTGGACGCTGGATACGAATACGTTTCGTGATGCTGCTCTTGTCCTTGCTGCTGAAGAGGTGGCGGCTGGACTTGTGGATAAAGAGGTGAAGAAGCCAATATTGACGAGTGCGTGTCCTGGGTGGATTTGTTACGCTGAGAAGACGCATCCTTATATTCTGCCTCATTTGTCAAAGTTGAAGAGTCCACAAGCGTTGGCAGGGACGTTGGTGAAGAGTATGCTTGCGAAGAGGTTTGGAGTTCCAGTTGAGAAGATATGGCACTTGGCTGTCATGCCGTGTTTCGACAAGAAGCTGGAGGCGTCGAGAGGGGAACTTACGAGCGATGCATGGAGTGGGACAAGTGCCAATGGGTCCCCAGTACGGGACGTAGACTGTGTCATCACTGCGAGAGAATTGATTGAGATGGCTAGATTGAGAGGTTTGGACTTCGGATCGATGCCTCCAACACCTCTGCGAAGACGAGACCGAGTACGCTTTCCGGATGCGCAGATCGACAAATTCCTCTTTCCACCTCCCAAACAAAGGTCGTACCAAGAGAAGGCTGCGGGATCTAGTGGGGGATATCTATGGCACATCCTTCAACGGTTCCAAGCTCAATATCCTGGCTCACGCATCAAAATCGAAAGAGGCCGCAACGCAGATGTTGTGGAATATCTCATCTTACGACACAGTGACACAACCGGAAAGGAAGAATGTGTATTCAAAGCAGCACGGTACTACGGGTTTAGGAATATCCAGAATCTGGTCCGGAGGTTGAAACCAAAGGCACAGTCGAGACTTCTTGCTGCAGCGGGTGCCAGGGGAGGAGCGAGAAGGCCCGGCGAGACGAAGGCCGTCGGTGGAAAGGATGTTGAGTACGCTTACGTTGAGGTCATGGCTTGTCCTGGTGGATGTACGAATGGAGGAGGTCAAGTCAAGGTGGGAGAAGTGGCGGAGGTAAGGGGAGAGATCAAGCCCGAGCAACCCGTTGTAGGAAAAGGCGGACCACAAGAGCAGAGGGAGTGGTTGGCCAAGGTTGATGAGGCGTACTTCTCCGCTTCTTCGAACTCGGATGAAATGGAGACTTCTGATGATGAAGACGATGTTGAGTTCGATGGGCTGGGCGAGGCCATGGATATTGATACACCTCCCGACTCTTCATCTTCGCATTCACAAGACCCGCCTGAGATCGATGCCGTGGATGGTATTTCAGCATTAGATATACGGCATATCCTCAGTCATTGGTCTCAGATCACAGATGTGCCTGTCGATAGTCTAGTCAACACGACATATCGGAAGGTCGAAAGTGACGTGGGCAAGAAGAAAGTTTCTGATGTGGAGAGAGTGGCTGGTTTGGCTAGTTCACTGGGTGGTGGATGGTAGGCATTTTACATTTAGATCAACTTACGCGTTATGTAGATGACTATCATGCCATTGAACAATATACCCCGTCCTTCCAAAGTGACATTGGACTCATACCTCCTGAACGAGCATCGAATCTGTGCACCGGTATGGTACGAATGATTTTCACGTTTGTAAAATACAAATCACGTAGTATATCTTTGCATTGGTAAAGACTCCTATAAATACTTGATGCTGTTGTAATTTCGAGACTGCATCAATATTTCGTGTGCTTGCACATAGAAAATGGGTGTTGGACAATTGCCTTATATTAGGCTCGCGAGCGATTGTTTAGAAATGAAAATGCAACCATATCGATACGGAAAAACGCACATTTTGACGAGGTCAATGTGATTCCTTGGATGTCAAGAATAGTAGATTTGAAGATGAAAAACGATGAATGAGAACACTTATATTGTATTAATAAGATAATCGCTAAGGATCCATAGGATCTTAGCGGGTATAGTTTATATAGTAATACGTATTCAATCTATTAGTCATATGATAGGATCCTGATAATACCCCCTTCTTAGACTATTAACTACGATAATAGGTAAAATACGTTATTATTTATATACTAGAATGAGTATACTATTAAGCTTAATAGGGTAAACTTTACTAGTTTAAACCCTATCTCTCTTATAACTACTTAACCTAGCTATAAGTTTAATCCTTATATTTCGCCTATCAGGCAATATAATTATAGCGCTTTCTAGTACTCTTTAGCCTCTTCTAACTCTTTTATAGTCGGAAATCTAAACAACGTTACTCGCTATACCTATTATATCTTTAGCGGCCTAGCGCCTCGCGGTAGCGGCCGCAGCTACGTAGTATAAGTCGTTATACCTTCGCTACGTTCGTCGCGTAGCCGAAGGTTGTATCGACTAGTACTATAGGTTCGTATCGGATCCTTTAATAATCGCGGAGTAAGTTAGACCCTTTCTAGCGTATTTTGGCGTATTTTAGCTAATTATATATCTTCAGCTTTACTAGGGATAGTAATTAGGGTAATTGTTGCTACTACTACCTTACTAAGAGCAAGGATTACTATAAGGTTTGAAACTAATATTTCCTCTACAACAATATAAAGACTTTGGTAGCGGATATAAAGCTCTTACCGAAGCCAGGCGTCCTAGTAAACCTAGGCCCTAACTAGCTGAAGATAAAGAAGGTCTAGGATAGCGCCGCGTTAATTATTACGTACGCCAATAGGTAAGTAGTACTTTCTAGCGTATTCTAGTATATTCTAACGCTTTCTTATAGTAAACAGCCCTTCTATAATAACTACTTCTCCTATAATAGTCTTAGTAGTAATTCTCAGTCGGGAGTACGTCTAGGTAGCCGTTCTCGTGCAAAGGCATCTATAGCGCGCAAGGAGCGCAAGCGCGAGGCTAAGATAAATCAGTCTAAGTCGGATAATAAGGAATTCAGGACCCCTAAGAAGGTATATTATTTTCTAGTACTAAATAGCGCTTTCTAACCTCGTCTAGCGTAAGTATAGTATCGTTAGTACTACGGAGACTCCTAAGTAGAAGTCTAACCGTCTAAGGGCTACCCGAGTAGTAAAGGAGTCTTCTCGTCCTAAGCGGACTTCGAAGGCTAAGGCTACGACCGTGGCTACTAAGAAGAAGGCTATAGCTACTATTAAGGTTCTAGATAATAAGGACGATCTTAGTAATACTTAAGTTAGAGTTATTCTAGGCCTACGGGTAATGATTTAAGCGAATAGAGTTCGGCGGTACTAGTTAGGATCGTTTTAATAGATACCCACGCTCTAGGGCAATTATGCTAGCGATTTGGGCTATAATAGGCTAGAAATATTCTACTTATAGTAGAATTTAATAAATATCTTATTAAAACCTTACTTCCTATACAAATCTACTACTCAAGTATAGAATTGAAGGATATATAGAGTAGGATTCTAACCTAGTATTAGGTTCTATTAGACATCCTGAACTAGAATCCCTATACTAATAGTATAAGATTCTTAGTATTCTCTATCTTAGGATCTATCTT
>QWZN01000052.1:0-216171 GCA_003693225.1 Venturia aucupariae | reverse complement strand
CCCTCGGCCTTTCTTAAATTGAGCCAATTTCGCTTAAAGTTCGCCTAATCTTAGCGTTATTAACGAAGCTTTAGTCAACGTTTCCTAAGAACGGCCTTAGTATAAGAGAAGTAGCCTCCCTAGAGGTGGCCTCCCTAGAGGTGGCCTTCCTAGAGCTAGACTAGCCTTCCTAGAGGTGGCCTCCCTAGAGGTGGCCTCCCTAGATAGAGGTCCCAGGTGGTGGCCTCCTAGGTAGTAGCCTCCCAGGTAGTGGCCTCCCAGGTAGTGGCCTCCGGAGAGGTAGTAGCAGAGGAGGTAGCCTCCTAGGTGGTGGCCTCCGGAGAGGAGGTGGCCTCCGCAGGCTTCGTTGCCANTGGAAAGGAGGTGGCCTCCCCAGACAGAGGTGGCCTCCCCAGATAGAGGTAGCCTCCCTAGACAGAGGTAGCCGTGGCCTCTAGAGTCTAGATAGGGTATTAAGTAGACGTTGTTATAAACGAAGGATACAGCTTCGTTAATAACGCTAAAATTTAGGCGTACTTTAAGCGAAATGGGCTCAGTTTAAGCGAGTAAAGAAAGGCCGAGGGAGGCCACCGGTGGCCTCCATAGTCACTCCCAAATCGCTCGTCCGAATTTTCAAGGCCAGGTCTTCGGCGATTTGCAGGGGCATTGCCAGGACGATCATGATGTCCAAAATGACTACGAAAAGAGATGGACTGATTCCGAATTGCCAGTGGACTGACTCATTTCTTTCAAGCTGCGGGTCCTCTTCTCTGATGTTTCGATTGAACTCTGGCCGGGTGACTGAACTGTGGTGGCTTTGAGCCTGGTGTCTCTCGAAGCTCGCTTTCTGACACCAGTGACCAGTCCCTCACATCGAGATGGATATCGCTAAATTCCCGGAAATTTCGAGAACCATTGTGCTACACGTCTAGCGATTTCAATCTCAATTGAGATATGTTGAATTGGGAAAGCGAGGCTGCGGCTGCGATGTGACTGAGATTTGCTTTTGCTCGGTTGAAAGCGGGGGGAGGCCGCGGGACTTGGAAGGGGACCCATGTCTTCAGCTGAGCTCCAACGTGGAATGTCGGGTCACCCGCTAACTAGGTCGCAACGACTTACTAGCTTTGATCAGGTCATGCTTCAGTAATTGCCCATCGTGGTGCTGCCGTGCCGCTTTGACGAAGATGGCCGTCTCTTTCATCGCACCACGATGATTCCTGCCTCTCTCTGCGCGACTGCGCCTTCGCCTACCTCTGTTTACCAGGACTGACGAGACCACCGCGAGGCCGATGGCTTATTCCGAGACTAGACATAACAATGGGCGATATGGAAGACATACGCGGCTCAGAAAGTCCTACCAGGACCGGAAGCGATAACATCGTCTGGAACCTGACGCGTACGCAGTCGAACGAGCCTGAAATAGCTAGGAGGAAGTCTGTACACATACGAAAATGGTGGATGTTCAAGATGAGAGGCTTTGACGACGATGGAGAGCGAGATTGGTGGTTTGCGTCAACAGCTATCCCACTACTAGCATCTGCTATTGCTCCCCTGGCCAACGTCGTCTCAATTGCGGCTCTGGTCACATACTGGAGGATGGACATAGGTGACGGCAGCGGCGGGGTCGTAGGTGAACTCGAAGGCAAGCCATTCAAGGATCCCAGGTGGGCATATTGGCTCAATGTGGCATCCCTGGTGTGTGGGTTGTTGGGGAACGTCTTCCTACTTTTCAACTTTACGAGTCGAGTCCGATACATCATTGCCCTCCCTGCCACTATCATCTTCTGGTACGTGGCTACCTTTATTCTGACTGGTATCACAATTTCGATGCATGTGTATCAACCGCCGATCGCCCCATTCCAAATATACACTCAGGGCTATTGGTACGCCGTGACAGCTGCAGGTGAGCGCGCTTCCTTTCTTGTAAATCCTGTTTAGTCTGGGATCTATATGGATACAATTCTGGCGAGATTTGGTTTTCACATTGCCAGACATTGGTTGATATTGATCTCTTGTTTGGAGGCGTGTAAAATGGCTGGACTTTTCCGTTGGCTAACCCGTTCCATTCGCAGTCTTGTACTTTATCTGCTCCGTTTTTCTAATGTTCAACATGTTGGGGTATTTTTTGGGCCATTACCCTCAGCAATTCGACTTGACGGACCATCAGCGTACCTTGATCTTGCAAACCATGCTCTTCTTTGTCTGGTTGGCTGGTGGAGCAGCTGTTTTTTCTACTGTGGAAACTCACTATGGAAATGATCCTCAAATGTGGGCATTTGTCGATGGACTGTACTTTTGCGATGTTACCATACTCACTGTTGGGTTTGGAGACCTGTATCCCCACGGAGATCTTGGTCGTGGGCTCGTGTTTCCCTACTCTGTGCTCGGAATCATCATGCTTGGTCTCGTTATCACCAGCATATCCAAATTCGCCTCCGAACTTAGTGAGGACAAGATCATACGACGTCATTTCGACAAGCAGAGGAACCGCACTATTGAAAGATCTATCACGAGCGGAGAGGAGCTGAGGAGAATCGAATCAAGGCTCGGTGCTCGACCAACAGCCCTAGGACGTCATATCAAAATCTCGGAGCCTTTCAATCCAAGAGAACTGGGCATGGCGCGTTTGGACGTTCAGCGGCCGTCATCGACAGGGAGGAGACCTTCCGCTTCTATCATACCTCCTATCCGACGACGTGCGTATCTACCTGATGCTTTGAAGCGAAAAGAACAGACTTTCTTAATTTTCCGCAACGAAAAGGACAAATTTGACGCAATGAGGGCTATACAGCTTTCTACCAACCGTTTCAAACGCTGGTATGCGCTGTCTATGTCAATCATCGCCTTTGGCATTCTCTGGTGTGTTGGTGCAGTGGGTTTCTGGCAACTTGAGAAAGATGCTCAGGGAATGACATACTACCAAGCGCTATACTTCTGCTATGTCTGTCTCCTGACGATTGGGTATGGAGATCTGGCTCCGAAGAGCAATGCAGGGCGCTGCTTCTTTTTAATCTGGAGCTTGGTAGCTGTTCCCACGATGACCATCCTCGTCAATGACTTGGGAGGAACAGTTATCGACAAATTCAAGAAGGGAACGTTCCGTTTCGCTGATTTCACTTTACTACCCAAAGAAGGAGTGTATAGGGAGTGGATTGAGTCGAAACCACGCTTGTTTGGCTTCTTGAAGCGTCGGCAGGAACGAAAACAGAGGGAAAAGCGACTGAAAGAGGGAATGTCGTTTCCAGACGAGGCCGAGGCTGAAATGCAGCCTGATGATGATCCAGACGTCCATTCCCTGCAACCGAACCTCAGAACCCTCACAGACGAAGTGACAACGGATCTAGAATCTACAGGACCTGACAATGCTATTCTCGCTCGTCGTTTGGCCACAGCGATTCGCAGCGTAGCATCGGATTTGAAGAACAACGAGAAAAAGCGTTATTCGTTCGAGGAATGGGCTGAGTTGACGAGACTGATGCGCTTCACCAGCGAACCGCCTGAAGAGGCCATCTCTCAGGAATCACAAGATGTACTCCAGTGGGATTGGATCGGACCAGATAGTCCTATGATGAGCGATCTGTCTGAGCCTGAATTTGTTCTAGATCAGCTGTGCGAGAGTCTGGACAGATACATGAAGATGGCGGGACGGAAGGGCAAGGAGTAAATGGATTCTTACTTAATAGACTTTTTCTTCACAGCGGGGGCGATGGATTCCTGGCAACGTTCTGAGATTATGTTTCTAGAAAAGATTGAATCTACCCAGAGTGATGAGGCATGGCTGAAATGTCCTGTGCCGCTTTTGCCGGATCAAAGCATCAAGAGGGAGATTCCTGCCCTCTCTGGAATTGTGAATGTACTCAGAACTTTCCTCTACGCTTTCATCGTCCCAGCGGAGCTCGGTCTCGGTGTCACCCTGGTCACTCCAGCCTAATCCACGTTTTCCTCTCCCGTCAAGTTAAGGTAGTATTCAGTCTTCAAACTACCGAGCCAAGATTGTGGAAAGCGGCATTACAAAGCTGCCCATATCTAAGAGACCCAACCATAAGCGGAAAAGATATCACAACAGCACGTGAATCTCACGTGTCCTGAATATATCCAATTCTTCAAGTTCATTATTCAGTTCCGAGAAAACTCCGAGTCCTACCCAATGCCTTTAAGTTCACGCTGCAAATTCTCTCATAAACAAGCCCCGCGGAGAATTCTCATCTGTCCAACATCTCGTACCCCCCTCCATAGCACAAAAAAAATTCTAAACGGTAGTACCACAGTGCCACTACGAAAAACAGATCACACAACGTCATACATACCAAACTTCGTACCACAGGTATCACACACAAACCTCACCTCAAACATCTCCGAGTATCTCCGCCCAGAACTTTTGCCCTGTCTCTTACAGTTGTACATCCACAACCACCCAGTTGAAAAAAAGAAGAAAAAGGGTGGCGAATATCATCTCCAACCAAGTTTTTTTCCTCCATGGTATAGATGGTCTAAGGTCCAAGGGGTCCCTAGTTCTACCTACACTGTAAATGTACTGTATAGTAGGATACAAGATCGACGGTACTAGAAGCTATTCCTTTCCTCTCCTTTCCCTTCTATTCCTACTATAGTAATACGCAGATTAATAAAACGTCACGCAAGTAACTACTACCAAAAACGGCGTTTCTTCGCTTCCGGCTCGCCCTTGAAAAAAATCTAAAATCTAAAACCAAAATAATATTCGTCATGTGGTACCATTTTTATGACTGTGATGGTGATTTCTTCTATTTATTAAACTTGAATTGTTATTACGAGAGACATTGTTTCTGATTGGTCATGATTTCGGGAGGATCGTGGTGGTTTGAGCTGATTTGAGTAGGTAGAACGCTTGGCTTTTGCGCATATCATTCTATTCAATAAATGGATGAGGTGGCTCAAGGCATGTGTTTTTACGTACAAATAATGTCACTCTGTACGATGATCATTATCACACAAGACAAATGAGTAAAAGCGAAAATGATCACAAGGCAAAGGCAATGACAGAACTAATGTTCAAATGTATATTCGAAACGGTGATAGCTATTAAATACAACAAGAAAAGGCCAGAGATACATTCTCTGACTGCCCTCGCCGGGGGATTTGGGTATTTCCGCCGCTGGTTGTAAATATGCAAAAGGAAGATAATTGAGACCGTTTAGGTCCAATGAGCCCTCACCGAAGAGTTGCAGATACATTCTCCAAACTCCTCGCTGGTTGTATCGATGAAATGATGACTGAAAGATTCCCATCCTGAAAATGCTTTTTGAGTTGATGAAATTCGGTGAACGCCTTGCTATGCCCATGATGGTTGACCCGTGAAGAAAAGTGCGAGAATCAGAACCAGCTCGCTGTCGTCAGTCGTAAACCCCAGGCCGTGATGCAGATGATGAAAATGAAAGATGTTCAGAGCCGATGCTCAGTGCCTAGAGACAACTTCACGGACGCGATTCCATGCTGAGTCCATAGAGCGTCGTACGCTTTCGACTGATCTCATAGAGGCAGCAGAGCTAGAGCTGTGTGACGATCGGCGAGCTGCTTCGGGGCTACTGTCGACGTTTCCTGCACCGCCACGACCGACGTGGTAGACTGGAGCTTGGTGATCCAACAATTTTGACTGGCGTTCGAGTTCTTCGTCGAAGGAGAAGATGGCTCGTTCCTTCTCGCGGTGCATGTTGCCAGCACCTCCTCTGCCGGCAGCGAAGTAGGCAGCGCTGGAGACAGCTGGAAGGGAGACGCGTGCGGCTGGACCAGTGGCATCGGGACCTGCAGAGACAGATTTTGCGCTAACGCGAGTGATGTTACCAGCGCCACCTCTGCCTGAAAGGTAGTAGTTGCTTGCTGGAACAGACGGGTGAGGCTCGGTGATGGAGTAGTTGCGAGCTGGCATTGTGATCGAAGTGTGAGGCTGAGGTTGTTGGTTTAGAGTGATCTTCGGGGTGGTGGCAAATGTATATGTTAGGGTTGAGAGTTGGCTGGTGTCTGTTTACTCAATGTCGGTAGAGGATGGAGAGGCTGAGAAGACTTGATGAAGATGTTGATGTGTGATGGGAGTGAACAACAGGGAGAGGAGTAGGGTCTTATACCCTGGGCTGGGTCAGAGAAAAGTCTGCACTGGCAGTCAATGAATAATGGAGAACAGCATCACGATGCCCAGGTGTCACGGAGGCTTCGCGACACCATGCCGTTAACTGCAAAGGAATCAAATTGCAGCCAGGTCATGCGGCGGGCGGGAGTTTGGCATTAGTGAGCAGTCGAAGGCACTGGCATTAGTCGGAGGGCG
Source organism: Venturia aucupariae (assembly GCA_003693225.1). Lineage (NCBI taxonomy): Eukaryota > Fungi > Ascomycota > Dothideomycetes > Venturiales > Venturiaceae > Venturia > Venturia aucupariae. Next base: position 209,894 of record QWZN01000052.1, on the reverse strand, counting down.
TTACCAAGACGCTTTCCAGTTAACGGAAGTCCCAACGTCAGGTGGAAGCACAGCCAGGCAGCCTCCAGAACGTGCGCTCAGCAGCACGCAAGAAATGTCGGCTGGAGGACGAGACGGCCGAGAAATGGAAAATGCAGAATTTCGTTGCGCGAGACAGGACTTGACGAATCAGTGGAATCTATGACCTTAGCGTAGCGGCTGTGGCCAAGGCAATTGGTGGCTCCTTGCGACGTGTGACTCTGGGAAGAAACGTCTCGGCCGGCTGTAGGTCTCCGAAGGGGCGGTCCAAGTGTTCCCATTACCCCCAGGAAACTGTAGGGCAGGTCCAAGTGTTCCCATTACCCCCAGGAAACTGTAGGGCAGCCTCCACCATGTTTCGCTCTCGTCATGAATTCATGCAAGTGCTTCGGATTGAAGCGACTGTTGCCATCACGAGGAGCCCAATCTGTTGTCATCACGAGTAGGCCAATCTGTTGTCATATCACTCCTCATTTGTTGGGCAGGCAATGCGCTGGTGCTGGTACAAGTAGAAGCACCTGCAGTCGGCGCGTATGGTAGAAAGGTACGACGGGCGAGGGATGAGGGACGAGGGCACATCGTGGCTCTTTGAGGGGTGTGTTGATGCTGTTTTGACCAAGGCCTCCCATCTGTCCAAGTTGCTTTGCAGATCAAAATTACTACTACGGAGTTACCTACCTCACGTCTGGCTTGGCCATGATTTCGTCTACGCCTACCATGGCACAACACAGCCCACCACAAACCATTTGTGATGTGCGAAATTTTCTCTCGTAGTTGCACCATTTGTTACCTTTCCCATCCTTAGATCCTTGGCCACAGCCGCCGAAATGATTCCGAATGGGTTGCAGGAGAAACGTCGGCGACCGCCGTGCTTGATTCGCCAGTCTAATTTTGTCCATCTAGGTACGGATACGTACGCACTACTGTGTACTACCATACCCGATCTTCCAGAAGTTATCCATGGCAGATCGAAATTTTCAGCATGGCCCTTCCCCGCAAAAGGCTACGGGTCTTGGTACGGGAAGAGCGGGCCATTCGGTGAAATCAGTCAAGGACCCCTGGTGAGTCTCAGTCGGGTCTGTTTCTCTACAACACTGTGGTCTGGACAGAACCATGATCCTCCAACCTTCTTTTGAATTGTTTCATCATACATCAGACCCAGGAAACCCAGCCAAATAGCACGCCAAATGCTCAAAAAACGCCCAGGGTATCTCGCAATGCTTGCCTCAGAGCACCAGATGTTGTGTAACGGAATCTCGTAATAGTGTGTTAAAACTCAATGACCTGCATCCTTCTGCCTACCAAAACTTGGAAACAGAAACCATGTCGCCTATGTGGAGAAGCGGGGAAGGCGGATCTCCGCTTGAGACGTGGCTCTCCCGCTGTTCCAGGAGGTGCACGACTATGGAGCGTGGTGCATGGGAGTCTACCCAGAGGGAGATCAAGGCTCCGCATGGGCTTGGTGATCTAACCTGGAAACCCGGGGTAATGGTTTACGTTTGTTGCCAAAGCCATTGATGTGCCTGCCGTACGCCTCCTTCTCTTGCTCGCAATGTCGCAGCAGAAAGGTGCAATATCCCGCATCAAGCAAACCTGCACAATGTCAGCATCAGAATTCGTCATATCATACCATGTGAGCTCACTTTTGATGAATGATTTCGGGATTCTCCTGCCATTCGTCTTTGTCGACCCACATCTATTCCTCGTCAGTTCTTGTTCGTCACCGTTGGAGTCCATTGTGAGCCTGACCTTTTTGAACGTGCTTAAACCTGCGAGGATGCTGCCGCCAATCCACGTGGTATATTTGCGCTCTTGTGGTGCGTAGATCTTGATTCGCATGTCCTTGACCGCCAGTCTTTGAACCTCGTGAAGCAGGCGGTCTCCAAATCCCTTCGTCAGCGTGGATCCGCCTGAGAGGACGATGCTGCCGAACAACGTCTTTCGTAGGTCCATATCCGTTCGTTGAATGGCATCCACCACCATTTGATGCACACCAGTGTATTCAAGTCCAATCCGTTCTGGATCGAACATAATTTCGGGGGCTCGAAATCGTTCGGCACCAATCTGGTCACACAAATCAGCCCTTTCCACATTGCTGAGCCGAAAGCAATTTACCTTTATCGATTTGCCGTCAGGCAGCACGTAATCAATGTCCTTGCCGCCACTTCGTGATGAAGCCCCTGTCCATTCCTTCTCTTCTTTCGCTGGGTCTAAAGCGACATAGCTTGTCTTCTCCTTGATTGTCCGCACAATCTCTTTCTCGGCGCTTGTATGGAAAATATAGCCCGCTTTCCTCAGCTGTGTTTGCAGATATTCAGTCACATCTCGTCCGGCCACGTCTATTCTCCGCACACTATTGGGGATCGCAAACCCATCGTAGACAGGCACAGCATGAGACACACCGTCCCCCGCGTCCAGCACAATGCCTGTGGTTCTCCCGGCTGCGTATAACGAAAGGACGGCTTGTACTGATGTGTAGAGAGCTGGGACATTGAAGGTCTCGAATAGAATTTGAGCAGCGGTATCACGATTCGATCGCGGATTGAGTGGCGGCTCGGTGAGCAAAACAGGATGCTAAACATCGTGTTAGCCGGGCATGGTAAAAGTACAACTACTTGATTGGGGCGGCTGTACGTCTTCGCTCAACGTTTTGAGTCCTTCTTGATAAACATATTGCCATATTCTCTCCATGTCCTCCCAATTCGTGACTATGCCATGTTCCAGAGGATAATTGATCTTGAGAAGACCCCTGATGTCCTGCGCTTGAGGTCCTATAAAAACATCTCCGTCTCTCGCTCCCGCCATTGTTCGCACGTGTTTCGGCCGTCCTACCCACGATGGAAAGAAACATTTCGGAGTGTCTTCTCCTGCAAAGCCAGCTCTTATTGTCCCACTGCCATTGTCGAGCACGATGGGCGCATTGTGCAATCTGGTGTTGACTGCCATGGTCGTTAGGGGTACGCGAAATCTGGTTTTTGCTGAGATGGAGAAGGAAGGAGAGGCGCGAGATGGAGGGTTCTGACAGTGAGAGTGAGGTGGCGTGTGTTCTAAGGTATGGAATGAATTGTGTATAAAATCTACACGGATGTTCGCGTCGGCAAAGCTTGGAGCTACCTCCTAGCGTCAAGTTCCTGTTGCATTTAATGATGTTCAACTACACTGTTGCTATGAAGTACTTTAGAACCACATGATCAAATCACATTGGCATATCACTTCAGTGGCCTTTGGAAACACTTCAATCACGAATAATTGCCTTGCCATAAAGAATCGATCTCCTGGCAACATCGATCTCAAGCTGGTAGAATTCTGATTCAAAGCTTATATCATGAATCCTGCAGGCCAGGGCGACGCGGCACGAATGAAAAACTTGGGAGATCTTGATAGTATGCTTTCTATTGCACACACATGGCATTTCGCTATTCATCCGCAATCTGTTAGATGCATAGGGATTTTTTCCTATAGCAGAGAACTCGACCTTTCTTAAACAAGTATCCTGCCATCCCCGCCAGCAAATCATGCTCCTATGAACGCCTTATCAAGCCAGATGCATCAGGAGCTCTACATCCATCGCAAATCGTCCACATAATCATGCTCAGCTTTTATGCACCAACACCAATCATACCAGCCGAACCATTGTTGTGGCTTTGCTGCCTCGCCTCTCGCTCAACCTCGTACTCAAAGTCAAAATATCCCTTGTCGAAATGATGCAGTCTCACATAGCCGTCCTCTCCGCCACTCGCATACGACTTTCCGTTTGGATCTACAGCCACGTAATTCAGTGGTCCGAAATGTCCTCTTACACGACCAACTTCTTCTTCGAAAATTTTGTGGTAGAACCTCGCCTCGAACTTTCCTTGTCGTGCTGAGGTGGTTGTGACGTCCATAGCAGCTTGTCCACCACCGAGGATGACATAATCTTTCACAGGCGTGATGGCAGCACTATTGAGAGGCGTGTCGGCGATGTAGCTTTTGAGGATGTTGAGATCGTCGACAGCGATCAGTTTGGCGGTCTTATCCTTGGAAGAAGTGGCGAAGTATGTTCGGTCTGGCGACCACTGGAGATCCGTGACCATCATGTCGGGCTCGTGCGCTTCGATTGAGTCTAAGAATTCTCCGGTCTGGTCGACAGTATTATTAGCAGGATTTTGACGAGTAGGCTATTACTGAACATACCTTCGCATCCCATTGGCATACTGTGCCATCCTCGTGTCCAGAGATGATATATCTTGACTGGTAGCTGAAGCCTGCAACTGTCGCTTTGCTCTCGTCACAGACAATTCTCAAGACGTGTTCATCGCTCTGCTCCGCGTCCAAGTCTTGCTTTATGTCATAGACAACGATGGTGCTGAGTTGTCCTTGTCGCTTCTCCGTCACACCCAGCAATTGTGTTCCATCAGGCGAAAATTCCACTCTCTTGATTGCGGTTCCGAATTCCCAAGTTTTCAACAACTTTCCCGTTTTAACGTCCCACAAGCGAATGGTATTATCTGCTGCTCCCGATGCGAGGAATGTGGTGGTTGGGTCGACGTCGACGGTCCAGATGGCTCCTACATGACCATTGTATGTTCCCAGGCGTTCTCCATTTGCACTGTACCAGGCACAGATAATTTGATCTTTTGCGACAGAAAAGATGATGTCTCCATCGGCTGAGTATCTACGATATACGGGTCAGAGGGGCATTCGCGCACAGTGGGTGGTGGTGAAGGGCGTACTTGACTTGGGTGAGGGCCCTCGTCTGCGGAAGTTTTCGTTAGCAAGCTGCGCATAGCATAGGCATTCTCGGAATCTTGCTTACGTGGCCAGACATTAATATTGGTCTCATGGTTGCTGTTGTGATAGAATTTTGAAGCGATGTAGTGGGCAATAGTTATTGGACTTTCGAAGTTGAAAACTGACTAACCGTATTCGGCCGCGTATAATTATGATTCCCCGCCGCCACCTTGACTGACTCTACATTGATTTGGGATTTCTATGCCTGTCTTAAGCAACAATAATGTACTTTGATTTATCAGATGAGTCACACAAGAACGGTTGATTGAGGATCGCATTGTTCGGCATGACGGCAGTATCCCATCTCTAGCCTCTTCACAACGAAGTAACAGTCATAAATTTCATTAAGCTTGTTGCTGACTCTGTTTGATTCAAGTGCCCAAGATTAGATCGAGGGCTCACATCCACTAATAGTAACTCTATGAGAATAATAAAGTACTGTAGAATCGCGCGGGGCTTTCTGTTTACGACTTCTAGATATATAAGCTTTGCCGGTAGCTTCAACTGTTACCTTCAATTCGAGATCAACATCGATCTCGATCTCGGTCCTGACGGGATTCTGACATTACCAACTCTAAATAATCGCTGTGATACTGCCGATATCTGTCTTAGACTTTGGGGCACTATTTCCAGCATCATTATGTTTCCAATCAGGCGAAAAGGACGCGGATCGCTGTCTCGTTTGTAGTGCCATCTCAAAAAATCAAGTTTCCAGCGGAGGTATACATCAGATGTAGTTGCACAGTTTTCATCGAATTGGCATTTTTTCCACTGCTCATTACCCAGGCAAAATCCGATAATGTATCTAAACATTTCCTATACCATCACATTTCAAGGGTCCTACCCATTAGATGCACTGACCTACTATGATCATGATGAACATTCTGCCCATGTCATGACGGCTTTAGTCCCTTGGTCTCGGATTTGTTAAAATTTCTGGATCAAATTTCTGATTCCAATCCAATCTGCCACGGTCTCAGCATTTGGCATTGATCCTTTTAAGTATGCTAATCTGTGGCATCAACCGACAGACATCGAGTATATTGCGGGGAAATTCGGCAAGATCCTTCAGTTCACTGCGTACGACCTTTTCACGAGCGCCCCGCCAACAGAGCTCTCGTGATCGAATTAGGTTGCTGTCTACTGGAGTACAAACCTCAGTCTCCTCTCGCTCCTCCGATTCTCCTTCCAGCAGTCGTCCCGTCATGACAGCCCAGAAGATTGATGGCACTGCCATTGCCAAAAGTATACGCGAAAAGATCAACGCCTCCATCCACCAAAAGCAACAGTCCAACCCTCGCTACAAGCCTTCTTTGGTCATTATTCAAGGTATCTTTTGCCAACTGCTTTTCAGGAGAAGGTCTAACATTGCACAGTGGGAGCCCGGCAAGATTCCAGTATGTGAAGGATATATACACTCAGTGCGTTGGCTAACTGTGCAGGTACCTATGTGCGCATGAAAGTGAAGGCTGCTGAAGAGGTATGAATCTTTAAAAGTCCAGAGATACTGACTAACAATGAAACCAGGCCAATATCGACTGCAAAATTGAGTCCTATCCCGAGTCCATTACCGAAGCCGAACTTCTGCAGAAAATCCAGCAATTCAATAACGACGCCACCGTCAATGGCATACTTGTGCAGCTACCGATACCGGGGCATATTTCAGCATACACTATAACATCTGCTGTGGCACCGGCCAAAGATGTGGATGGCTTCGGCGTAGCCAGCATAGGTGAACTAGCAAAGAAGGGTGGAAACCCGCTCTTCATTCCATGCACACCAAAGGGTATCATGATTCTGTTGAATGAGGCAGGCGTGAATCCTCGTGGATTGAATGCTGTCGTGCTAGGGAGAAGTGACATTGTCGGCAGTCCCGTTGCTGATCTACTTACGAAAGCGGATGCTACAGTCACCATCTGCCACTCGAAGACCAAGAACCTCCCAGATGTGGTCCGAAACGCTGACATTCTCATTGCGGCCATCGGACAACCACAATTCGTCAAGGGTGATTGGATCAAGCCCGGCGCAATCGTTATTGATGTTGGAACCAACTTCATCGAAGATGCAAGCAAGAAATCAGGCCAACGCCTCGTAGGCGATGTCGACTATGAAGCTGCTGCTCAAGTCGCGAGCCACATTACTCCAGTGCCTGGAGGAGTAGGACCTATGACTGTTGCCATGCTGCTTCAGAATGTCGTAGGATCTGCCGACGACTACTTCGAGCGCCAAAAGTCGAGAAAAGTCTCGCCTTTGCCACTAAAGATTGAATCACCCATTCCAGCAGATTGGCAGATCTCAAGGAGACAAACTCCAAAGCACATTACTAAGATTGCTGAAGAGGTCGGAATCGCTCCAAACGAACTTGAGCCATACGGTCACACCAAAGGAAAAGTTTCTTTGGACGTGATCAAGAGACTCGACCATCGACGAAACGGAAGATATGTCGTGGTTACAGGCATCACGCCTACACCTCTTGGAGAAGGAAAATCGACTACGACCATGGGTCTTTCACAGGCACTTGGTGCTCATCTCGGCAAAATCTGCTTTGCCAATGTACGTCAGCCAAGTCAAGGTCCGACATTTGGTATCAAAGGTGGTGCCGCTGGTGGTGGTTACTCTCAAGTTATCCCCATGGACGAGTTCAACATGCATCTGACTGGTGATATTCATGCAATCACAGCAGCCAACAATCTACTCGCAGCAGCCTTGGAGACCCGTATGTTCCACGAGGCAACGCAGAAGGACGGTCCTTTGTACAAACGATTGGTTCCTAGCAAGGGCGGAAAGCGAGTCTTTGCTCCGATTTTCTTCCGACGGCTGAAAAAGCTTGGGATCACAAAGACTGATCCCAATGAATTGACCGAGGACGAAATCCGTCGGTTTGCTAGACTTGACATTGACCCGGAAACTATTACCTGGAGACGGGTACTAGATGTCAACGACCGCCACCTTCGTGGAATCACCGTGGGCTCAGCTCCCACAGAGAAGGGCTTGAGCCGAGAGACAGGATTTGACATCTCAGTTGCTAGCGAGTGCATGGCTGTACTTGCCCTTTCGAACTCGCTTAGTGACATGCGTGAACGACTAGGCCGCATGGTCGTCGCCAGCTCAAAAAGTGGCGACCCAGTGACGGCAGACGACATCGGGGTTGGGGGTGCTTTGACGGCGTTGATGAAGGATGCTATCAAGCCTAACCTTATGCAGTCGTTGGAAGGCACACCTGTTTTCGTGCATGCAGGTCCATTTGCCAACATCTCTGTTGGAAATTCAAGTATTCTTGCTGATCGATTGGCATTGAAGCTTGCTGGAACTGAACCTGATGAAGACCATAATGAGAAGGCCGGATACGTTGTCACTGAAGCTGGGTTCGATTTTACCATGGGCGGAGAGCGATTCTTCAATATTAAGTGCCGCTCTTCAGGCCTCCAGCCTGACTGTATCGTCATTGTAGCCACTGTCCGTGCATTGAAAGTGCACGGCGGCGGACCAGAGATCTCGCCAGGTGGTCAACTTCACGAGGTGTACAGGACAGAGAATGTGGAAATTCTGAGAAATGGATGCGTCAATCTGAAGAAGCACATTGAGAATGCCAAAACCTTTGGAGTTCCAGTCATCGTTGCGATCAACAAGTTCAACACCGACACAGATGCGGAAATCCAGGTTATCAAGGAGGAGGCTATTGCTGCTGGCGCTCTAGACGCTATTCCTGCAGACCACTTCGCCAAAGGTGGTGCTGGTGCCGTCGACCTGGCGGAAGGCGTTATCAAAGCCTCCGCATCGGCCAAAGCAGAGGATTATAAGCTCCTGTACGAGACCGAGGGAAACACGCCTTTGGATCGTATCGAGGCCATCGCAAAGAAGTTTTACGGTGCAGACAAGGTCGAGTTCTCAGAACTGGCCCAAAAGAAGGTGAGTAGGAGAATGTTCTTTCACAAAGAAGCAGTGCTAATATTTGACCCAATAGGTCGACACCTACATCAAGCAAGGCTTCGGAAATCTGCCTTTCTGTGTGGCGAAGACCCAATACAGTCTCAGTCATGACCCCGCCCTTAAAGGCGCACCAACTGGCTTTACTGTTCCGGTTAGAGATGTCAGGCTTGCAGCCGGTGCTGGGTATTTCTACGCTCTGGCGGCAGACATTCAGACCATCCCAGGTTTGCCTACTGCACCAGGATACCTTAACGTCGATGTCAATGCCGAGACTGGCGAGATCGATGGCCTCTTTTGAGTAAACATAATCTTTTCGCGGTGTTAGAATTTTCAACAAAAATTACATACCCCGGCTTCATCAGTCACGGTTCGGCGTTCTATGGCATCGGTACACTTAACGTGTTGGGAGGACAGCGATAGATTTAGTTTCTGGGCTCAGGAATTGGTGGATATCATAGAACTATCTCTGGTAGAGAGATGGGTGGCAAGCTCAAAACTTGCCACAAAGTGTTCATCTGATATGGGCTCAAGGCCCATATTTTTCGAGATCTTCGAGTTCCTGTTCCATACCCCGTTCGTCATCTGCATGTCCCGTGCCTTTGCTTACTGGGCCCCGGCATTCTGGTTCGTATCACGATTCCACCACGACTCGACAAATGGCGAGATGTAATGCAGAGGTGACATCCTGGCGGTTGCTTCTTGCATTTTCACAACTTGTCAGCAACACATCTTGTGTCGAATCGGGCTGTGCAGGGATCGTTGCGTGACCCAGATGTTTGCATTGCCGTCATGGCTTCGGGTAAGATGGTGATAGTTCAACCCGACCCCGCTAAGAGGCCTCCCGCAACGATCTCCTGTCCAGGTAACAACCACTTCTAGCTCCAGCTAATTCACAGTCCTATACAACCGGCCAGCACCCTCAACTAGTATGGGCTGCTCCAATTGCCGATGCAGCCGAGTCTCCCGGATCGAGCGATGGAGAGAGTACACCGGGCTCTCATGCCAAAAGATGTGGGAGGAAACGGCATCGATACGACTATCCCACTTCTTGCGAATACCTTAACATTTCCACAAGCCCATCTAAGTTCGGAAGCCCCTTTCAATCTGCGGGAGTAAGTAGCCAAAATCGGGATAATTAAGTACATCTAAATCTGCCTCCTCTATAAAAACCGATTTGGATCAACCATCCTCTCCTAGTACATTTACTGTCCGATAATCTCTTTCCCTTTGATCTAGCTGCGACCTAGACCACGACTGTAGGGGGAAGAAGTCAAGAGTTCCGATAGTTAAGTACAAATAGATCCACTACAGTCGTAAAAATTGAATCGATTCTACTTACATCTCCCAGCACGGTAAATAACTAACCGACAATCTCAGCCACATGTCATTTCCCTTGCTAGTAATAGCTCGGACTCATCCCCGGAATCGACGTCCAAGCTCGAACAAATTCGCTAAAATGTATATTTCCGGTACCGGCATCCGGCCGCACAAACACCTATATATTCGGATTGCACACAGTCTCCGCCATCAACCAGATCAAGCCCGGCTAGCTCGTGAGTTTCTACTACCTCTCCTTCCTGTGATAAGAAGCTAACAACATCCAGAATCGGTAGAGCGTGAGACTCTTAATCCAGTTAGGGTGGCATCTCAAGGCTGCGGGTTCGATCCCACCATTTCTCCCTCCTGTAACAAAATGCTAACAAGATTCAGGTTCGACCCCCGCGTTGGGCTTCTCTCAACGCCAGCGTACACCGCTGTCAAGACTCCTTTTTTTCCACTTTCTGTTTATCCTTCTGGTGAAATTGTGTTCCTTCATTTTTGGCATTTTCCATTTATCGTCCTCGTTGAGAATGCGTGACTTTCCTTTTTCCTGACATCTTGGTATGATTTTTGGGCGCGGTAGGAAGAAATTGGGATGCGTGATTGGAGATTGAAGCAAAAAGGAGGTAGGTCTGTACCATATCATGGGTATAAGTGCTTCAGTACAGGGGCGGAAAGACAAATCTGGGGAGTGAGTCCTGGATATTGAGGCGAGAAAATATACAAGTTGAAAAGGTATTGACTCAATAAGTACGTATTGGAACTCGATTCACACCAAATCCACCCGGCAGTTGATATCTGGTAGTATTGGTTGGACGTTGACCGATGTCGATATTTAGATTGGAGAGAGGTATGTATCAATACTAGTCTTCTACCTGTTTCCAGTACAGAATGGTCAATGATATGATGACATGATTGTAGAAGTATAGGTTGGATAAATCAGATGGGGGCCGAGACGAGAAACAGTGTTCTATGAAAAGAAAAGTCACCGCCGCGGCTCTTACTTAGTCTTGAAACAAAGCCATTGTGAGGGACTTGAGCTGGCAAAAGATGTGTTGTTTTCATTTTCTCCCTTCTACTATCATCTGCTCGATGAACGAAGTCGTTTTCTCGTTTTGGAGACTTGCTTAATCTGAGGTCGGTATGGGCAATTTCCCGCATGGTCTGACCAGAAAGCAAGTAGAAATCATGTGTGGCCGTGAGAAGCTGGATACCTTGTTCGGAAGTATATAAGTTAGATATGAATGATATGCGGAATAGATCGTAGGGATAGGGAAAGCTGAGTACTGACATATAAGATATGATTTGGAATAATTCTCAGACACCTTTGATTTGTCTCCTTCCCATCATCCTGCTCTCCAAAGGCTGATCACACATAGGCTGAATATCACTGTCGAATAATGGAGATGCGAGTTGGAAAACAACGAATTAGGACCAGTTCGTGGTATCAATTTAGAGGACGAACCGATCAACGATCTTAAAGCACGAAGTGAGGAGATGGACATAATGAAGTATTTGGCAATGCATTTCCCTTTCTCTGGTTTGTCTGGTGACAGCAAGACAGTTACCAAAGACCATATTGGAGATGACTAGATTGGACGGTTAACTCATCGGCATATCGTTATCATGAGCCCGTTTCCTATATTTACATGCTCAAAATGACCCCGATGCCACCGGCCCAAGTTGGCCAAGGGCAAACTCCATGCGAAAGCAATTCGCTCAGAATGACAGATGTCTCGCTAATGCAGGCAGGCGTATCTACTGGGTCTTGAATAGTAAGATCGCACAGTGTCCGAGATAGAAATAGATGAAGTGCTTGGTCTCTAGAGGCGATTATCAGTGACAAAGTATGCAGCGTGTTAGGGTGAAAATGCCATACCGTGCGTGACGAAGCTGCCGAAGTTCCTGCCTACAATACAGTGCCAGGTAGCACCCTTTCGTTGGTCGAACTAGATGACGTGAGGACTTGATTAGAAAGTATTTCAGTGTTTGCAAACCTCTTTCTTGATGAACTGGGCGATTTCCTAAGCCTGTTAGCCTGAATCGCGAGCATTATCCGTGGAAAAATCTGACCTTCTCAATATTGAATTTCTGCATGGCGTCTTGGGCTGTAAACAGCTGTCAGAACGGAATATTTCGAACACTCTGCATCAGTCACTTCTTACCAACTTCGATGGCCTCCTGCTGCATGTCTTCGCTCTGGTGATAACATTAATCGTAGTTCGGGATACTTTTCACGTCTCCACAAACCATATCAGCGGCTTTCACTTGAGCTGGGTTTTGAGTGTTAGCAAGCATTCCCCCGGAGCAGACAGGATATTCGTGTTCGTACCCTCGAGCTTCTCCTCTGACTTTTCTAACGCCATTTTGAATCAAGGGAAGAAGGTAAACAACAGTGTGGCGGGTGGACTGAAGAACGCGACGACGTGGTATTGGTGAGGTGGAAGCTGGTAAAAGACTCGAGAGTAGATGTGGTTTGACCGGAGAGAGTTGCCGGAGTGTGCGGAAGGTAGATATATGTATGTACGAGGAGCTGCTTCGCAAAAGGGATATCACTCTCCATACGTAAAACAGTGGGTCCAGAATACAACTATTCCTTGGCATCGCCGCCGCGGTGAGAAAAGTTCGAAGACCCAGAAAATCCTAATTCGAACAAAGAACTTCCACACTCTCAACTCCAACCGGGCATTTCCGTTGTTGCTTCTATGGAATCCTCCCGTATCTTCGTGCGCAATCTGCCGCCTAATTTGAGCGAAGATGAGTTCAAGACGCACTTTTCCAAGCAGCATGCAATCACCGACGCCAAATACATTGGACACCGTAGAATAGGCTATGTGGGCTTCAAGACCCCCGAGGATGCCATCCACGCCGTCAAGTATTTTAATAAGTCCTTCATTCGTATGTCAAGGATCGGAGTTGAGCTGGCGCGTCCTGTGAGTGAGCAGACTCGGTCCCTCTGATACTACAACTGCTAACATTCTCACTGGCCAGCGACAACTCCTTTCCTTCCAACGAGGCTCCTGTACAGACTAGCACTGCCAACCGCCATGTCACCGGTGCAAACTCTATCATTGCCGCAAAGCACACCTCACTACCTGTCACAGATCACAGAGAAGATAATCCTTTGAAGCGAAAACGAGGAGAGAAGCCCAAGGATGAGGCCGAGAATCCGAAGCTCAAAGAATTTCTACAAGTTATGCAAAAACCTTCGAAAAAATCGTGGCAAGATGAAGGCGCAAATCTGCTGGGCGGGCCTGTGGGAGGGACAGAGCCGGAGCCATTGATAGCGGAAGCTGAAGTTGACAGTGACGACGAGATCCAGACTATCAACAAGAAGCCAAAGCAGGTGTCGAGGCAAGACCAAAAGCTTCCAGCAGACAAAGACGATCCACCCCAAGAAGCCGGGCCTGCGAGGGAAGAACCACCGCAAGCCCAAACAGATGCAAATGAGGCAAAGTCAGACACAGACTGGTTGCGGTCGAAGACGAGTCGGTTACTCGATCTGGTGGACGACGACGACGACGAAGCACCGGCTCGACCTACACCTATGCCGAGCATCCACACAACCACTTCGAAAACTACAAAGGAAGCAGCACCCATAAAGAGTCAGGTCACTATTTCATCAGAGATTCAAGCAGACGTTGAGATGCAAGATGAGCCAGTGAATGCAAACGAGGAAGCTATCCGTCTCAGCAAACGCCTTTTCTTGAGAAATCTTGCTTATAGCATCACAGAAGATGACTTGAGAGCTGGCTTCGCTCAGTTCGGCGATTTAGAAGAGGTAAGCATGTACCACAATCTTTCATTATTTTCTTCCCCTCTTGTGATGAACACTGATAGGGACAACTTACGCAAAATGCGGTTGATTTTAAACTCAGAGACAAAATTTTAGTAGATGCTTGCCGTGACTGAAGAGAGCCCCAACCACTCACTCTATTGTAATCAGAAATTTTGCTGTTCATGAATGCTAATTCTGGTGGTCAGGTTCACGTGCCCATGGATGGTTCCAAGAAAAATGGTAAAGGGTTTGCTTACATACTCTTCACGGATGCAGAGAATGCGATTGCTGCCCACAAAGCTATGGATGGTTCCATCTTCCAAGGTCGTCTTCTCCACGTATTGCCCGCCGCGCCCAAGCGGGAGAATAAGCTTGACGATTTCGCCATTTCCAAGTTACCCCTCAAGCAGCAGCGGCAGCTCCGACGCAAGGCAGATGCAACAACTATGAGCTTCAATTGGAACTCCTTATTCATGAACGTGCGTCCTGTCCCACATCATACCCTGTCAAGTCATGATTTGCTAATATTCCCCTTCCTAGACCGATGCAGTCATGTCATCAATCTCGTCCCGCCTTGGTGTGGAGAAATCAACCTTACTCGATCCGACCTCTTCGGACGCAGCGGTGAAGCAAGCACTCGCTGAAACGCACGTGATACAAGAGTCCAAGTCCTACTTTGCACAAAACGGCGTCGATCTCGAAGCATTCAAAAGCAAAAAGAGAGGCGATACCGCGATCCTCGTGAAGAACTTTCCCTTTGGAACCAGTCCAGACGAGCTGCGCAAGCTGTTTGAAGAGCATGGTAAAGTAATAAGATTTCTGATGCCTCCTAGTGGGACGATTGCAATTGTGGAATTTGCTGTAGCACCAGAGGCCCGTTCTGCCTTCAAGACTCTTGCATATCGTAAGATGAAAGACTCAGTATTGTTCCTGGAACCGGCTCCCAAGGATGTGTTTACAGGAGCACCACCAACAGTAACCAATGCGCCTGCTGCAGGTACGGTGCCACAACTCAAAGCTATAGCTCCCAAGCTGTCGACCGCAGACCTATTGCGGGATGAGGCTGACCCCGAGGCAATGGAGACCGCGACCTTGTTTGTGCGCAATCTAAACTTCACAACTACAACACTCCGCATGACGCAAGTCTTCTCCCCGCTTGACGGCTTCCTCTCTGCACGGGTCAAGACCAAAACAGACCCTAAGAAACCTGGTCAAATCTTGAGCATGGGCTTCGGCTTCTTAGAGTTTCGAAGCAAGGAACAGGCTCAAGCTGCACTCGCAGCAATGAATGGCTATGACCTTGACGGGCACAAGCTTGACATAAGAACCTCACAAAAGGCACTGGACGCTGGAGCTGAGCGCCAGAAAGAGGACAAAGCAAGAGCGATCGCAGGTCGCAGGACGAAGATCATCATCAAGAATTTGCCATTCGAGGCGACCAAGAAAGAGGTTCGTTCTCTCTTCGGTACCTTTGGACAACTTCGATCGGTGCGCGTCCCCAAGAAATTCGACAGCACCACGAGAGGTTTCGGATTTGCTGAATTTACGACCCCTCGCGAAGCCCAGAATGCCATGGATGCTCTGCGCAACACTCATTTGCTCGGACGTCGTCTTGCTCTTGACTTTGCTGAAGCCGATGCCGAGGATGCAGAGGAGGAGCTTGAGCGGATGCAGAAGAAAGTGGGCTCCCAAATTGATAAAGTGGCCATTCAAAAGCTCACTGGAACGGGCCGCAAGAAATTCAATGTTTCAGCAGATGATCCAGAGGATGCTTGAATGTGGAGAGATGTTGTGGTGTGTGGTTGAGATGGTGGCTGTTGGAGGCGTCTTAACTAATACCCCTTGCTTCGCCCTGGCAGCACGCTTCTCTAATGAACTTCTATTCCCATAATAATCACGCGGCTCAAAATGGTTTGTTTCACCGGCCTTTCCAGGATCGGCTAACTGTTTTGACATGCGCACAGCCGCTGTTTCACCGCAGCTGTCAACAAAGAAAATTTGTAGGTATGAAGGCATGGAATTTAACGTGCTGTCCTGCACTCGATCTGGTTTCAGCCTTCTCACTCCATCGACCAAGGAATCCCAGAAAATCATTATGTTCGCATTCTATGTCTGAGAAATCCAGCCCTCGGACATGATCAAGAGCGTGACTTGGTGCCTGTCAGTCTGATGCAGGTAAATACTTCCCTGCAAGCCACCCGGGTCAATGCCGAAGGTTGCCATTTTCGTCCGCCAAGGAAGCCTCCCTTGCCTCTTTGGCTAGCAGGTAGCCGGTTGGGCCATCTTGATGCTCACCGCGACTTGTGATCGGACGAGCTATGGGCCTCTACCAGTAGGCAAAAATAGTGGGTAGGATCAGTGTGTACATGCCCTGCCTTGCCTTGGTAGATTGTACGGCTGCATTTAGTCAGGCCAGCCAGACCTTGTCTTGGATGAATCTCAAATCACCCTGGACTATTAAGTTGAAGAAATTCCTTGAACCTCATTCTTGAGTCTCTAGACCGTCATTCGTTTAATTCTTACTTACCTCGTGCGCTCCCCGTCAACACATTCACGCTCATTAGTCCCGGTGACCGAGGTCGTTTCTTTCCTCCAACAACACGAACATGCCATTTTATAACTCTTTGCCAACTAATCCTGCCGAATACGATCAACATACCATTAACGACCGCCCATCCGGCATGCCACTGGATCACGAAAAAATGCCTCTCATTCTACCATCCAATGCACTTCCATCGAATGCACCAGCACTACCTCAACTTGAGGAGTACGGAGTCCACAGTCGTTCCTACCAAGGCCGGTGTAGCAGCCGCCAAGAAGAGCTTTTGGACTACGATTATCAAAGATCTGCACAACCATTCTCGCCGGCTGAGAGTGCATTCATCAATGACTTTCGTCGTGGCAAATATCCCAACGTCAAACACAAATCGGCAGAGGATATCGTCAAAGAAGCTAATCGGCTGTGGCGCCGCCTTCTCCGATGTAAACCGTACTCCAAGTACCGGGAACGCAAACCAAAGGACAACCCGACATCCCAAGACATGAAATGGCCTGAAAGTTTGGAGGTCACGTTCTGTCAAGGTGAGCCATCGGTCTCCACATGTAACCGATGTGTTTGCTGACCAAACGCGTACAGCCTTGATTATTTACCCACCGGTCGGCCGCAGGATGGTGGCGTCTGGAGACAGTAACAAAGCTCGCGGACGCAATGAGCTTATCGCCGACTTTATTCAGCGTTACACGGGTGAGCCGAGAACAAGGAAACAAGTCTCAAGCCACATCCAAGTCCTAAAGCCTATGGTCAAAGAAGATCAAGTCGGTACGTTACCACATGGGAGAACAATAGAAGTAGCACAAATTAACCCTTGCCGTAGTGACTGACCACCTTGCTGTACCGGAGCACAAGAACCTTGGCCACAGAGGCCGCCATAGTAGGCGGATCTCGATTGCTTCCACGCCTTCCACTCGTTATTCATCTCAGGACAGTGTACAGGTGCCTCATCGGAGCGCGAGTATGCTTCCAAACTCGTATCGGTCCATGTCCTACACCCCAGCCAGATCAGTCTCGCCGATGAGATTGTCCACGCCTGCGCCGGCCTTCATGCATGAGCCTATGCACTTTGAGATGTTTATTCGTGACAGCTCTCGAGGGGAATCCTCACTCCCTCTCCACACATTTACCAGCTTAAGCCAGTCTCAGGCTCGTCTTGAGGATTTGCATGTGGCGGACACAATGGATCTGTGCCACCAGCTACCACAGTTGTCATCGATTTTGTCGTCGGAAGATTTGGCAAGCTCTCAGATCATTGTTGCTGAATCGAGATTGCGCCTCATGTCTGATCATCTTCCTAAGGGAGCTGAGCTCGGAATCCAGTTCGAAGTCAATAGCGTGTGCAACCTAGGAATTTATGAGGACTTCACTTGCGAGACGAGATTCTTCGAAGACGGAGAGCCAGCCTGTGAGCCGATACATGGTCGTATTGATTACAATGCTCACTTCCAACGGATGGGTAACATCCAATTCGGTAGCGATTTTTGGGCTCGAAAGGTCATCGAGACAGCCCAACAACTGCGCCGAGTCGACGAACTGAGAAACAAGGCTGACGATCTACGCTCTTGTGGATTGGATGGCGGCATGAGCGAGCTGGCAGACCCACTTGACGACGAAGCGCGAGAGACAGAAGAAGAGGTGAGGAACTCAATCCGAGGCATGACCGGCCTGCAGGAAATCAGCGCTCGCTTCAGAGCCACGGGCGAAAAGGTCCGCCTCTTCCTCATCTGCTGGAACTTTGAACAACAGATCGGCGAGGGCGAAGCCTCCACAAGCTGGCGAAACGTCACAATCGGTTCTTCCTCTCAAAATATTAGCATGGGCTCAGTACAACAACTCCAACTTCCCTTTTTCCAACAAGCCGTTCTACGCAACAACTCTTTCGGCCCCGGGTCTTCTGTTGAAGACGTATCTTGTATCCTCCCTCCTCACATGCAGGTGCAACCCAACCGCCGCCACTCATACAACCCACACCAAATGCAACAAACCCATTTCGGATCCCTGGAACCTTCAGATTTACCGCTGGACTATACAACCCCCTCTATGGATTTCAACACCGGACTCCAAATGTCCTTTGACGCGCCACTAAATGTATCGTTCAACAGTACATTCAGTAACACGCCTACCCTCGGTCCCTATGATCCGACATTTGATAACAACCAAAATGCTACGGCTGGGGCGCAGACACCTTATCAACATACACCTTGGCAAACACCGAGTGCGTTTCATACCGGGACACCATACAATACGACCTCGTATTTTTCACCACAACCACAACACCATCACCCCTCGTCAACGATGATAGATGACGATTCCCATTCCTACACTTTCAACACCCCCGCCTCCCGTCACCACTCTGAATCTCCCTTCATGCCTAGCGGTGATACACGTCGTGGCTCCCTCGTATCGAACGGTGCCTATGATTCTCATACCTCGTCTGCTTATTCTGCGTCTCCGTTTGTACCTAGTTTGGGTTCTTTTGCGGAGGAGATTGGGCAGAGGAGGGGGGGAAGTTTGGGGTTGTTGGCTAGTGAGAGGAGACATTCTCTTACGCCTGGGGGACAACAACAGGAGTTTTTGGGGGCGCCGGGGAGTGTGGGGTTTGGGGAGGGGAGGAGGGGTAGTATGCAGTTTTGATGGGGGCTGTGCGATGATGATGACAGGGTGTTGAAGAGAAGGAGAAAAAGGAGGAGGTGGAGGAAAAGAGGGGTGAGTACATCGTTTCCTTTTGACCCATTTTTTTGTTTCCGGGTTGGGTGGGGCATACAGCGTGGATGATGGCGTCAATTTTCTTCGTCTCACTTTTCTATTTGGCAGGCATGGAGAAGATTGATATGGCATTGCGTGGCACGGTGTTCTCTTCATTTTCTTTCTGCATGATACGGTTTGGTCGGTCGTGGTATGCATGGATCGGTTCGGCACCTAGCATGGATTGACTTGGTTTTGGCATGCATTCGGTTCGGCTTGGCAACAGTGTGGTTCTTTTACTCTGCCGGGGGCATCGAGGCTGGTGGGCCCTTTTATGAATGAATGTCGTTATAAGTACGGGAAGTCCGTTTTGTAATCTTTTTAGCATGCAGCGGGTCTTGTATATCTTCTTCACAGTCTGTATTATAGTATAGTAATAATGATAAAAGCATAATTCTGTATATACAAACAAGTTTCGTTCACTCCTCTTTCCCTATCCAAAGAGGGGGGTAAGTATAAGTTCTTCTAAATCTCGACTGCAGTATTTGAATGAGCATAAAGGAGACTTTCGACTTCTTCGGCAATGGCCAGACTACTCGTTAACCCCGGCGACTCAATCCCCAAAAGATTAACAAAATTATCAACGCTCTTTTCTTTCTTAACGTAGAAGTCGATGAAACCTTTTCCAGCGACGGCAGATGCTTCACCAAGTTTCGGTCGGATCCCGCAGTAATCCAGGCCAATAGCGTTCCGATCGATTCCCGGAAGATAAATCTGTATATCATCAATCGCCTCTTTCAACCGCGAATCATTCACCGTGTAATCATTCGGATCGGTCACCCACTCGACATCTGGCCCGAAACGAACTTGACCGCCCATGTCGACTGTTAGGTGGGTGCCGAGTCCGCCGTGCCCGGGCACAGGCGCCGGATAGACGAGAGTCTTGGGTTTAGGGTGGGATGCCGAGTAAGAGAAGTACGAGCCTTTTGCGTAAAAGGGTTTTCGGTATTCGGAGTCGGGCAGAATCATGTTGGAGAGGGGAATTGCGAAAAGTCCAGCGGAATTTATCAATGTTTCGGTTGTGATACAGGATTCCTCTTCTTCACCGGCAGACTTCGTCCAGATTTCGAAACCGGAAGAACCATTGGTGAGAGGGAGGATGCGAGTGACTGTACTTTGACAGGCTAGTGTTCCTCCCAGGTCTTCAAAGGATCCTTGTAGGTATTGCATGTAACTATGGCTGTCGACGATTCCCGTGGTCGGTGATTCGAGAACACCCGCTTCGGCGCGGACGTCTGGTTCACGGTGTTTGGCTTCGGAGGAGGAGATGAAATGGGTCGGTACACCAATTGATTTTGCAAACTCGTGGACTTTTTGGAGTTCGTTCATTTGTTGGTCATCCTGTGCTACAATCCATTTCCCGCAGTTCTTGTGCGAGATATTGTTTTCCTCGCACAACTGGTAGAGGAGTTTTTTGCCGCGGAGACAGAGTTTTGTTTTCAGAGAGGTGGGACCGTAGTAGAGGCCTGCGTGAATTACCTGATTGGGTAAGACGAGGCTGAGATTTGTTTGGGATGTCACGTTTTGGTGGGAACTTGTACCTCTGAGTTTCGGCTGCTGGTTTCTGTGCCTACGGAGCCGTGCTTTTCGATTAAAGCTACTGATGCTCCTTGTCGAGCTTGCAGTTGGCGTGCTACTGCTAGACCGACAGCTCCTGCTCCCACAACGGCGTGAGTGAAGTCTGCCTGCCGAGATACAGTTGTGGAGAATAGTCTCTGGTGGCGGACGGAGCGTGATAGAAGCCGAGGAGCGTACATGATTAATAGAATGCTCGGAACGCTTGATGGAAGAGTGGAAGGGTTGACAATGGTGGCGTATGAGATTAGTATGCTTGTAAGGTTACTAAAGATATCTGTGATCGGCAAACGTGAAGCTTGTTTCCGGGTTCGACATGGTCACGTTCGTGGATGCAGAAGATAGATACTACTAGGAGTTACCATTTCACCCGTCTGAACCAGTCCCAGTCCCAGTCCCAGTCTATTCCCTGGTACGGTACAGTAACTGTGTAATGATCAATGATGGATATCGATACTGATATCTTCTACTATGGGATGAGGGTTACCCGGTAATGTTGGACGGACCTCGTTTCGCTCCGCTCTGTGACGTCGGTCTCGACTGCATTGACTTTTTCCTCCTCCAGGGTGTGGGAAAGACCGAGTCAATTTGGGGATCCCGTCCTTGTCGTGGGAGCGGGGCAATCAGGTTTTCTGGTTGCGTGCCTGTGCCTGTGCCTGTACCTGTACCTGTACCTGTGCCTGTGCAACCAACCCATAACATGACATGAGCTGCTGCAATTCTCCCCAGACCCTCCACATCCACATCCACATCCACATCCACGACATCGCCCTCGCCTTCAACTGCCTCAATTGCTTCGACCATGGCTTCTTCAGGTCCCGCTCCAGACGCCGGGCCCACTCCAGACAACATCGTGAAGGACAAGGTCAAGCACCCCTTCGCTGGTCTGCGCCAGAAGTTGAAGGACACAAAGGTCTGATCGGTTGCGCTCCCTGACCTGTGAAGCGCTGACAGACGTTCCAAGCTGTACGACGTCAAGATCCACGCGACCCACGCGAAGCATAAGATTGGTAAATTCGGCAATCTCTTCAATCCCAACCACCGTCACGATGAGGAACACGAGAAGGCTACCGACGACAAGCGCGATCGAATCGCCGAGAGCCACCGCTTCAACTCCTTCGCGCCAGAACGTATGGGAAACGATATCAAGTGGTATGTGGACGGACGAGACTATTTCTGGGCCGTTTCGGTGGCATTGGAGAAAGCAAAGGAGACCATTTATATTGCCGATTGGTGGCTCTCGCCAGAGCTTTTCCTCAGAAGACCTCCATACTTCAATCAGGAATACCGACTCGACCAGATCCTCAAACGCAAGGCTGAACAGGGTGTCAAAATATACATCATCGTATACAAGGAGGTCGAGGCTGCTCTCACATGCAACAGCCAACATACAAAGAGGTCGCTCATGGGCATGATCGTGAAGGGACAACCGGGTTATGAGAACATCAAGGTCATGAGGCATCCCGATCATAATGTCTTTGAGAACCTGGGTGACATGACTTTCTACTGGGCTCACCACGAGAAGTTCATCGTGATTGACTATGCTATGGCTTTCATCGGCGGCCTTGATCTTTGCTACGGACGGTGGGACTCAAAGCAGCACCCTCTTTCCGATGTTCACCCAGGAGGTGTCGAGAACGAGGTGTTTCCCGGACAAGATTTCAACAACAACCGCATCATGGACTTCCAAGGTGTAGATGACTGGAAATCAAATGAGCTTTCAAAAGCAGAGTATGGACGTATGCCTTGGCATGATTGTGCGATGGGTGTCATTGGACCTTGCGTGCTCGATATTGCTGAACATTTTGTTCTACGATGGAATTTCTGCAAGCGCGATAAATACAAGCGAGACGATCGGTACGATTGGCTGACCATGGAGGGTCGGGAAGGCGAAAACGAAGATTTGATCGCAGTCCAGCGGCCAAAGTTTCCAGTCGGAGAGTACATTCACCATCCACTTTCACCAATCTCATCAAAAGGACTGACCAACGCTGGCACTGTCCATGCTCAAATTGTGAGGAGTAGTGCAGATTGGAGCAGTGGTATTCTCGTGGAACACAGCATTCAGAACGCCTACTGTGAGGTGATTCGAAATGCTCAGCATTTTGTTTACATTGAGAACCAGTTCTTCAGTAGGTTCGGCACCTCCACGACGATGGATTATCTACTAACAGATGATTAGTTACGGCGACAGGAGACGAGCAAGCTCCAATTCACAACGTCATCGGAGCCGCAATTGTCGACGCTGTCGTCCGCGCAGGACAAGAAGGCCGAAAGTTCCGTGTCATAATTGTCATCCCAGCTATTCCAGGATTTGCCGGTGATCTCCGAGAAGATGCAGCCATCGGCACGAGAGCAATCATGGACTACCAATACAAATCCATTTGCCGCGGAGAGCATTCGATCAAAGAGCGTATCAAAGCGCAAGGAGTCAACCCAGACGAGTACATTTTCGTTTTCAACCTGAGGTCCTACGATCGTCTAAACACAACACCTGCTATGAAGGCCCAGGAAGAGAAATCCGGGGTCAAGTATCAGGATGTGCAACGTGCCGAAGCCGAAGAGATCATGGGTAGCGATATCCATCGTGATGCTGAGGACGAACATGGCAAAACTGATGACGCAGGGAATCTCAAGGAGGAAGAAATCATGGATAAGAAACGCAGGTTCGAAGCTCAACGAGAGGCTGCTGGGCTGCATGAGGGTGGCGATCAGAAACACAGCGATGACTCCATTGCGAAGAACGCTATGCTGGGACAGAAGCTCGTTAGTGAAGAGCCGTGGGACCCCGCACACGAAGAGCAGGAGAAGGAAAATTTCTTCCAGGAAGAACTCTACATCCATGGCAAGCTTTTGATTGTGGATGATCGAACTGTTATTTGTGGAAGCTCGAACATCAACGACCGATCGCAGCTAGGGTTCCACGACTCGGAGTTGAGTATTGTCATGCAGGATACCAAGATGCTTGAGTCGACTATGGATGGCCAGCCATACAAAGCCGGGCACCATGCAGCTACCATGCGAAGGTGCTTATGGCGAGAACACTTAGGTCTCCTGCCTCCCCAGGAGTTGGATGCCAGCAAGGATCCAAACGCTCAACCGCCAGGCGATGGCGTGAACGACAATATGGAAGGAGAGGAGTACGAATTCGTTGCTGATCCTTTAAGCGACAAAGTGTGGGACTACTGGAGGAAATGCGCCGACACTAACACCGAAATCTTCCGAGACCTCTTCCATGCGGATCCTGACGATAGCAGTATGTTTCTCATCCTTTTCCCCCTTGCTAGTCATAGAATACTAACACAATCTCCAGTCCTGAATTTCGACGACTACGCCGCCTACATTCCCGATCCCAAGAAAGAAGACAACAATTACAAACAAGGACATCTTTATGCGACGCACCTGAGTGCTATGGAAGTGAAGAAGCAACTTGATCGTATAAGAGGACATGTTGTGTGGATGCCATTGGACTTTTTGAAGGATGCCAACATGGCGGAGAAGGGCTTGCAGGTCAACGCCTACACCGAGTCTATCTATACCTAGGTGATGATATGATGTTTGCTGGGGTGAAGCATGAGGGATTGCTTTGAATGCATGGAGGGATGCTGGAAGTATACTTTTGGTATCGGGCGCATTTTGGGAAGCATTGAATTAGTACCTATGAGGATGATGATGATGATGATCAGAGACGATGGGGCGGATGGTGTTGAAGCGATATTAATTGAATGCATTTGATTCCCACTTTTGACACTCTGCCCATGTTCGCGATTGGCATTGAAGAGGGTTAGCAATTGATGTTTTCTTCGAGGTATATCTATTTATCAAATCAGTACAATCGGAGATATGTCGAGGTGATTCGGTTGAGATGGCAGGGAGGCGCAGGACATGCATGTGTCTATCTCGACACATGTGACATGTGACATATCCCCTATCTGGGACGACGGGAATGTAGTTGCTCGAGGCGACTTCCGATGAAGGATCTTGACGATGGGAGCAATCACGGATATGTTGCCTTTTCGAAATTCAGCCGACGTTCGCTTGATGGTGTTTTGCGCGAGATTAAGTGTCTTTTTGAAGCTGCCAGTGTTCTTATCTTTGCGAAATGAGATTGGTTCAGTTGGCGCGGCACGATGAGATAGATGGGTGAAGATGTGTTCGAGATGATGTTTTTCTCCATGGTTCACTTTGCCTCACAATTGTTGTAGCTCGAGTCGTATACGTTCCAAGACAGCAAGCATACTAGTTCAATCTCAGTATATTGGCTCGATTCTGGTATACGTGTATATATATATCTCTCAGGACACCCGTATCAATTCATCTCCCGTACGACCACTGCGCCGAGCGGGACATTGATGGAAACATTGGATGCCCATAGGTTCTCATGGACTCCCGTCACTCTCCCCCCGCCACCACCTTATCTTGCATGGCGTTGAATTTCCATGCACTGCAACCACCATATGGCCACAATCCCACGAGTAAGCAACTTAAAGGCGTCCAACCTTCCTTCTTATCGCTGGTGTCGACGGCCTCGCAGTACCAAGCCGGTGAGGTGTCCGGAAAAGGCTATGGAGGTCGCACTGTGGAGTTGCACCAAGACCAAGCACCTTCGACTCGCCTTCTAGATGCAATTGCACAGGCACAAGCACAGGCACAGGCACAGGCATGGTACAGTACTAGTCAAACATTCAATGCGACTGTGGAACCTGTGGGACGGACTCGCCGGATTCCCCCAACCCGTTGGTTATCGGCGCACAGGGATTGATGGCGATACGAAGCTGGTAAATGGTGGGTTTAAATTCGTACCCAGGGTCTTCTATCACTCTACGCTGCAATTGGTTGTCAGTCTGCACGTCGATCTCTCGTCTACACTGCAAGCTTGATTTCCTACTTCAAAGGCCCTTCGCTTCGACTTCTTGCTTCTGGTCCAGGACCTCTCGACTCCAAGCCCAGCTTCAACACTTCCTGGGCACCATGGAGCAACACTCCACGCCGGCCGCCCAACATCTAAGCCCAGACCTGGCTTTGCATCCTTCGCATGAGCACACCCACCAGCATTTGCATCATGATGCTCGCGCCGAGAAAGGCCGGACCGACGAGGTGGTGTATTCGGCTGGAACCACGGCCGAGAAAAGCATCATCCCAGACCAGGACCCTCTTGACAATGTCGCCCATCGAAGACAGCACGCTGGGGAAGACGTTCGCGACCATGGAGTATCAGGAAAGGAGACTGGCATTGCATATGAAGATAAACCCTACGACGCCGAGAAGGGCGAGATGTCATCGACGGGGGAGAAAGATCCAAACAATCACAAATTCGCCCTCTTGTACGCCAAATACCGCATCTTCGTTCACTTGTTCTTCTTGCTGCTATTCACTGGATGGTGGATCGCCGGCTTGGTTCTCCATCGCAATGACAAGAACTGGATCATTCCCTTCCTCCTTTGGCTGGCCATCACGATCCGGATAATCACCTTCCACGTTCCCATCACCTTGGTCACAAAGCCAATGCACTGGGTGTGGAAAAACACCGGAGTCCGGGTGCAACATCTTATTCCTGAAAAGCTGCGGGTTCCAGCTGGTGCTGCCTTGGTTATTTCCGTCATTATTATTGGAGCAATGGCCAGTCCCGAAGCTGCGGATAACACGAGAGAAAACAGAGCCGTTTCTCTATTTGGACTCGCCGTCTTTATTTTCGGGCTGTGGGCAACTTCCAGGAACCGAAGCAAGATTGTTTGGCATACGGTAAGTCCCTCTTCCCCTCCAAGCCTATCGTAGGAATATTCCACGATGGACCCTGAGAAAAGAATCGTTGGGTTGCAACTCAAGAGCGATGCCGAGAAACTTTCTCGAATTCATCTTTGTTGACAGGAATCTGTCGATTTTGATCCTGAACTGAGAGACCCCAGAGGGAGGAACGCCTTCGATTGCTGAAAGGGTGGCAGAGGTGTGCTCCTCTATTTCGGACACTAACAAGAGATTCAGGTCATTGTTGGCATGCTCGTGCAATTCATCGTTGCCCTCTTCGTGCTTCGAACCAAGGCTGGATACGACATCTTCAACTTCATCTCAGAACTTTGTCGTCTTCTTCTAGGATTTGCCAACGATGGTGTCATCTTCTTGACCGACACCACCGTTCCAAAACTTCCATGGTTCTTGGTGAGTGTGCTGCCGGCGATCATCTTCTTCGTTGCCTTTGTACAAATGCTATACTACTGGGGTATCGTCCAGTGGTTCATTGGCAAATTCGCCGTTTTCTTCTTCTGGTCGATGCGAGTTTCTGGTGCTGAAGCGGTGGTCGCTGCTGCCAGTCCTTTCATCGGACAAGGAGAGAGCGCTATGTTGATCAAACCTTTTGTTGCCCACCTTACCCAGGCAGAGTTGCATCAGATCATGTGTTCTGGATTTGCGACTATCGCTGGATCTGTGTTGGTTGCATATATCAATCTCGGTGTCAACGGCCAGGCTTTGATCTCTTCCTGTGTCATGAGTATTCCGGCCTCACTAGCTGTCTCTAAATTGAGATATCCAGAGACGGAGGAGACCCTCACAGCTGGTCGCGTTGTCATCCCGGACGATGACGAACATAAGGCTGCGAACATCATCCATGCCTTTGCCAATGGTAAGCCTCGTGTCGGCTTCGATCTAAAAGACCCTCTGCTAATTCGTCAAAGGTGCATGGCTTGGTCTTAAGATTGCCGGTATGATCGTCGCTACTCTGCTGTGTATTATTGCCCTTGTTGGACTGGTCGATGGCCTCCTCACTTGGTGGGGCCGCTACATCAACATTGGCCCTGGCCAGTATGACCTGACCCTGGAATTAATGCTGGGCTATATTTTCTACCCGGTCGCTTTCCTCCTGGGTGTTCCTCGAAGCAATGGAGATCTTCTAAAGGTTTCGAGATTGATTGGTATCAAGGTCATCGAGGTTTGTTCTTCCATTTCCGTTCCAACTCCCTATCATAGCTAATCACAATCTCCAGAACGAGTTCGTTGCCTATGCCGCTCTTCAATCCGAGGAGCAATATCAATCTCTCAGTTTGCGCTCCCGTCTGATCGCAACTTATTCCCTGTGCGGATTCGGTAACCTTGGTTCTTTGGGGACTCAGATTGGTGTTCTGTCGCAAATCTCCCCAGGTCGTAGTGGAGATGTTTCCCGCGTCGCTGTAAGCGCTCTGATCAGTGGTATCATCTCAACACTGAGTAGCGCGTCTATTGCTGGTCTACTCGTCACAGACCAAGCTGCTTTCTTCACACCGCCAGTCACCTCGAATACAACTGCGTCCGCATAGATAGTCTTGTAAGAAATAATAATATAATCCGCTAGAAGATGTAGACAAGAAAATTCCAGACGTTGAACGAAATGACAATCCCTCCCAAATCATTCGAGTCGCCTGTGAAACGACGTGGGATCTGATGAAACACCCCCGACACAGACATAAATGCTACTTCAGTTCCCTGTGAAGAAGCCGCGTAAATAGGCACAACACAATGTTATCGAAAGAGTAAATGTCAATACATGTATCCTTCCCAAACTCACACCATTCTTGCAGAACAGAGTCTCCCCCTCCCAAACCAGCAAGCCCTGGCCGCACTTTCCAATTGAAGTCTTCAATCCTGTGCTAATATCCAGGCCGCACCGAGGTAAAGATCTCAGCAGCACAACCAATTATCACCACACTTATCGTAAGAAGAATATTGCAAACGATCGAACTAGGAGATAAGTATCTTGGGATCAAATCGTACCCCCGTCCCATCCCCCCCTTATCATGCATATTTACAAGAAAAAGAAAAAAAAAACATTCATCGAGCCGGAAATCAAATATCATAAAATCATGTATTTTGCCTTTACTATGTACAAAAGGACAGACACTAATTTTTATCATAATCCAAACGCCTCGTCACTATCCAATACTTCCAAATGCTACGAGAGCCCGTATCCAATATATACAGAATTTTCATTCATAATCCTCTTCTCAATCCATGGTCAATTTTCCAATCACCACACTTTCCCACTCTTCTACCATCGAATCTATGCAGAGAAAGATCTCTTGACACGACGAGATCCACCATGGTTATGTCCGCCAGACATAGAACCAGTCGGCTTCGCACTTCCCGCACCAGCCTTGGTGGGTGGGTCCTTGGCAGTGGGTGAATCATCGCCAAACGGTTCAGTACTTCCCGAGGCCGTACTAGCACCCATGCCCGCCATACCGGCCATGCCACCTGCACTCGAGGAACCAGAAGAGCTGCTGGAAGAGTCAGAAGCGGGGATATCGGCCGCATCAGGCGATTCAGAGCTTGAAGCATCACCACCAGCGGCACCTGCACCACCAAGGCCAGACAATAACCCAGATAGACCTCCTGACCCTGTTGCGCCTTTTCCAGTTCCGGCACCTTGTCCCAAGCCGGCGAGAAGGCCAGCAAGAGGAGAGCTGGAGGCGGAGCTTGAATCACCACTTTCCTTTCCACCGCCGAGAAGTCCTGCAAGACCACCTGAGAGTTGACGACGGGTTGCTCGCATTTTGTTTGGGGCTGCGCCACTTGCTGATTCCTCTTCTCCGTCAGCGTGGCCCTCTGCTCCATGGCGCTTGCTCCTTGCTACTGGAGACGCTTCGTCGCCATCACTGTGGTCAGAGTCTGCGCTATGAGCTGAGCGGCGGGATGGTGGCATTCCCGCCATACTGGTCGTTGAATTTGATGGTGGCGGCGGGGGAGTGGTACTTCCTTCTCCTGCACCGGCTCCAGTAGGTGCTGAGTCTTCTTCTCCGTCATCGTGGCCCTCGGGGCCGTGGCGCTTGTTCATCGCTGCTGGAATTTCGTCGCTGCCACTAGGATTGAGGTCTAGACCGTGCGCTGAGCGGCGGGATGGTGGCATCCCCGCCATATCGGTCGTTGAATTTGATGGTGGCGGAGGGGGAGTGGTACTTCCTTCTCCTGCGCCGGCTCCAGTAGGTGCTGCATCTTCCTCCCCGTCATCGTGGCCCTCCGGGCCGTGACGCTTATTCATTGCTGGAGACTCGTCTTCGCTGTTATTGTAATCGGACTCTAGGCCGTGAGCTGAGCGGCGAGACGGTGGCATTCCAGCCATATCGGTCGTTGAATTTGATGGTGGCGGGGGAGTAGTACTTCCTTCTCCTGCGCCGGCTCCAGTAGGTGCAGAGTCTTCCTCCCCATCATCGTGGCCCTCAGGACCGTGGCGCTTGTTCATTGTTGGAGGCGTGTCTTCGTCTTCCTCTCCATCTGCGTGACCTTCTGGTCCTACTCATTATTAGTGATTTGAACGCTCACTATTGAAATTCGGATCTTACCGTGACGACGTCTCATTGCTGGTGGAGGTGTCTCATCGCCATTACTGTGGCCGCTATTTAGGCCATGAGCGAAACGACGAGCACGAGCTGGCATATTCATCCCAGCCATTGTATCGGATGGTGGCGGCGCTGCAGTCGTGCTTCCATTTGCCACACCGGCACCGGCACCGCCTGCGGGTGCTGGTACAGGTGCTGCTACGGGTGCTGCTACGGGTGCTGGTACGGGTACTGCTACGGGTGCTGGTACGGGTGCTGGTACGGGTGCTGGTACGGGTACGGGTGCTGGTGCTGGTGCTGGTACGGGTGCTGGTGCTGGTGCTGGTGCGGGTGCGGGCTTGGGCTTGGGCATTTCATCATCGTCGTCTCCCTCTGGACCATGCCTTCGTGAAAGGGAAGCAATACTATTGAGAGATTTGCCGCGATACAGGGTACCGACTGCCGCTGAACGAGGCCGCAAAGCCTCGACATTGGTGAGAGATAGCGCAACAACTGCTGCTAGTTGAAGACGCATGATGAGAGACGCAGAATGTTTTGAAATATGTGAATTTTGAATGAAAGGCTGAGATGTAAAGAGGTGGAATGATGCAAGAAAACTTTAGACATCGCGGCTTCGATCCTTTTAACATTCTCTTTCCTCTTCCCAAGCACGCATGAGCTACTGTCAAGCTGAAGTCCGTCTACGCAACTAGGTTGGAATTCAGAGCTAGCAAATCCAGATTGATTACCTAGTACACCAAAATAGTAGCTTTGGCTGGCCAGAATGTTTGCAAACCTGGGGACAGCGTGTTTCGAATCAAGTAAACATGCTATCGAGGTCGATGCGCCTTGCGTTCGTACGCCAGGCACATGCTATACAGGCAGCTTTTGACGCATGAAAAACCTGAGAAAGATGAACTGCTGGTCCCTCAAGAGGGCAATGGTGTAGGTATGCGAAAATAGCTGACAGGCGGGACTCGCACAGATCAAGTGTGGCCACGGAGCAGCAAAGAACATGGAAGTGAAGATGAAGCAGACGAAAATAGGAACCGAACGGGCGTAGGAGACGTAGCTGACGATGAGTGTGGTGGTGAGTTTCCAGGCTCACAGCTCTATTCGCAACTGTACGTGATACAGAAAAGCTTGTTCGTAGGTACGAGAGCTTGGTGTACCACCACCTGAATTGGAAGGTCATCGCAGAACCAACTTGAAATGTCTCTCCAAGAGGACTCTCATGATTGAAGGGCCGTTCCGATGATAATCGATTGGCAGAGGTGGCAAAAGTGAAGCTCTTGATGGAGTGGTGGGCGAAAGTGGTCGTTGTACGGATGCAAGAGCACACGTCTTGAAACCGCGGGATATGAATCGCCTCGAATTCGCAATTAGCATATGGCTGACTGAGCGTCCTCGAAGCTCTCATTCAGATGGAAGTAGTTCGCGTTCGAACCATGCTTGCAACCAGGCGTTCTTTGCTAGAGGCGATCGGAAAAGAAGTTCCATCCAATGCCTGATACTCTAGAGCATGTGGAATCTGTCGAAAGGGAGCCTGCCCTTTTCTCTCCTGCGATGTTGTTGCAAGGCGGATGTCGTTGATATAATAGTGTAGGTGCGGTGGGAGAGAAGGAAAAGTCTCTCATGTCGCAACATCAACCTCATCGCCCGTTGTGGTCTAGCTTGTGCTGATTCGATGGAGAAAGTGAGGGGGGGCTGAGCCTTGTAAATACTCGTAAAAGCACACAAAACAAACTCTCTCCTCCAATTGAACCTCAGTTCTGTTCTGCAGCCTCATATACTCAATTACTCTAGCAGCATCTCACAATGACAGCAACAATCGACAAAGCAATTCACGATCTCATGGACAAACTCCCTGGCTTGAAGAAGGACAGTGCCCCACCAGCCCAGGAACCAAATGAAGACGAGCTCCAGGATCTCCAGGCAAAGTACGAGAAAGCTGGCCAGGGCCAGGTCTTTGCATTCTACGACTCCCTAGATACTGCTGGTAAAGCTGCCATCTTCAAGCAACTCTCACCAATTGATCCCGATCACATCAACGAGCTTGTCAAGAAAGTCTTACATCCTGCAAAGACCGAAGAGAAAGATGAAAAGCCAACTCTCAATCCACTGCCCTCCTCCGCTACATCATCCGTCCTCGATTCAGAAGAGGAGGATCTACAGAAATGGTACGAGTCCGGCTTGAAGCTCATTGCAGACAACAGTGTGGCCGTTGTTCTGATGGCTGGTGGTCAGGGTACACGTCTGGGGAGCTCTGCACCAAAGGGATGCTTCGACATTGGTCTACCAAGCAAGAAATCACTTTTCCAGCTACAGGCTGAACGCATACGGAAAGTCCAACAATTGGCACAAAAGAAGCATGGCAAAGAAGCTGCTGTCGTCCCGTGGTATGTCATGACAAGCGGACCCACACGAGGACCTACCGAGGACTTCTTCAAGGAGCACGAATACTTTGGATTGGAGAAAGAGAACGTGTTTGTTTTTGAGCAGGGTGTTTTGCCTTGCATATCAAACGATGGCAAGATTCTCCTCGAGAGCAAGTCGAAAGTCGCTGTCGCCCCTGATGGCAATGGAGGTCTCTACCAAGCACTCATCAACTCGGGAGCTGTCAGTGACATGGAAAAGCGCGGCATCAAGCATATTCACGCCTATTGTGTAGACAACTGTCTTGTCAAGGTTGCAGACCCCACGTTCATTGGGTTTGCCGCATCGAAAGATGTAGACATTGCCACAAAAGTGGTGCGAAAGCGAAACGCAAAAGAGTCCGTTGGTCTGATTCTGGAGAAGAACGGAAAGCCAGATGTGGTGGAATATTCCGAGATTGACGATGCCACTGCGGAAGCAAAGGACTCGAAGAACAGCGAGCTTCTCAAGTTCAGAGCTGCCAACATCGTGAACCACTACTATTCATACCGCTTCCTCGAGAGCATCCCAGAATGGGCCCATCGTTTGCCGCACCATATTGCCAAGAAGAAGATTCCTTATGTTGACACCGAGTCTGGCGAAACTGTCAAGCCAGAGAAACCAAATGGCATCAAGCTCGAGCAATTCGTGTTCGACTGCTTCCCATTCCTAACAATGGACAAATTTGCGTGCATGGAAGTACGCAGAGAAGACGAATTCTCGCCTCTCAAGAATGCTCGCGGTACCGGTGAAGACGACCCGGACACGAGCAAGGCAGATATTATGAAGCAGGGCAAGAAATGGCTTCAAGCAGCCGGTGTGGTTGTTACGGACGAAGGTGACGACGCGGGTATTGAAGTCTCGCCATTGATAAGCTACGTGAGTTAGACCTGTTCCGCGTTGACCCTCAAGAAAGCATTGCTGACATCTCATAGGGTGGTGAAGGCCTGGAGTTTACGCGAAGCAAGACACCAACAATTAGGGCACCAGCAGTCGTGGAGAAGGGGGAGTAAAAAGTCGTGGATATTAATATATCTGCCCCGAACGGACGGAATTTGTTTCTGTGCGATCTGCAGCAACCCCAGAAAATCAACAATGCATAATATTGCTGGTAGCATGGTAGCGTAGAAGCCGCGCTTGGGCGTGCACACAATGGCGGCCTTCGTGGATCTATCAAATCAAACGGCAGCCCGTTTTCCGTCGGCCAGCCCAATCGTGGCAAACGACGGAAAACGCGCTTACAGGACAACGAGACGAGGCGGGAGGATCGATGCAATCCTTACAATGTACTGTGATGAATGAATATGATTGCAACATGATATTGATATTGATCACTTGGGGACGTGTTCTACACGTGGAAGGTCGTGAGAGGTGCTCTCTGAGTCGCGTTGCTGCCGTATCCTCAAAGTTTGATCGTCCAGATGCGGCCTGAGCACCTGCACGCAGGAAGAGGGTCGGATTCCATGCACCGCGTGATGGAGCATGAAAAAAGGAATTTACCAAGAGGCCCCGACCTGGGCCGAACGCGCCTACCACCTACCAACCAGGCAAGCGCTGCTTCCATAAAACCTCCTGACCGACCCGCACATCCACTTGATCTCTCAAACAAACAACTCCGCCCCTCACCAGACTACCAACAACTTGCCGGTGTGTTTCGGAGGACGGAAGAGCTGCGTCGCTGAGAGGGACGGAAAGGAAAGGCCAGGCCAGGAGATCAGAAGTGTGAGTCCCCTTTCCATGTCTCTGTTCTCCCAATCCTCACACGAGCACTCTCGCTGTCGCTTGTTGCGCTTTGCGCCGCGCCTCATACCGCAAAACCGTGTGCTGATAGCACCTTTGCATTTAGGTCGAAGGTACAAGCGGCTTTTTGGAATATAAGAAGACGTAGAAGAAGAAGAAGAGGTATGCGAAGCGTCACACTCACTGCCCGCCGCCTACGATACCCGAGACATGCGCATGTCGTCGTTTGATAACAAGCACTACAACACCCGTCACCATATCTCTCCGCTCGCTCTGAGATGTCAAGCTACATAAATCCTATAAAAATGGCAAAAGTGCCTGACTCCTCCTATACTTTCACTGCCGGAAATCGCACGTACACAATTGGCATATCTGACTCTGGTGTTCCACAGCTTCAAGAAGGAGAAAACAGGATGTCTTCACTTTCGCGCCGTGCCTGCTACAAATGTGGCAACGTTGGCCACTATGCTGGTATGATGGAATGATGGTCGCGCACGGAGGACGAAGACTGACACGGAATGACAGAGGTCTGCTCGTCGTCCGAAAGACTTTGCTACAACTGTAAGGCCTGTCTCGCTCGCTGCCTCTGGACCCTTTGACTAACACTGTTGCAGGCAAACAGCCTGGTATGCTCAACCACGGTTCAGGTCTATCTTGGAACCCTCCGATCTAAAACTTGCTAGGACACGAGTCGAATAGCTGCCCTCATCCACGAACAACAGAAAGTAAGAGAGAATGGAATACAGGCATCTGACGCGATGATGCTAACGTTGGTCCAGCAAAGCAGTGCTATCACTGCCAAGGTCTAGGACACGTCCAGGCCGATTGCCCTACATTGCGCCTCAGCGGTGCCACCAGCGGAAGATGCTACACATGCGGACAGCCAGGTCATCTTGCTGTGAGTTGTAGTCGCGAAGAAATGCCGAGACACCTGCTAATCTTGCAAAAGCGCAACTGCACTAGCCCAGCTGTTCCAGGTATCGGCGCTGTTCCAGGCGGTATCGGTCGTGGCGCAGGTGGTCCCCGTGGCGGATTTGGTGGTGCACCTGGATTCGGGGGTCGTGGTGGCTTCGGTGGTGTCCCGCGCGCTGCAACTTGCTACAAATGCGGCGGACCAAACCATTACGCCCGCGATTGCCAGGCCCAAGCAATGAAATGCTATGCCTGTGGCAAGCTTGGACACATCTCCCGCGACTGCACCGCACCAAATGGCGGCCCTTTGAACAGCGAAGGAAGCAAGACCTGCTATCGATGCGGTGAGGTTGGCCACATCTCCAAGAACTGTCCTCAAGTGGAGACCAACGGCATTGCTCCAATTGCTGCTGAGACTGTACCCGTGGTCCCCGCCGCGGCTGCAGCCCCAGTCGCTTAAACACGCCATACTCATCGGTCCGGCCATGGATGGCCACACGTTTTCTTGTCAGCCCCTTTTACACATATCATGTCATTTCCTGTTTTAGCATCACGATCCTTCATCACACATACCACCGGCAGCCTTTCATCCTAATATCCACGGCATGCCGCACGACCAGCAAAAAAGTTTTTATCTCACGAGATCCCGATACCCACGTTTTGCATCCCTATTTGGATCAGCTCACATGTCACCCGGTCGAAAGCAAAGAGCGTCCTGACTAGGACGGAGGACAATGGACGGAGGCTGAAGGAGAAGCGAAGGGGAGGAGGCGGGATGGTTGAAGGAGAGGAATAGTGGTGGTTATGTTGTCTGTCAGAGTTTGGACTTTTGGCATATTATGGCTTGTCGCCTGGTTTGCATCCCTTCTGGCAAGTATGTATCATGGTACAGTTGGAACCTTGAGTCACAATATCATCCCCCTCCGTTGTCACGTTCTCCCTGGTAGCAAGCCTCCTCTCTGTGCTCAACCAGTCGCTTTCGCCTTGGTTACCACGCTTCGGCCAAGTCTTTTGTTCTTCACTTGGATGGCACATGGAGATTCAGTGGAGCGATCGGTGGCTGCGGCCGGGGTGGGGTGTATTAACCTTAGGTAGGTTCTAAGTGTCACCTCGTGATCCTGGGTTCGGGTTCTGGTTTGGGAAGCAACCACCCAGACGTGCCTTCCCCAAGAACATCGAGGATGGAAGTGGGCCCTCAACGCTTCAAATTCGCCAAGGTCCAGCTTCTCCTTTCTCTTCACAGCTTCTCCTCCTGATTCCTCACCGTCAGCTCAGCTTCAAGTTCTCATCATCTCTTTCTCTTCCTTCTGCGCCGTCTCTGCGCTCTATAGCTGTCTCGTTGATCTTGCCTCACACTCACTGCTCGCACTCTCTGCACCCACGATGCCACGCTCTGCCACTCCAGATGATATTGATGAGGTGACTGTCGTTTCATCCTCGCTGTCTACTCACTCGTACTCATCGCACTGCGTTCTAGGATAGCCACATTGTTGATGTTGATGCCCTGCAAGCGCACGGTAAGCAAGCCAGCTGTCGCACTCGTGCTGTTGGGCAGCAGGCACATCGGAAGCTTCATTTGGCTGACCCCTCACAGGAATTGGAGCTGTAGACATCAGCAAGCTCAAGAACAATGGCTACTACACAATCGCAGTGAGCGATGCCCGCCCTCGGATATTCCTTTGCCATCCTCTCACTCACTGAATTCCTCTTGCAGTCTGTCAACATAGCCACCAAGAAGAAACTTGAGAACATCAAGGGCTTCAGCGAGACCAAGGTTGAGAAAATCAAGGAGGCTGTCCGGAAGTGTGCAGTGAATCTTCCGCTTTGCCATCTCGATGGTTTCGTCACTGACCGCACTGTAGCCGTCGCCGACCTCCTTTATCACCGCACTTGACCTGTCCGAGATCCGCAAGCGTGTCATCAGAGTATCCACTGGAAGCAAGCAGCTCGATGCCATGGTTGGCGGGTGTGTGCTCCTTCTTGTGATGTTTTAATGGCACTCAAGCTGACGAAATCTCAGGGGTTTCCAGAGCATGAGCATCAGTGAGGTCTGTTCACAGCCACTGGTCTTTATGATTTCCACCGATGCTAATGCTCAGCCAGGTGTATGGAGAATATCGTACGAGCCCAGTGTCCCTCTGGGACAAATCATACTAACTCCACCAGGATGTGGCAAAACTCAGCTCTGCCATACCATGTGTGTAATCGCACAGCTACCAAAGGTACTACTGCCCTCTCACCGTTCCGTTCGGACATCTCTGACACCTGTAGGATATGGGTGGTGCTGAAGGCAAGACGGCCTATATCGACACTGAAGGCACGTTCCGCCCTGAGCGTATCACTCAAATCGCAGAACGCTTTGGTCTCGACTCCGAGACGGCGCTCCAAAACATCGCGTACGCTCGTTGCAATAACAGTGAACATCAGCTGGATCTTCTCGAAGAGCTGTCTGAGCAATTCGTTTCTGGTGACTTCCGACTCCTGATCATCGACAGTGTCATGGCATGCTTCCGAGTTGACTATACCGGACGAGGAGAGCTTTCCGAGCGACAGCAGAAGCTTGGACAATTCCTGGCACGACTCAACCACATCGCTCAAGAGTTCAACGTTGCTGTCTTCATGACCAACCAGGTTCAGAGTGATCCTGGAGCGAGCGCACTCTTTGCTGGTGCTGATGGTCGGAAGCCTGTTGGTGGCCACGTCCTAGCTCATGCTTCTCACACCCGAATCCTGCTGAGAAAGGGGCGCGGCGATGAGCGAGTTGCTAAGCTGCAAGACTCTCCTGGTAGGTTGAGCCCTTCATTTCCACGACAAACCCGCTGACCACGATAGACATGCCCGAGGGCGAGGCAACCTACATCATCACTCAAGGTGGTATCAACGATCCCGACAAAGCTTGACCGATCCAGAACTCGATATCATTTTCATCTCAACATGTGTTTCAATCTTTCTGCCATATACCATGTTTATTGTCGGTCTTCCAAATGTACCTGGGCTCAAAGGAAGATCTCTGATTTTCCGGTCATGTTTGCAAGTCGGCGATGTGGAGTTTCGTACACGCATAGTGATGTGTACAGCCCTTATTGCTTTCATCTGATGGTACTCGTATATTATCATGATCTGTTTGTATTTCTGTTCATAGTCTTCGCATGAGCGGATCACAGTGGCTGCCATTGTTTCGTTGTTATCATTAGATACCCATGCATTTATCAGGAGAATGGACGAAAGAATGAAGGTTTCCACCCTTTCTCATGGGTACAGGACCGTCTCTTCACAGCGGTTGCTCTAACAATTCTTCTTATGATTCACCCACCGTTCCAAGCTTTACCAATTTCTCAAGGCTTCTTTTTGCAACCGCTAATCTTATCGATTACCAACCCCTACCTGCGCGCACCAACTTTGTAGCCACACATTCATTTACTAATTTAACCAAACATCTACCGGCAAGCGGGTATAGCTCAGTTGGGAGAGCGTCAGACTGAAGTTCACTCCAGTCCTTTGAAACGATTATCTGAAGGTCATGTGTTCAATCCACATTAGCCGCAACTTGTGAGTATCAGATCGACTGGTACTAGGAATACTTTTTTCATTCGATTTCAAAAGTTTTCTTTTTTGCTTGGAAAAAAGATGAAATGAGATGAAAGTGTATATTGGGCGTGGTAGTGAATGGTGTTTTCTTATTTATAACAAGTATTACGAATATGAGCTTCGGGTGTCAATGAGCAAATAGTTGGCAGATCGAAACGTGGTCTTATGCTGGCTATTTGATAGTTAATCTCAAATCTCTTGTCATGTTGGCTCTCTCTGATGAAAGTGTTGAGATCTCCTGCGAACTGAGGTAGACTGATTGAAATCGAGCATGTACCGGGTAAGCTGAGCTAGACGTTCAAGACGAGCATTAATCGTGCCGCAGGAGGCCGTTCACTCTATGTGTTGACATTGTCTCGATCTGAGCTACAAGCCACCGTGAGTCCAATGTGCTATGCTGTGAAGAAGGAGCCATTGAGATAAAGAATCCGACATCCGCTTGCCGTAAAATGCGCAATCATGGCCGTATATATATCACCGATGGTGACTGCTTGAGCTTGTTCGATCTTAAAGAGCAGCTCTGTCTGTCAGCATTGGATCCCGCAAGCGAAGAAAGAAAAGGACACAAAGTTTTCGGCATTGGCAGAATGGGACCATTGGACGAGCAACCGGGAGAATACGCTGATGTTGACACTGTTACCCAGTCCCGAATTCGATCCGCCTCTATCAGCGCACACGCTTATTGGTGAAGACCCGGCTTCTCGTGTTTCCGTGGCCGGACGTGGGAGAGATTGTGGTTGTTATGGTCAATGCAGATGCTCTGAGACCAGAAAATCCTTTTGAGACTACACAACTGATGCCGATTGAACGTATCGTTTTACTTCGAAAGGCTCAGTCGCCTGGAATGTGAAGAGCAGATTCCAAGGGAAACGAGGAGATCCATTATTGTGAACGGACTCGTTTTGAACTCCTGTCCGAGTTTTGAACTCCTGTCCGAGAGCCCTTACTGTACTGTAGGCATTCACCGGTCCCTTCCCTCAAATGAGGCGCCAGTTTGTGATGTTTTGAACAAATAATCCGTCAAGCTTAGGATTGAGTCTGCCTCAGATACTCCCAATATCCTCAACCCTTATGACAAGAGACTACAGAAGGACAATTCGTTTCGGCTCGGAAGAGTGAAGCGAGCGGATAAGAGAAGATGCGGTGTGGGATTCTCGTGATACGTGAGGGAAAAGAACTTTCGAAATTGAGGAGGTGATCCACGACAATCATACTTATCAGAGGAGCTCATTGGCAGCCTTGTCAACAATCGATTGACGTTTCAGGTTTTCTGCTCGTTACTTATCATCAACAAGTTACACCTCCAATTTTACAATTCATGGAGTGATCATCGTACGCAAGACGTCTTTCGCAGCCAGCAGCCAGCCAACTCACCAGTGGCTCCCAGAATGGAATTGATCGGCAAGAAGTGAGGCGACGATCCATGCGCGAGGTGCACAACTTCAGTCCAAATGAGAATTCTGTGTGCGGATCGATCCGCTGAACCCGCTGCGTTCTTCCGTTGGCCATACTACCAGTCGTTGTTGGTTAAATGAGAGATGGAAGGCTGCCGTAATGTCACGTGGTAGGGGCGCCAGCTCGCCAGGCTGAACATGTCCCAGGAAAACTCGTCGGATGATCCAAGCTGCGGTGTTGGCGACAGAGGGGCAGGAACCTATCTGGTAATAGGATCACGCAAGCTTCAAGTGTGCCAAGGAGACGTGTGCTTACATTTGCGCGAAACGGATTCCAGGCGGTGAAAGTCGTTGTTGTGTGTAGCATGTTCTTCTTGCTCACCGTAGTCCCAGGAGCAACCTAGAACACACATCCTCAGAAGGTGCCGCTGAGATAGATGGGCGTGCCGTAAAGGCTTTCGCCGTAGACGCGTTGCTCTTTAGCCATCAGCAATCCTATGTGCTCATGGTCGAAAGCAGCATGATGTGGCACAATTGGAGATGTAAAGAAGCGGTCTAGCATGATGTATTACTTCGAAGGGCTCGTGTATACCTGCCACTACCTCTGTGGCGGACGGATCGTGAGGTTCGTAGTACAGCTGAAAAATTGACAACTCAACAGCCTCGAAGACCGAATCCATACTTATTACACACTGAGGCGCATATGGGCAGTAACACGTCGGACTTTGGGCCTCGAAGCTTGTATGCCTGGTCCTTGCTTGGTGGCGATATTGGGTAGTCCTGAGACCGGGAAAACTTGACGTAGAACGTTGGAGCCGCCGGTTTGGAAAGTTCCTATCTCTAATTATGGTGGATTACTCACGGGGTCGAGTTGTTAGCTTCTTGGATTCAAGGACTCACCCTGTAGAAAAGATCTGCGAGTTGGGATCAACAGTGTTCTTCCCTTGCCTTGTATATCCTGTGTGTGTACATGTATTGTCAAACGTGTTCCCCGCTCGCTGCATTATCGTGACAATCCTGTGTTGTAGCTAGAGCCGATTGGCAACTTTCGCATCGCCGAGTTGGGTAGGACTAGATATCAGCCATCGAGGCACAGTGGCTAGCCCACTGCTACTTATATAAAAACCAAACACAAACTGAACTGGAAGCGTACGGGTTGGAAGGCGAAGGCAGCGAAATGACAGTATTCTAATGATGCAAATCCTGAAGTGCTGGACCAATGACTGTGCTTCTTGTAAAGCAAGCTTCAGGGAACAGGGCTAGCGCCAAGGGCCACACCCCATTGATGCCTCACTCCTCGCCTCGGATTTGGAGCCCAAGATTTGGCAGGCCCCTCCTGCCTGGGAAGTTGGGGGTGAATCCGATGTTAGTTCGGAAAGCAGGAGAGTTTAGATCGGGTATTATTCCAACTGCTTCATCATATGAAGGGGATTGTATAAGTGGGCCATGGATCATTCGCTGTTTAATCAACAATCACTCCAGCCCATCCGGCTGATAATCCTCTTCCCTTCAACAACTAATTCCTCTCCTCAAAGCAATTAACCATTCTTTGAATATGGCGCATCAATACAATGCCGTAAACAGCTACTTCGTACCTGGCTACGGAATCAGCCGGGCAATTATTCAAAGTGAGATACGATACTTCTGCGGGCCAGATGCGATCGTACGACCATATACGCACCAGGTAAGAGACTATTCTATCATGAGGTCTTACAAGCGCTGACAACACCAGGGTCGAGACGGGTTCCTTGTCACTACGGCTGGCCCTCCGTTGACAAAGGTTCGCATCGCTGAGATGATGCCGAGAGCGTAGTACTAACACCAGAAAGGAGCAAATTGATGATCTTAAGGAAGCTTCCGAGGAATATGAGCAGCGACAAGCGGAGAAAATGTGCGAAAACCGGAGTTCGGATTGGTTCGTGAACCAGCCAGTGGCCGTAGGATCCCGACCTCGACGACATGCTTGAACGGATCGCAAAAAATCATTCGATTGCACGTCGCCTCCGAGCAGCAATTGTACCAAAAACGGCGGCACGAGTTCACCAGGTTGCCAAAACCCTCCAGTCTTGTGTCTTTGGATACGCGAGCCCCATTATACGTCGATTATTACCGCAAAACGTGGAGTTCGGAGTTTGGATCTTGGAGTTCGAGATGGTAATCTGAACATGTATTCTATCAGCTTTATACCTTATGTCTCGATGGACAGTTTCACAAATTGGAATTTCCTTTTGGTTGAACCCCATTCCATCCCGGTTCCCCTTTGAGATTCCTCGTGGCTCAGACTTAGCGGCACTTTTTTGCGTATTTTTCGATAGGCTCTCGTCCATGAGAAAGCGTAGATCGATGGCTCGGTCCTGCGACCCATAGCTGATAGAGCTGCAGTTGCTTCACTGCGCAGCATGAAGAGCAAGAAGGACAGGTGTCCGACCTCAAGAAACTTGACGGAGATCCTTGTCCTCTCGTTCGTGGTCCTGCTTCGAATTTCTGATAATTCACGCCAAAGTCCTGAACCTGTCAAGATCTGTGAAGAATGCTAATCATCGAAGTGTAGAGACATCAACCTTGTTAGTTGGTTCATGGGGACGTGGTGAAATGCATGGCCAAAATGATTTCCATTCCTGCCACTCAAACCTGATTGTAGAAGATTAAGAAAGGCTGCGAAAAAGATGGGACGGCTTTCGATTGAAGTGTGTTGGTGAAATGTAACAAGGGGGAAGCGTAAGGCGAGTCGCGATCGAATATAGGAGAGAAGATCACGTGGACACGATGAATCGTAATTTCTCGATCGGTTCCAAGGTTGTGTTTGATTGCTTCTCAAGTTTAAATTTAAACTCATGATCATGCAAACATTCAAGCATTGGTGCGGATATCTAGGATATAGTATTTCTCGAATGGGTAATAACACGCAGCTTTACGAACGATCTCTCGCTCTATAACTTGTAACCCTGCCATTCCATCACGCTGCCTCTGAAGAATCGTACCGCTCTTGGTCCAACAAAGGACGATCATTATTGCTCAATTTGGCCATATCAAGGCTTTGGAGTCTCTCAGCGCTAACATGAAGTCCTCAGGCAGCCACATTCTTTCCTCCTTCATTCGTCGACGGCAAGATCGCATATATCTTCTTGCATGCCGGCGATATGGGGAAGATAAACAAAGTTCGCACAATTTGCAGAGGGAGCGTCTTTGGTGGGACCAGTGGTCTAAATAAATCGTCACTCTCACCCTACTCAATCAAGGAACGGCCAAATCACCATCATCTCAATCTGACTCTCAATCTTATACTTCAAAAGACAGAAACATAACTCCTCCCAGTATCAAATCCGATCAAAAATGACAGCAACAACAGAACGGATCCCCCTCCACAGGGACAAAAACCCAGAATCAAACTACGATGGTCCGAAAATGTCCAGTCCCATCGACCGAGTTCTTTGCGAGACTAGATGTGACAGCTGAACTAGAGGGCGTTGTTCCGCTAGTGGACGAAGAATCAAAGTGATTGAAGACTCCGTCGAGGAGTTCACGAAGACGGTAGAAAGAGGTTTTAATCCTGAGAGGTGAAAGGGTCATCATGGATACGGAGGTCTAGATGAGCGACTTGGAAGCGGAAACATATGCAGACCAAGGTATACAAATTGAGTGTCTTGTCTTTCACCATAGAATCAGAGCAACGCGTTTAAATTTTTCTTCATCTCAAACGCAACCTCCTAATAATCACAAGGAAATAGCCAAATCAAAAAGTACAAAAGACCCTCACCAAGCTCGCCAGTTCGTAATAAATAAACAGGATATAAAAAAAGAGTTCGAATGTAGAGAGTCTCACCCCTTCTGTGGCGGTGGAGTGAGAGGGTATATAGGAAAAAAAAAGGGAAAAAAAAAGACCAAGACACAGACAGTCCTTTTTGAAGCAATAAGGAAAACCAGGAGCCGAGCAGTAGGAGAGAAACAGCTTCTACCCCCGTGCCTCAAAGTTTAGAAAGCGCAGGCTTCATCCACATCCTGCCAATAAATCAGCCATGCGTAAAAACTCCTGTAATAAATGAGTATTCCACCAGCCAGTTCGTTTAATACGTCCCGTAAATCCATAAAAGTAGGGGGAGGGGGTTTCCTTCGCAGAGCCTAGAAGGGTTTCGATCTGACTTGCACCCCAAAACGCCTTCTCCACCGTCCGGGTAATAATATGCCACAATATGTCCATGAGGATATATGCCCAATGAAGCGCGCCGTCAATCCTATAGACGCACTTCTGCGACCCGCGCCGTTTACTGTTGTGAGAAATGAAATGATCGAAGACGTGTCTGTTTCCAATCACGATGCAGGCTGTTCAGATAACGAGTCTACAAAGCGTTAGACAATTGCTACTCAGCTCCAGCTTCAATGCCATCATTACCGAAATTTGACATGAAGTCCATGGTACCAAAACCCTGGGTATCGTCTGTGTTGTGCAGGAACGAGTCAAAGTCGAAGTTCTCGAGAACATCGGGTCCCTCAACAGCAAAGTCCAATGCGAACGCGTTGTTCTGGAGTAGTTTGTTAGCGATTGAGGTCGCATTCCACGATAATAGGTAACTCACCGGATCCTGACCAACAAGATCTGTGAACGCAGCATCCATGTGATTTGTGTTCTGTGGAGGATGAGCGGTAATTTGTGGTGGCTGCCCGTTTGATTTGCCGTTCGGATTGAACGACTGCTGATGCATGGGCGTGATCGGTGTCGACGGCGTCGGCGTTGCAGGAGGGTCGTTGCTCTCGGCTGG
The DNA here is from genome assembly GCA_003693225.1 of Venturia aucupariae. Classification (NCBI taxonomy): domain Eukaryota; kingdom Fungi; phylum Ascomycota; class Dothideomycetes; order Venturiales; family Venturiaceae; genus Venturia; species Venturia aucupariae. The sequence goes on along the minus strand of QWZN01000052.1, from coordinate 165,114 downwards.
CGTTGAGGCGGCTGCGCCTTTCTTTGTCGCAGCTTTCTGAGGCTGCTGTTAGCGGGAATATTGGTTAGTGCGCTGCCATACATAGAAGAATGAAGACGTACCTTCTTTGTGCCTCCTTCCTTCTTTCCCTTGGGGGCCGCTTTGTTGGTTTGGTTTGGCGTTGGGGGTGCTGCCGTTTGTGCTGGTGACGAAGGTTGAGTCCTCTGTTGTTCCTGATTGCTCGGCGCTGGAGGCGGAGGCATTGTCAAATTTCGTTGCTGTGGAGTACCTTGTCCCTGTGGACCTTGTTGCATCATCTGCTGGGCATTTGCTTGCCATGGTTGCCCATTGGGCATGCGACCACCATTCAAACGAAGCTGCTCCATCTGCTGAGAATTCATTGGACCGCTGGGCATCTGCATGTTGTTGAAACCTGGATTCGAGCTTGGGCCGCCCTGGCCTGCCATCATTGGATTGCCTTGGTTGTTAAACATTCGCTGCGGATGTTGTAGTACACCCGGCATTTCGTGATACCCATTTCCTGGTGGCGTTCCACGGTTCTGCATATCACCTTGCATGGCTGGCGATCCTGGCAAGTTTTGAACCATCTTTGGTGTTCCTGCTATCTTCCTGACCTGGTCGTTGGGGTTCGGCGATGGACCAGCCCGACTTCCTGAAGGCGACATATTTTGAGCAAATGTAGCCGATTGGCCGCCGGGCGTACTTCCGGGTACGTGGCTGATGTTATCTTGTTCTTGACGGGCCATCAATAGTCGCTTCTTGTTCTGCTGCTCGAGAAGCATCAGCTGCATCTGGTAATCCTGGAGAGCGTGATTGCCCTGCGATGTGCCGTTTTGGCCATTGGCTTGCATCTGATCTCTTCCACCCATTCCCGGGAATTCCATGTTGCCCTGTGATCCCATTTGACCTGGCGCTGCTCCATTTGGTCCCATTCCCTGCGCATTACAGTTAGTCTGCTCCCTTGCTTAAACAATGCCGAATTAAACTCACTTCTACTTTTTGCTGACCATTCTGGGCGAACGTATTCATTTGTTGCTGTGGCATCTCGCTAGGCATGCCATTCTGAAGCAACATGGTACCATTGGGCCCTCCATTCATGTTGCTAAGTTGTCCCTGCATAGCTTGACCGCGACCAGCAGGCCCGGGATTGAAAGGTCCTTCATCTGTTCTCGGTCGTTTCGAGGGCGATGGGGCATTGGCTCCCATCGCGTTTGGTGACTGTGCTCTATTCTCGCCCATGGATCCGTCTCGTTGCAAATTGCCCTGCGCCATCATCTTTTGCTGCATCATAGCAGCATTGGGCGCCCTATGTAGTGTTAGTGCTTAAACTTTACTAGATGCCAAAGGCGAAATTGAACATACCCAGGCCGATTCTGAAAGGCTGCCTTTTGTAAGTTGTTCAGTCCATTGGGCGGCATAGCCATGCCCATCTGCTGCATGCGCAGCATGTTGTTTCCTCCCGTTTGATTGAGAAGTTGGTTTTGTTGCATTTGACGAAGCTTGGTCTGGTTCTAGAGCATGATGCGGTTAGTCAGGCATAACATAGCGTATTGCGACCACGAGAGCACTAACCATGTGCTGTTGCAAGTATTGCTCGGTAGGCTGCAGCTGGCCAGATGGCTTGTTGCGAGCTGATCCGTAGATATCCCAGAACTGACACCACCAATCATATAGGAAGGTATGTTCGGAAGGGTGGGGTGGTATATCGGGATAGGGCAGGCCATCGGGTCGCTTTGGATCTTCTTTGATGTCGGTGTCCATGGAATCGTCAACGCCATTGGTCCTGGGCTTGTCCTGTCTCTGTATAATCGGGAGGTTCTCAGCAAAGGCGCGAGCGAGGTCATAGTGATGACTTCGACAGAGATAATCGAAAATGTATGTATTAAGGCGTTTTTCGGCGAGGTCGTCTGCGCGTTGGCGGGCGGAGACTTGGTTGATCATGGTCGCAGAACCAACGGGCCCTCCTTGAGCGCTATTGTTGTTGTTGTTATTGTTCATCGTGACCATGCTGCCACCGGGAGCGTTCATGGCGACTCAGGCTAAGTTCGCGTGCCGACGTGGAGTCGCGCGAATAGATAGTATGAGGTTAGGATCCGGAAGGCAGGTAAGAAGAGGTTGGGGCGGCGAGATTGCGACGAGAGGTGAGCAAGTAGGATCGATATCGGCACGAAAAGGAATAATTGGAATGAAGGAATCAACGTCTTCTGATCGTCTGTAAGGGTCACATTGGGTGTGGAGTGTCGTCCGATGGGGGTAGTTATTGGGGCGGCGACTGAGACCGAGAGTTGGAGGGAGAATCAGATATATGTACTTGGTCACGGACGAAACTGACACATACAGAACACGAACTTATTATCGAAATCGGCTATGAATGGTGTTGACCACAGAGAACTGATACCAGACATAAACCCAATTATTAACTTGACAAGATAGGCTTTGAGGTGACCGGAATTTTCAATATCACGTGATTCATTTACTCCTTTCTTCACTGCAGTTCTTGAACTGCATATTAGTTGAAGTCATCCATCGGCCAGCTCGGCAGACTGAGATAAAACGGGCCCTATCAATCAAATAGTCTCCATTACAACTTATCAGGTTGTCTCTGAGGTATGGTATACTTTCATCTTGCAAATCCGCATATCGACGACTTAGGCTCTCTCCCGTCCAGAAAGACGACCGCAAAGTATCCTGTGCAGCGCAATCGAGCATGACTGCTATTTGATAGCGGATCCGTTGTAGCTGGTAACAAGAACCCGAAGTCCAGAAAGTGAGAACAAGAAATCTGGCAATATCAGTTACCTTTGACCAACAACTTCTCCCTTCCGTTGTCGAATTGGCACATCCATCCGTACGCTTCGACAGACGTGAGACATCCCGTCGCGTCCATCTTGCGTTGTCAATGATATAGCAGCCATTGCAGTGACAGAACTTCTAGTGCCACCACGCGCAATGAATAAAGGCGCTATGTGATGGACGGGAGTCATAACATCGTAACTTGCATCTCCCTCATCATTTCTTTCTGAGCCTGAAGTGCTGTCTATTCATCATCTGGAGGCATTTCGTCGTCGATGAATCGTATCAGTGATATTCTCATCTCTGTCGTGTCGTTGCCTCGAAGTATATCACTGATGAAATGTGCCTCTACCTGCATCGAAACCTTCACATATGTTTATTAGAACTGTTTAAACAGGTTGTTGAATCAAGATTTTTCACCATCTCGAGTGCGCCTCTCAACACGCCACATAAAATATTCGAGTACCAGAGTTCGTCTTGTGCTCGTCCATCGTCAGGCAGTTCCACAAAGTCCGCGAGAGGGTTATCCTCGAAGATCAAAGAGAACTGTTTGTTATCGCTAGTCCAGTTGGTGACCGTAGGCGTGACATTCAGGAAGATCTTGAACCCAATCTACAGGCCAGCAGTGAGTGAAATGTCCACGCCCATGTGAATTAGGCCATCACCCACCTTGGATATGGTCTCTGCCGTTTCTCTGAAGTTTGCGCATGCCGGACTGTTTGCCTTGGCCAGGAAGTCTTCCACTAATCGCATGCCGATGTTGTAACCCATCTTGTCCAGTTGCCTATTCACCTCCAGGTAGTCCCCTTCGAAGTCCTTGCATAGTTGCGCAACGATAGTTCCATATGTCAGCGTGACGAGTTCGGCATTGACCTTGTCCACTCTGGTTCTAGACAGAATCAGTCCGTGTAAAGCAACAGAATAGCTCCATCAGTATGCTTACTTCCATATTCTGTACTGGCGTTAGCTGGCGGCATTCATGCATATGAAGAAGAACTCACTCCTCGCCGATGCGCGCTGACTTGGCTGCAGACATTTTCGACAATGATTGAGGTCTTCGTGGTAAATGCTTGTGGTTGTTGTCAACATAAGGTCTATTTATATTATGTACGAAGGTGGATCTAAAGCTGCGGGAGTTACATCGCCATCAAAGAAAAAGTTCCAACAACCCGCGATAAACAACAACATCACGCTCACTCAGCCTCAGCCAACCTACAAGCCCCTCATACGAAGCCAGTGCGAACGGAATCTCCAACAAAGCGCGTCAACCCTGCTCGCCTCCCCCAAGTCCTCGAGGACCGATAAGCCCAATCGCTCCGCAACGGCATGTCCGAGAAACGAGGACCTTCTGGGTCATTTAGCTCAGCACAGCTGGTGAAAAGGCAGAAATCAGATGCAAGCCTCAATAATGGCCGATCCGTCGCGGTGGTCAATGGCACGGCGCAGAATGGAGCTGTCATACAAAGCGTATGTCACCCTACCAATTGCCCTCCTATGTTATATACAGCACGGCGCTAAAGCTACGTTAAGGCACGAGATGGCTGATTATGATGGTATGGACAGGTACCGCGGACAAGTGGATTGCAGTCCCCAGTCATGGAGCTCCAAGGCCACAATGGCGAGGTTTTTGCGACTAGATTCGATCCAACCGGTCAATTCATTGCCTCTGGCTCCATGGACCGTAGCATATGTTTGTCTCCTGGTCGAGGCGCTGATTGATGTGGAGTTAACTTTTAGCAGTTCTTTGGCGAACATATGGCGCATGTGAGAACTTCGGGGTACTTCCAGGAGGAGGACACAAGGGAGCCATTCTCGATCTACAATGGTCTCGCGATGCAAAAGTCATCTACTCAGCTTCTGCAGACCAAACACTAGCGAGTTGGGATCTGGACACAGGCACCAGAATACGCAAACACCTTGGACATAGCGAGGTGATCAATTGCATGGACGTCAGCAAGCGAGGAGAAGAACTTCTAGTGTCTGCTTCGGACGACGGCTACATAGGAGTAAGTTCGATCAAATGTGGAACATGTCAGATTGGAGTGCTAATGCATGCTCTTAGATTTGGGATCCACGACAAAAGGAAGCCATTGACTTCATTGAGACAGAATTTCCAGTTACAGCAGTGGCTCTTGCGGAAGCCGGTAACGAGCTCTACAGCGGAGGAATCGATAACGATATCAAGGTGTGGGATATGCGGAAGAAAGCCGTGGCATACGCACTGATGGGACATACCGACACGATTACGTCCTTACAAGTGTCCCCAGACTCTCAATACCTTCTTTCAAACGCACACGACTCGACCGTTCGAACTTGGGACATACGACCCTTCGCGCCAGCAGACCGTGCTGTCCGAACGTACGATGGTGCACCCACCGGGTTCGAGAAGAATCTTTTCCGAGCAAGTTGGGATCCAACAGGCACGAAGATTGCGGCAGGTGGTGGAGACAGGAACGTTGCCGTGTGGGACGTTGCCACTGGGAAACTGCTGAACAAGCTTCCAGGACATAAAGGTGCAGTCAACGATGTCCGCTTCCATCCAGGAGGAGAAGCCATCGGTAAGTGCTACATCCAATTTCATCTTTGTGGCGATGCTTTGCGTTGTTGTGGTTTCGCTTGGCGACCTTACCAACGAACACTTTACGCCAGTTTGACCAAACCACTTTGATTCAACTTGCGACTTCTCTCTCGAGAAAAGCCAGTCCAGGCCTGAGTGCGCCACTGCTCAAGAGAGCGCCAGAAGCGCTTGAGACCAATGCTATGCTTGTGGTCTGCTTGCATGCAGCCAGGAATCAATAGTCCCGAAACGTCGTGCAGGAGTAGGAGTCTCACCGTGCTTGCCATGCACAATCAAAGTCGCAATGCCTCCAAGTTGTGTCCTGAAAAGAAAGGAATTTGCTAACAGGTTCGTGCCAACAGTTGTCTCTGGGTCCTCGGATAGAATGGTGCTTCTAGGCGAGTTAGGCAAGTAGCCATGCCGCGAATTGCCGATCAAGAAGGCGTTTGGTTGGACGGGATGTTAGTCATGGTGTACTGTGTAGGTAGGTAGGGAACATCCAATGAAGCGCAGACGAGGGCCTATTCAGAGCGATGGTCCAAGCGCAGTTTGAGGCACAGGCACAGGAAAATTGCGCGCGTTGAGTTGATTTCCGAGATACATGTACGGAAGTCCAAGCTACCGCCATCTAATAGATTGGAAGATGGGAGTCCTGTCAAGGCGGGAATATCAATGGACACAGACGCGGGTGGCATCTCAAGATAGCCGTACCGTACCTTGCCTTGGTACCAAGGAATAATGAGCCCACGCCCACCATAGCACCTCTACCCCGCCCGCTGCCAAACTGCAATCGGCATTGTTTCGTCCGGGTAACTACATGAATGCCAAGTTCTCGTGATGGCCAAATGGTGTCCTTGGACGGCATCCTCTGCCAACATGCAACTCCAACAACATCTGTGTGCAGATAGTAGTAGATGGTGTGGACGTGTGCGTGTGCGTGTGCGTGTACTATATGCGTGCATGCGTGCCTCGGGTCTTTCCATGTTGTGCCAGAGGTGGGTCCCGTCGACGGTGGTGAGGCTCTCTATTCTATCTTATCGTGCATGGAGCTCTTGGGGTTTCATCTCACACTTCCCATGTTTCAGATCCCCCTCCATGCCGATTTTAATTCGCGATTCCACGTCCGAACTGAAAGCAAAATCATGCATCGCGTTTCTTTCGCATGTATCCAGAACTGCTGGCGTGGTGTCTGACGAGAGTGTTTGGTTCGCTGTTTGTCCTAGACGTCGCTCCTCCTGGATGCCCAATCCAATGTAGCATTCAGACTGCTGTCCCTTCCTTTGGTTCGCTCACGCTCCTTCTTCGTCATCTAGTCCAGATCCTATCTGTCACCAGTCAAACCACCCTTTCTCATTATCTTCCACACACTCTCTTTGCAAGATTTCCGAGAATCAACTGCACTTGTCCTCGGCTTCCCTCAGCGACACATCTCCATTCGCTACGAGCGCTTCGAAAGAGACGGGTTCATGCCATCGGGTGCTTTTTAGAGTCATATCTCTTGTTCCATACGCCTGGCAGTGGTCGACTGGGGAGCTCAATCCCGTCGCCGGCATGCTGCACGGATCAAATCAATATTGAATCCAGTCACCATCCATTCGTTCTTATATCGCCAACCACGTCCGAGCCGGGACACGACGTAAACACAAGCCGCGTTGTGGAAGGCAAAAAGTACGACGACGCCTTGCTCAAATACCGTGTTTCCCGAACTTTTTCTCCCTTCTCTTCGCCATCCATCGACGACTTTTCGAATTGGATAGCCTCCTTGGACTCTTTGTTGAAGTCTGAGACCCATTCATTCAACATAGATGAGATTCAATTATGGCCAATTCGAATCCATCATCATCTAGACCAGAGGTAGCTCACATCGACCGCCTCACCACTATCCAGCATAACGTCAGATCAATGCTGCTCGAATCAGAATCGCAGGCAGCCAGTTCCGTGTACGAAAGGACGCCATTACCAGATCAATCACGCCCGAGACTTTCACCACGCGACCTCTTTGGCCAAGTACGAGAACCAGCACCGACGAGCTCAACATGCTTAACCAGCACTTCAAGTCCCGCACTCAATCATCATGTCCCAGGTATGACCTATTCGCCTGCTACCCAACCAAGTGAGTGGTCGCGGACACCGCAAGTACCTGCTCCCGTAGCTTCGCCGGTATTCCGGCATCCAGCAGATACTGCCTTCTATCCAGTGGATCCACCACAGCGGGACCTGGAGGCCCCAGCTTCGCGCTATCCAAGAGGTCAGAGGAAGAGACGGAGGAAGAGAAGGCGGCAAGCTGCCTGGGTCCATGAGGGTGGGAGACGACATGGTAGTGTCACTCTCAAATCTCTCGCGCATGGGTATACAAGGATGAAGTTCATGGCTGTTCTGATCTCTGGATTATTTCTCGCTTGCATTGGCACTATATGTAGGTCAAAAATCGGGGGTACCGAAAGGATTATGAAATAATTATTCTCGCAGATCTTACACTGAACCTAACAATGCGCAACTCTATACCGCAAGAACTTCACATCCTTTTCATACTCGCTCTCTTGGGCACAGTTGCCTTCTTCGCCCACTCCGCCATCCGCCTCTGGATCATGTCCCGAAAAGGCAGTCGCCCACCCCTTGAATCAAGCCGCCACAATCGCATTCCCAGTACCGCTGGACCCGAAGGCTTCAAACCTAATAGACCTATCCCGGTGCAATTAGCGCGCGATGACGAAATCGCTGCATTGGATGAAGAGGGATTCATGAACGAGGAGAAATTGGAGACGATCAAGATGCCACCACCGGCTTACGGGTTATGGCGGGAAAGCGTCGTAAGTAGAATCCTCCACACACCCCCGACCGAGCATGACACATCTAACAAGTACAACAAGCGCATCGATCCCAATCTCCTGCACTGGCAACGCGTCCGCGAAGCCACTGAAGCCGAAAATACGAGGAGGCAAGGCAGACTTTCTCAGGATAGCGTTGCTCTTGTCTCGAACTTTGGGTCACCGGCTCTTGGTTATGTGCGGGAAGAAGAAGAGGAATCTTATCAAGTTCCACAGACTCAAGAGGGCCCGAGTGCGCCGAGGACGCAGCAGGCGAGGCCGCCTAGCTACATCAGCGATGACGGGGTTAGTTATGTTGTTTCTGCACTTCCTGGTAGGCCGCCAAGTGAAATCCACCCGGCTTTGAGGATTAGGTTGCCTTGATGGGGCTGTTCACTTTGAAGTCTTTGTTGTTTTTTGGAATTTTAAAGCTTGGTTTCAAGATTTTACACTTGGAGCAGGAAAATGGGAGGCGAACTGGTTACCTTGTTTCATAGGGCGAGGCATTTTGCGGGTCTGGCAGCGTGGGTGTTCTTGTTCTTGTACAACATTGCACTGGTGTTTGCTGGAGATTTGTTGCAGCCATGGGATTCTTGCGTTTGGGGCTGGCGTTTGGACTAACGTGACCAAGAGGTCACTTGTATTTTCTTTCTTTACAAAGGAGAGGGTTCTTCCTCCCATAGATAACTTTTTTCAACCTAGATACCTAAAACGGGAATAGAGAAACAGATTTTTTTTTAATCTTCATTGACTAGAATCACTTTCATCGACTAACTAATCACTGAGGCTGAAGGGGTAGTGGACTCGCTATCAGATTTCAGAACAGCATCAGGCATGGTAGATGGAACAAGTATCATTGGGCTCTTTCCATTCTTTTTTAGTTCTTGTTGTTGTTTTATGTTGTATTGTTCATGGCCAAGAGGGCCGACTTTCTTAGGTATTATTCGTTGCAGAAAGCCCTTCGTTTTCATTTCCCATGTATGTACTTCCATCTTCAAGCACCAGGAATTCCTTGTGCTACTTGTCCGGAGAAGAAGTACAAGAAATATGAGTATTTAGAATGATGCCTCTAAAGTGTGGAAAGCTAGTTGAGATCTATAAGCCATGTTTAAATTTGGAGCGAGTGGCCGAGTCACTCGAAGATATTCACCAAATCACAATTGCAGAAGAGGACGTCGTCATGGATGCGATTATTTACAATATTGTGAATTTGAGCACGTTGATCTTCTTATCTTTTCCCTCTATAGACGGTTGATCAGCTCTCAAAACACATTTCCTTCATGTCATGATTCCATTAGATCAGTCGTCACCTCCTGTGCCGCCCACTCCTCCACCAGCACTCTTTGCCTGTTTCGCGGCGCAAATGTCGTCAACTCTCAGTAGTAAGCAGGCACTCTCGATAGCAGTCTTCATGCTCTGCATCTTGACCGCCATTGGCTCCCACACACCATACTCCTTCATATCGACAAGCTTGCCGGCATCACCATCGACACCCCATGAGTATCCACCTTCCGAATGCTTGGCTCGTAGTTGAGTTAGTACACGGATGGGACTGTTCCCGGAGTTCTGGATAAGTGTGCGTGGGATGACTTCCATTGCTTCGGCAACAGCTTTGTACGGCCATTGTGCCACACCCTCGACGTTCTTTGATTTTTGGGATAGACCGACCGCGACGGCCATTTCTGTAGCTCCACCACCTGGGCAGAGACGTGGGTGGAACATAACATTTCTCGCTACACCCATAGCATCCTGAAGATTTCGCTCGACTTCGTTTAGGATATCTTTGCTAGGTCCACGAAGTAGGATCGTGCATGCATGTGGGTCCTTGCATTTGGTCAAGAAGGTGAAGTACTCGTCGCCAATCTTTGAGATATCGAATAGGCCGCAGTGGGTTCCCACGTCAGAGGCTCGAATATTTCGGACGTCGTTGACGACTGTTGCGCCTGTGGCACGGGCGACACGGTTGTTGTCCGTCTTGCGTACACGACGAATGGCTGTGATGTTGTTCTTGACGAACCAGTGCTGTGCCAAATCACTGACACCCTTCTCTGTGATGACCAAATCCGGCTTGACCGCTATTATGGCATCGCACATCTCTTTCACCTGCTCTTCTTCGATCTGCAAAATACGGTTCCAGTCCTCTTCTTTTGTGATCTCGATATTGGTTTGTGATTCACCCTTCTTGTATTCGAGCGGGCAGTCGAGAAGCACGATCCGCGGATTTTCGATATGACGTCTCATTTTCGGATGCGTGATGTCCTTGTTGAGCATAACTCCGTCTAGCACGCAGCTGTCCTCGATTTCTCCACCTGGGATCTTCTCCACACGGGCATATCTCTTGATGTCTACCTCCTTCTTGCCCCCATCCTTCTCCCAAGTTACTGTCCTAACAGCCTTGAGAGCTAAACCGCACATGAGATCTGACCACCGCGAGACGAATTTTGTGCCTATTGAGGAAGAGATGAGAGCGATCATGGCCTTATCGTCACTAATGTCCACGGGAACGGAAACTTCCTCGATGATGGTCAAAGCGTCTGCCAGCGCTCTCTTGAATGCGGATATTATGATGACAGGATGGATGTTACGTTCGAGTTGTGGAAGGGCCTGAGCCAGTATTTCTCCAGCCAAAATGATAACCGTCGTTGTGCCATCACCGACCTCCTCGTCCTGCGTCCTGCTGAGCTCGATCATACTCTTTGCGGCTGGATGTGCGACTTCGATCTCTCGTAGGATCGCGTGGCCGTCGTTCGTCAGGACAATGCCGCCCATGGGGTCGAGGAGCATCTTCAACATGGCTTTGGGACCCAGACATGATCGGATGATATCTGCTACGCTGGGAATTGTCAGAAAGGTGTTGAACGAGCTTTAGATAGCAATCTCTCACGTCTTCGCGGCAGTGATATTGGAGAGCTGAGCTTTGCGACCAAACTGGCGGTCGCCCGCACCAGTATCTAGAGCGCGATGTTAGCTGGGATTGTTTGAGAAGAGCTGGTAGATGGATCGAGTACATACTGACAACTACAACTGGAGCTTGCATTCTGAGAGACTGTGAATTCAGACTTTCGCAATGATTGTTGTGGAGGGGTCGTTATATCTCGCTTCTCTTTCTCCACCACCCAAACGCGTTCGAAGTCACTAAGGCAGAATATTTCGAAAGAAGTTCGCATGACTCGTTGTCACTGACTAAGCATCACCTCATATCCATGTACCTAGGTAAACACTAAGTACAGTAGGTAATTCATATACAACTCCGAGACGCTGCTTCCCTCTCGACATCACCTCAATTCCTGCCCGAACGCGTCTTTCCTTCCACCCCCTTCCAACCAACCAACCGAAACCGACCTCTCCTTCAAAACAAACGACAACTTCAACTCATTCCGCATCACGCATCACAAGCATTCCCTCCTCCCAATATCAATTCATATTTCACAATTCACCACCCTCTCTCGAGGTCGAGATCTGGTCCGCATTGTAAGTTGACCGACTTCCCGATCACTACATCCTCTCCTTAAGCCTCAGTTCTGAAGTTCCTCTCACTTTCGTGCTTTCAACATTGATGTCACTTACTTTTGTTAATATGTTTTCTGTTCCCTATACTGTACGTATTTCAGCTAATATACGGCAGGATCATCAGCTGCGAACGAAACTGCAACAGCCATGGATCGCCCGAAACCTATATTGGTACGATCTACCCAATTGTTATTTTTCACTTCACTAACGACTCTAAATAGCTTGCTTATAATTCCAATCACAAGCTCGATGATGCCGCACGTGAGAAGCTTGTTACGGCACAAGCGGCTCGTATGAAAGCGACGATTACCGCTAGAAGAGAGAAAGAAGCGGAAGCTAAGCGCGAGCAACGAAGAAAGGCTTTCGCGCCCCACTGGGATGACCCAAGTGATGAAGAATTAGATGTCGGTATAGACGTTTCGTCACCTCCAACGATATCAACATTGTCTATTAACCCCAACCGGAAGAAGAGAGCTCATGATGCTATCTCCAATCCAAGCTCCTCCAGGAAAGCCTCGGTGGATGGGTCGCCTTTGTTCGAACAAACACCCTCTACTTCGAAAGACCTGACCAGTTTACCGCGCATCTCAAAGAAACAAAAGGAATCGGCGCAAGTCTCTCTGGAAATGGAAAGCAATGCTTCAACTGTTCAGGATCTCGGAGTAGCGCCTCTACCCGAGTGGTATTTACAAGCTATCAATCCCAAGAACCCCTCTAGAGAAACTGTATCGGCTTTAAGGAGGATCTGGACACAATTCGATAAACTGAAGGAGAATATGAAGATTTGTATTACGACGCAAGATCCCCAAGTCCGTATAGAGCCTTTAAAGAAGATCGGAGAGCTGTTACATACATTAGAGTTTACGAAGATTCCACATCCGTACTCTCTCGCCAGCAAGAAGATCTTACACGATGGACAAGGTCTGAAACGAATCGCCGACGAACAGGAGTCTTCTTACAACTTCCCATGGTATCTGCGAGCAGACGCCCAAGAATTATACAATAAATGGCTGAGCAAGCAGTGGGACCCAGATATGTTCAGAGGCATTATAAATATGGTGAGGGGCCCCAAAGGAAGCCGGGCTCAATCTATTGATCCGAAACATAAGAAAGATTGGCGGTTTTTCGGGGCAGCGCAGTTTGTACCTGGCCAATGGTGGCCAATGCAGCTCTGTGCGGTACGAGACGGTGCCCATGGGTCTGCACAAGCAGGTATAGCTGGAATCAAGACGACTGAAAACTCCCCTGGCGGTGCTACGTCTATTGTCCTCTCTGAAGGTCATAAAGAGGACATCGATGAGGGAGAGGAGATCTGGTACTGCGGTACCGAAGCCAAAATCGGTGACACAGAACCAACCGCCAGTACAAAACTGATGCTCGAGAGCTTATTATCTAATCAACCCGTACGAGTTATGCGCTCTTCAAAGCTTCCCGCAGGTAACAAGTACAGGCCTGTCAAGGGTTTTCGGTATGACGGCCTATACGAGTTACTTGATTCGCAGGTCATTGATAACCTTAAACACCACCATCTGTTCCACCTCAAGCGCATCCCAGGTCAGATCAATCTACGCTGCGAAGGAGAGGCAGCGAGGCCGACAGAGAGAGAGTTGCTGGAGTACGAATCCGAGATGAAGAAATATGGGAGACGGGGATCTTTTGAGTGAGTTGGCGTGCCGAGTACTTCGAGTTAGGCAAAGAGATTTCAACAGGTTGGAATGAGACTGGACAGTGGTGAGATGCTGTCAAGGCTTGAATCTCTACGGAAGGTGCTTGAAAATAGATTATCGACATTGTACTCAAGCAGCTGAATTATCTTGATGACGAGCTTCTACTCGCAAGATATTTTCATCATCGATTTGTTTTCTCTGCGACTGAGGACAAGGCGATAGTCGCTGCAATGCATTAATGCAATAGTTTTGTGTTAAATAATCGGATAAGATTTGATATTTTACAAGATATGAATTTTCTATCTGATGATCTGAGATAAAGCGTGGAACAATCCATGGCCACGCTCATCCTAGACCCGCGCTTTCAGGGGAGTGGCTAACGAACGTTAGTCTTGACAGCAAATCTGGAGAGAGGGAGAGAAAATACCTTTGCATGCTAGTGGTATGTATACTTGTATAGTTGACGATGTGGTCGTCTGGTGAGACATTTCCTCGGTGATACTTGTTCCGTCACTGCGTTATTGACGGCATCTCGAGCATGATGTGATCCCTGAGAGGTTGCCCTCGTCCTCTGACTTTAGTGTTTCATCCAATCCACTGCTGTCTCCTTTTGTCGTAGCCGATAAGCTCGAGGTCAATGTTCATGGTTTTCAGCATCATATCCATCGTGAATCCCTATCATAGAATTAGCCCAGTCCTACTACACTTGTGTCTTTCATAAACTCACATCGTCGTCCCTCATTAAGGCCTCTTCCTCCTTCGCCTTTTTCACCTTCGCTGTATCGTCATCATACCCCCAAACTTCCTCCCTCGCAACCCTTGCTTCCCTCTCCAATTGCCTCATCTCCTTCTTACTCAGCTTGACCGGTCTATCGGCCTTGTCAACTCTCCCATCTCCCTCCTCCTCTTCCTCCTCACTGGTTTCCTCGTCATTTTCGTCCGTGTCTTCATCGTCATTGGTCGGCGGTGGCTCATCCCACTGCTTACCAAAATTGGCTCTCTCGTTCTCCCTCTCACGCCAGGCACCCACTCCGCCCATTTTATTTACCTTGTCCCGGGCACCGGCAAAGACCTCTTCTGCTGCTAGTCTGGACGCGGTACGCCATTTTTCGGCTAGGTTTTCTAGTTCTAGACTTTTAGGGGAGGAGAGAATAGCGAGAGCCTGTTTGAGGGTATCCAAATCTTGCTTCTGGCGAAGAATCGAGGTTTCGAGGGTGCGGTTTTGGCGGGACAAGAGGAGAGATTCTGAGGGTGGTGGGGTGGGTTTAATGTAGGTTGAAGCTGGTATTGGGCGTTTTAGAGGCGTTGAAGGTAATCTTCGAGGAAGAAGAGCTGCTTTCGGCGAGGTCTGAGTTGGGAAGTCGTCGATAAGCTTGACGGGCGCTGTGGTCAGAGGAGATGCACTGAGCGGATTGGCATTTGGTTTGAAGGGTGTGCGCATAGGCGACTTGAAGGGTTTGTTGACTGATGCATTCAGACGACGGCGCTTTGCTGGAGTGTCCATTGTGAGTTTTCTCGTTAGATGGGTTGCATGAAGTTGTGGGTGATCAAGTGTGTAGGTATTAGTTGTAGGGGATCAGATGGAATATGGCGAAAGCATGACCTTTTGGCAAGAAAACGCGTGAAGTTCTTTCGTATAGTACATTCATGTTCAAACAGACGCCAGCATGCTGTGTTCGGCACGTTTGACCCGCCGTTTGTATTTCTGTGGCTGCGTGGAGTTGGAGGCGAGTGAGAAGACGCGATGTCGACCTAGTTCTAGTGCATGCAGGCATCATATCGTCAAGTGACGCCCGTTGCCGCGCCTGCGGTAAAGTCCAGCTGCGGGAGGCTCCAGTACCACCAACAAGTATACTAAGCCTCCAACCCACGAGCTATCCAAGACCTGTGATCAATCGAAACCTACGAAAAGCACGAAGAAGTCGAGCTTCAACCGAGTACGTGACTGTAGAACTTCACGAGGTGATATCCAACGCTGTAGTGACCGCTCGGTTTGACTATCGCTACCTACAACTTTTACCACCGAACGCATACCTACACACAAAGACCATGATCGCATAGAACAGACCGCACACCTTCTTTATCGCTGCTATTCCTAAGAAGAAATACAAACCTATTTCTATGGAGATCCAACGCCAACATTTCCTGTAACTTGAGCCACCATGGCCAACGATGCCTCCAAGACCAACTCCTGGACCAGTTGGATACCGATACCCAGTGGCGTTCAGAAAAAGGTCCTATGGTACGCCATTTCGCACTTTGGTATCATCGACACGAATGCTCTAGATCTGGAGCAGCTGGACATAACGTTTGGAAAACGCAGCGAGATAATACTTCGAGATGTGGGACTACAGATCAACGTAGGACTAATGAATGAAGAGAAGAGACTGGGACACCATACTGACAGCATGTAGAAAATCACAAGTCTGCTCCAAATTCCAGACACCGTGCAACCAACAAGAGCTCGCATAGTACTCCTCCGCCTTGTAGTTCCAGCGAATCTGTATAACGATGGAATCGTGGTTGAAGTGGATGGAATCGAGATACAGGCGCGGTTGACTGAACCAAATGGTCCAAGTAGTGGGAAAAGGATTGGCAGATTCGGCCCGCCCCAAGAAACAACAAGAGAGGAGGAGCATTTGCCCACGGCACAAGAGCTTGCGAAGTCATTCGTTGCAGACGAAGCACCTGAGGAGCGGGAAAGACTGAAGGCTGCTTTGGAAGCTGAAGGGGCGCCTCATCTCGAAGACGATGCGCGGAGCGAGACTAGCGAGGATGAGTCTGCCGTTGGAATGGGCACGAATCTCTCCTTGCCCGGGTTTATCGCAACCTTTCTCAAGAGCATCATCGATCGTTTGCACATGTCTATAACCAATATCACGCTTGCTCTCGATACGGATCTTTGTATGGACGAGGCCCCCGCAACCAGTTTGAAAACAATCTCCATTGGACTTCGGATACCGTCTGTTGGCATTGAGGGAATCACAACTGTACCAGACGTGTCTAACAACAAAGAGAAGGCGTCATCTGGCTTGAACATTGATGGGCTGGAGCGGCCGAACAAACGATGCATTCGATTGAAAGATGTATCTGTAACTTTGGTAGGCGAAGCTTCACTATTCGCTAACCTCGAGAAACCTCCCAGCCTGGCATCTCCAATCAGTACTCGTGCCAGCAGCTCTATGCACCAAACTTCGGAACGTGGCTCTGCCGTGGCTGGGTGTTCCTCGCCGAGTAGCAATCATCCACTTCAAGAAAGTCGCGGAGAATTGTTATCAAACTCGGTTCATTCAATTCGAACAAATAGCGGACCGAATCAGGATGCTTCCATGAGTGCTTCGTGTGACGGATCAACGCGAGGTCTCGACTGGTCAGAACCTAATTTGAGCCAATCTGTGCTTAGTGAGGATAGGTATGCCGACGCGAGTGATGACGGCCACGAGGATGGTGAAGGTTCAGAGGATATCTACTCTGGTGCAGTCAGGAGCAGCCTCCTTCGCAGAAACATTCGTTCACCAACATATCAAGACTCATATGCCGATGATGAGGACGAAAATGAGCTCCCCTTCTCGATGGACGACAGCCAACACTCATTGTCACAGAGCGTAGAAGAAGACAGTCAATTTGCATCTACGACAGTCAGCATGCGTGATCAAAGGCACTTCGCTTCTACGTCGAATAGTATGCACGAACACGGATACTTTGAATCGCCATCAGCTAGCATGCTTCTGGACAACGTACAATTCGACCCGCGCGAATATGCGCAACAGCAAGCCACGAGACTGGCGGGACACCCGCACTCGAAAAATCTCGCAGCCACTGCTCCTCTGATGCAAAGGCCATCACAACTCTCATCTTCTCATCTTAATCGTCCTCGACCATACGAGTCTCAACCAATATCCACGCCTCAACAACAAACCCAGTCTCAGAGCAAACTTGAAGTCCCGTCTTTACAAGGCTCGCAGGTTCCTTCAAGTCCAGCTGGGAGTCTCAGCTCGAACAGTTCTTCAGGTTCGCAGCCGAATTCAGGAGGCGAAGATCTCACGCAATCTAAGATATTTAGTCACGAAGAAGCTGAAAGCATGTACATGAGCGCTATGAGCGACCTTGGTCATGGAAACATGCCTGGTGGGTGGGAAAGAGATAGCAATTCTAGCAGAGATTCCACTTCAGTACAGGCATCTGACCCAACTCTAGACGCCGAAGTTCCCTCATCAGATCTTGATGACAGGGCAGGCACTGGACTTGATACTCCCCGACCCTCTAGTCCAAATTCGCCATCGGCCAGCGAGTCGGTATCTCAGAGAGCATCTCCCGCTTCCGATCAGGCGAATCTTCCTTCCTCAGCATTCCTTGGTGTACGACCGCCCACTCAGATACAGTCCCCGACGATTTCAAGACGCCTACTCAGCATTGACGAAATTTCCTTGTGGTTACCGTGGGCAGGAGGAGAGCAAAATAATGTCGCTGAATCGGTGTCATCGTCGGATTCTGCTCCTGTTGACCACCTTGCATATGGAGACATGCCAGGTGCTTTCTCCATGTATGCTTCCATGCGTGCAGGAGGAAGTCTTCGATCAGCCTCACCGCGCCCCAGATTTGCACCAACTGTAGCAGTCGAAGACAGCATGGCCACTCTTCCTGATCAAAGCCAGCTTTTACCCAGCGATACGTCCCCCGATGTTGAATTGAAAATTGGCACTATCCAGGGTCAAGTTGACCTCAACATAAGCCAGGTGGTCTACCAAGTCGTCCAGAGAGTTTTTGCTGCATGGACTGGTGAACCAGTACCGCCAATGAAGCAAGAACGGCGTTCTGAAGCTGCTGTAGAATCTGTCAAGAAGTCTCAGTCGCTCTCAGTCACGGTTACAGAGGTTTCGGTATCGTTTCTTGAGAGTATGCCTGACTTCACAGCGGTGCCTTCACCCTCACTGACCGATTCCAACAAGCAATCCGATACACTTTTCCGGGGCAAAATTGCTGGTGTTACCGCTTCAGCTCAACTGGATGGACTGTTAAGTAAAGCAGATCTGACAATTGGAACGTTCGAATTTGGCACTCCAGACGAGACGATCATTGCTTTTGAGAACCCATCGCGTAGGCCTCATTCAATGGGAATACAAAATCATAAGGCTAAAAATGACATTACTATCAACTACACTACCCTGGATCGATCAAGAGGCCCCGAGATCTACATGAAGCTGCTTCCCATCATTATGTCTCTCAATATGCATAAACTTGACGATCGCCTGTCAGGCTTCGGAGGTGTCAGTGGAGTCTTGGATATGAGCAGCTCGATTGCATCTAACAGCACAGTGCTAGCAGGCTCACCCGGTCCCAGACTCAGCGGCAAGGCTGTTCGGTTTGACGCACCACCTGGAGGACCCACTGAGGATGTGCTGTCACCCATAAAAGTAACAGCCAGGATTGAAGGACTTACATTTGACCTGCAAGGAAAGGCTTGTGGGGTTTTACTTCAAGGTAAAAGGTTGAAGTCGGTCGTCCGCAAAGATCATGCAGCCATTTCGATTGAGGAGATTAGGATCGTGGGGCCTTATCAGACTCGTCATCAATCAGGGCTTCAGGTGGCGGTGGAAAACACAAAACTCACGTTTCTGATGAGACCTCAGGAGGAAGACCTGACCACACTGGTATCGTTGATCACTCCATCAAGAGATAAGTACGAAGACGACGACGATATACTTCTTGACACCCTCTTACGGCAACGGAAGAAAGGCTCACTGATTCGTCTCAATATCGGTAACGTCAAGGTCAACGTCGATGACGTTGAAAATGCGAAACAATTACAGCTACTTTCTTACGAAATCAGCAAACTGTCCAGCGTCGCAAAATATCTTCCGGAGGATGACAGGCCTGGACTGCTCACTTTAGCAACTATCGACCGGATTGACGCTAACGCTATTATCAATGACTCCATTGGCGCTTTGGCAGTAACTGGTCAGCATTTCCGGATTGCTCATGTCGGACTTCCAGCTCTCTTGGCGCTCGAACTAGGGGGCCTCGAGGTGGCGAGAAATGAGACGGAAGATCTTGTCAGCCAATTGCTTGCTCTGCGGGAGGAGGATAGACTACCGATGATCATGGCTCGTATCATCGGCGATGAGCTGGAGCCTACGGTCAAATTGAAGCTTTTCAACCTGTGTGCCGAATATAGTGTGCCAACACTGATGGCACTTCTGGGGATGTCAGGCGCAGAGACTGTCGAAGACTTGGCTGCAGATATGGTCTCTTCCATTGCCACTGTTCGTCTTGGATCTTCCCAGGGAATATCAAGAAAGGATTCCGGGGCCACCTCAGTGAGCAACAGATCTTCAGTCAGCCCATTTCACGTGGATCTGCTCCTCAGAGATTGCGCCATTGGCCTGAATCCGGAGAGATCGCTTTCGAAAGGCATCTTTCTGCTTTCTAACGCACGGTTCAAAGCAAACACAGCTGTGAAGGAAAACTTTTCTGTTGCTCTGGAACTGCGTAAAGCATCCATACTCCTAATTGACGATGTAGATAGCTGGAACCCCACCATGACACCCGCACTCAGATCTCGATCATCAACAGCACCAAGTCCTGCTGTTCCTGACTTCATTCGCCAAGGTTGGCAATCAGTTGCAACCATCACGACGACTGAGCTCAAAGTTCATATCGCCGATGATGGTAAAGGTGACAAGTCAATGAACGTCGTGTTGAAGAGCGGACTTTTCTTAATGGAGAGCTGCGCAGACTCGACACAAACATTGATCGCTGTCCTAGGTGGATTAAGCCCACCACAACCACCCAGCAAAGCAAAACGCTATCGCACAAACAACTCGGCCCCCATCACAGATCTCATGGCTTCTTTCAGCGGTGAACCCTTTGCGCAATCAAGATCCACCGAGAACTTGAATGATGATTTTGATATGGATAATATCCCGGACGATCTTCCCGGCAACTCTGAGTACATGAACAGGATATATGAGCAGGACCCTGAGCCGGACTATGCCTACAACTTCGGCGAAGAGTCGGATTATCCCATGGGGGGCGCATCACAAATCGGAGCTGGTTTGCAATCATCCAAAGCCTCAATTCGAACCACGTCTTCAATTCATAGTACTGCGTCCCGTCGCACCAACACCAACAAGTCGACATCCTTTACTGACACCATCGATGAGAACTTCGAACACGGCCCTACTAACACCCACTTGGACGTTAACGAAGACTATCTGTCATTCTTCAAAGCCAAATCGCCTGTGCGGAAGTGGAATTTGTCAGCTTCTAAGTTCGAGAACATCTATGAGTCGGAGATCACGAAGTGTCCTGTTAGGGTACACATTTCGGTTGAAAGCATCATCTGGCATTTATATGATGGCTATGATTGGTCAAGAACGCGTGACGTTATATCTCGCGCAGTGGAAGATGTCGAGGCACGCGCTGAAGAGCGCCGCAGGAGGCGAGAAACGTCTCAACCTGAGAACGAAGATGAGTCGGAGATCGGTGATCTTCTTTTCCAGTCAGTTTGGATTGCTATTCCTTCGAATCGCGACGAAGGAGATCTCCGCAAGCAGATTAACCACGAGATGGACGCTGATGCTGATGCTTCAGAGACCATGACAGTCGCGACATCTACTAACAGTCGCGATACTGCTCGCCCCAAGCACAGGAGACGACAGAGCAGAACCCTCAAACTTAACCGTGGCGACACGCACAAAATCACGTTTGAGATGCGAGAACTGTTAGCAGACTTTATGATTCTGGGATCTGGATTTGATGAAACGCAGAGCTCCATGGCAGTCCGAGTCAACGACTTCAAGATCTTCGATCACGTCCCCACATCGACATGGAAAACATTCTTGACTTATGATTCTGATGCTGGTGAGCGGCAAATACAGAAGCCAATGCTTCGATTAGAAGTCCTGTTCGTCAAACCAATTCAAGAGCTCTCGACATCGGAACTACTCATCAAGGTTAGTATGATGGCTCTTCTTCTTCACGTCGATCAGGACGCACTAGATTTCATGACACGCTTCTTCGAATTCAAGGCCGAAGAAGAAGAGGACGGCGCCGAGGAGCCTGAGAAGTCCAACGAGCCTCAGCCCTTCATACAACGTATCGAAGTCGACTCCATCCCAGTACGCCTTCACTATAAGCCAAAAAGGGTAGATTACTCGGGCTTGCGCTCGGGCCATACTTCTGAGTTTGCCAATTTTGTTGTACTCGAAGGTTCTCAATTCACGCTGAAGCATCTCATCCTGTATGGCGTAAATGCAGACGACCTTCAGAAATCGCTCAAAGGCTTATGGGAAGGGGAGGTCATGGAAAACCAAATCCCCACTGTGCTTGGAGGTATAGCCGCAGTCAAGCCGTTTTATGATGTGGGAAGCGGCGTTGTTCGTGACTTGGTTATGGTTCCTATGAATGAATATAGAAGAGATGGACGCATCGTCCGCAGCATTCAAAAAGGGGCTACCGCATTTGCACGTAATACCACAACCAACATTGCAAAACTTGGAGCCAGGATCGCGATAGGCACTCAGACATACTTGGAAGGTGCAGAGACTCTTCTGTCGCCTACACCAGCATCGAGACCTGCCACATCGCGTCGACGAACAGGAGATGATTGGGACAATGACGATGACTTCTCTTCGCCACCTGCACGCGAAGAGCCCAAGGCCGTCTCGAACTATGCTGGACAGCCACTCAATGTCATGACTGGCTTCCGCGATGCCTGGCGGAGCCTAGAACGAGACCTTACCACTACTCGCGATGCCATCATTGCTGTTGGCAGCGATGTTCGGGAGAGCACCAGTGCCATGAGCGTGGCCGGAGCCGTTGCAAGACGTGCTCCAACAATCATTCTGAGGCCAGCTATTGGAGGGACGAAAGCAATGGGTATTGCGCTTCTAGGTGGTGTGAATGCTCTTGATCGGAAGAACAGTCAACGAATTGAAGATGTAAGTTTTCTGTGCTTCACGATGGCTTCACAATTGCTAACACGATCGTTAGAAATACAAATGATTGGAATGAATTACGATAGGGAGTTGGTATTGGGCGTATGTTCTTTGTATGGCGCATTCACGGTGGCGAAGCTTGTCTTGCACTTTTTCCCTTTACGGTTCGGAGTCGGCATTAGATTGGTGAGGGTGTTTTATCATTTCACGCATAGCGCTGGCGTCGTTGATTTTCCTCGCAGCATACTAGTACATCCTCCTCTTCAGTGTATTGAGGGAGGCACACAGAGACATGTCCTTCTCACTAAGGACCAATTTGCCTGATCGAGAGTCCACAATAGAATTGCTCTAGGTATTAGTTAGTATTGCCAGATACCGGGTCAATTCGCAAGACATTCACCCAGGATCATCTTCACGTGCCTTCCACTGCCCCACACTCTAGGTCATGCTTGAGATGTCGCTAACCATTAACCCGAGGACGCGACAGATCCGTCCCGTCTACTTGCATCGTGAGTTTTGTGAAATTATTCGAAGATCAAACTCAGCGCAAGCAACTTTTCAACTCTAACCCTCGTCTATCGATATAATCTCCCCACTCCATCTCATTCCTTCAACGATGCCAGGTCTTCTCGAAGGCAAAGCCGCAGCCATCACAGGCGCCGTGACGGGAATCGGAAGAGCCATCGTTCTAGGCTATCTCACTCACGGCGCTTCAGTCGCGGTGAACCATCTTGACGACAAGGTTTCAAAGGGACATTGGCAGACGTTGGTGGAGGAGGCCAAGGCGATTCTTCCTCCCTTTACGAGTGTGGAGAGCAGGCTTATCAATGTACCGGGCGATGTGTCCATTCCTGAGACGGGGGAGAGATTGATACAAGAGACTGTGAGGGCATTTGGGAAGTTGGATATTTTCATTAGTAATGCAGGTGTTTGTGTTTTTTCCGAATTTTTGAAGTGAGTTCGTTCGTCCCTGCCTTTTCTTCTTTCCATTCGGGGAGGGGATGGATGGATGGATGGATGGATGGATGGATGGATGGATGGATGGATGGATGGATGGGATTTGTGGAAAGAGAAGTCTCGAAGAGTAAAATTGGAAGGAAGCCATTATCTTTTATTGGATACATGTTTGCTAACAGCTTCATGCTGAACTACAGTCTCGAAAAATCACTCTTCGACACTCATATCTCTGTAAACCTCTCCGGGGCATTCTACACAACCCAATCCGCCGCCCGCCAGATGAAACTTCAAAACAAAGGCGGCTCCATCATCGGTATCTCCTCCATCTCCGCCTTGGTAGGAGGCGCGGGACAGACCCACTACACACCCACCAAAGCCGGTGTCCTGAGTTTGATGCAGAGTTGCGCTTGTGCGTTGGGCAAGTATGGGATTAGATGTAATGCGCTGTTGCCGGGGACGATCAAGACGCAGTTGAATGAGGAGGATTTGGCGGATGAGGGGAAGAGGGTGTATACGGAGGGGCGGATTCCGTTGGGGAGGACGGGGGATCCGGTGGATCTGGTGGGGCCGGCTGTCTTTTTGGGGAGTGAGTTGAGTGGGTATGTGGTTAGTATTGTCCCCGATGTTGAGGTGAGAGATGTTAATGGGGGATCGCTAATGTGTTTGCGTAGACTGGTGCGCAGTTGCTTGTTGATGGGGGCTTGTTTGTTAATTTGCAGTAAAAGATTGTTGAATCGAATTAATAATTTTTTTTCGATATGGCTTCTTGAGCTTTGGAGTGATTTTTGTGACATCAAAGAGCCATGATGTATTCTTGAAGTGAGCATGTATCGTAACTGATCTTGTAGAGAATTCAGATCGAGACACTACCATAACGAGGTAGGTCCAAAGAGACAGTCTAATAAATAAGCACTTCCGTCGTTGATTTTAGCAAGTAAAAAATGAATCCACGCCCATTCGAACAGCTCACAACTATTAAGCTTTTGCCGTACCCGTAGTAATGAGTAGATTTGCAAAAAAAAAAGTTCAAACGAGCAAAAGCTCACCATACAACCTCCCCCTTTCGGGTTGTGGGTGTATGGCTACGAAACTACTGGGTAGTTTACTTCGTTTGATTTTATTATTGTACTTTGTCTTTTGGTTTGATTATATTTGCCGTTGTCTTTGTCATTGTTCTTTGGTTTTTGGTACTTTGAATTCATGGTTTGAGTTTGGCTTTGATTTTGACTTTGCTTGGTTCTTTAAGGTTTCCGGTTCCTGTTTTGATATTGATTTCTCTTTCTTTTGGGAGGGAGCGGAGTCTGTTACCGTTGAGCCATCTCTTGTAGGGTCTCCGCTCCCTGGGGAAGCATTGGAAGTTGTGGTATTTATGGGGGTTGGTGTTTTGAGATTCTATTTTGAATGGAGGACGAAAGGGTAATTTCACAGTGCTGTTCTTGTGTATGCGGTTATCTTGGATTGATCTTGTGCGAGGTGGTATACTTATGATTTTGTATTTTTTCACATAGTGCTCTGGCTGTCGTCGCCGTCATGGTCGTCGAGCGTAGGAGTTGCGAAAGTGGTTAGATCTGGCGGGTTTTCACACACCACAGCTACACACGTTTGACACGAGGGAAAAATCAGCAGTCTGCATACTCAACTGTACGCGGGCTCATTTCCAAGTTTGTATACCTCCTCAGCAGTGCCATACCATATCCTGTCCTTTTCTTCGCCAGAAAGTCCCTGCTCTTGTAACCAAGTCTCAACCACGCTTCTCCAATGACCCCACGATTTTGCATCACCGGGCCCTCGGACATTGCAAACGGGCCAGTCGCTGCCGAACATGATTCTTTGTGGTGTGAATCTTTGAAGGACATGCTCAAGCCATGGGTATATACGTTCCACGATTTTCGACACCGGCCATGGGCGATCTGGGTCTTGATCTGGGATTTCTGAAAAGGCGCCTGAAAGCTTCATGTACGTTTTCTCGCAGGCGGCGAGGCGGGTGAGGGAGACTTTCCATGATTCGAAAAGGGCTTTGGTTTCTGGGTTGTCTAGAGATTGCTCTATGTCTGGTTTGCACAGATGGTCTATCTTATTGTCAGCTACGATTTTTGCCGTTGCTTCGAAGAAGAAACTACACATACTCAGTACAAATACCGTTTTATCCTTATCCCCAACGCCCTCATGCACCCTCTCAATCAACCCAGGTATAAAATCCAACTGCCATTGTCCACCCTGCCTCTGATCAACACCCACATCAAAACTCCACCCACTCCTTCCCATTAACCTAAGCACCTCCACAAACCCCTCATCCATAACCAACCTCTCAAACACATCCTTCTCTCCAATCCCCTGCAACAAATACCGAAACCCCTTAACCCACTCCAACCCGATCGAAGTCTCAAGATCAAGCCACTTGCGAAAAACATGCAGTCCCCTATCCACAGGCGCCCAAAGCACACATCCCCTCATCAACCTCGCTGTTTCCTGGTTGAAGCCCTCCTCCACACCCTCAGCAGGAATACCACGTATAATCCTCCTCAAGAACGCATTCTCAGCCAAACACTGTTCCGCCCATTTAAAATCGGACACGGACTCTCCCTCCGCCAACTCTTTCCGATATCGTCGATCTGTCTCTACGTACACGAAACCCTTGACTTCATAATTTGAGGTTTCCGTGGAGGAGGAGGGAGAGGAAGCGGCGAGGTACTCGGAAATAGAGTACTGCTTTGCCAAAAGGTCGCCCTTGTTCATCCAGGCGTGGGATTCATGGTTCGCGGCGCTTGCAGGCCAGAGGTGGATGTGGGAATCTAGGATACGTTGTTTTGACATTGCGTGCTTGTTGTTACGGTGGCAATTGGTAGGATGAGGGTTGAACGCCTGGTCGCGTCGCTATTGCGAGGTACTTTGCCGTGAGAAGTGCCATGCTGGCAATCAAAGATGGGACTTTGTCAATGTGTCACGGTGGGAACACGAAGTCGGAGGTTTGGTCTCGGGGTATTGTTGGCCGAGACCCTGAGAGCACCTGCGTCAATGGTTTGCGAGCTCTGTGCTCGATTTTTGAAGAGCAGTTGGATCATTCTAGAGAGTCGAGATCCTTTGGTTTTCACAGTACGCGATCACTTTGATTTTTTCGTATTTTTCTGTATCCGACTTCACTTCAAAATGGCTGCTCTTCCACCAAGAGGCGTTTACGTTCCTGTATGTCGCCCTCCAAACTGCCCCTCGTTCCATTCTCCAGATCTATATTTCGCCACAAACTTGTCACGCTCGGGATAACTTGAAAGTCTCTTGCGCCGACATCGAATATGCAATTCTGTTCCAAGAAGATGCTCAAAGGAATCAAGCCAGCTAATCAAACGTTCCACAGGTTCCGACCTTCTTCGCCTCCAAAACAGCGCCCAATTATGATAGCACAAACCCTCCCTTGGACACAGCCGCTCAAGCGGCCCATGCTGTTTTTCTCGCCAAAGCTGGTATCCGAGGACTGGTTCTCTTGGGCAGCACGGGCGAAGCAGTCCATCTTACATCCGCTGAGCGTGTCGACCTCGTCGCGGCTGTGAGGAAAGAGTTGGAGGCTCAAGACTACAAAGATTATCCTCTCATTGCTGGAACAGCGGTACAAAGTGTTGAGGAGACAGTGCAGCATCTCAAGGAGTCAAAGGATGCAGGGGCACAGTGGGGATTGTGCCTTGCACCGGGTTATTTCGCGGGCGCCGTCAGCCAGGAGGGTATTGCGAAATGGTTCGAGGCTATTGCGGATAGAAGTCCCATGCCTATAATGGTTTATGTGAGTAGTGACTGCTCAAAGAAACTGAAGGGTCGTGGTTGGTTCTGATTGTTGCCCAGCATTACCCAGGAGTGTCAAACAATGTTACTCTGACACCAGATACCATGGAAAGATTGGCCCGGCATCCACAGATCGTGGGTTGCAAGCTTTCCCATGGTGCTTTGGATGACCATATACTCATCGCGTCGAATCCAAACATCGACCACTCGCAGTTCCGAACATTTACAGGGTTGGGTCAACAGTTGTTGCCAGTCTTGAGCATTGGTGGTGCTGGTACTATCGACGGTTTATCTGCGGCATTTCCAAAGGCGACGGTCCGACTGTTGGACCTTTTTGAGAAGCAGAGTCAAGGCGGTAGCGTAGATGTTTCCGAGATGAGGGAGTTGCAATACCGTATCACGAAGGCTGAGAAGCTCGTCGTGAGGTGGGGCACCATCGGCATCAGGGAGGCCGTCGCTCGTATCGTCGGACTTGGGGATCGCGATGGAGGACGATTGCCCCTGCAGGGGGGATTTTTGGATGGTTATGCCGAATGGGCGAGATGGAGTGGCGCCATTGACGCGCTACAGGCCGTTGAGAGCACGTTGTGAGTGGCCAGCCAGTTTGAGAGCACGTTGTGAGTGGCCAGCCAGTACGGTTGCCTGTGAGTGGCCAGCCAGTACGGAGCACGTTGTGAGTGTCCAGCCAGTACGGTTGCCGATCGTGGTTGGACGGCGTTTACCGAAAGCAGGGCTGTTTCAATAATACAGTACTGATAATCTGGTTGCTAGTAATGCATGATTAATGCTACCCATCGTGAGACGTTGTTGTATTATTTACACAGTAATAATAAATCGATGATTATTTTACACAGTAATAAATCCATGATTATCGGGTGAGTGATCATCGGAGCCATCGTCGATCGCATACACTCAGGATTGCCCTTTTTGCGCATTGCCCGGCACAAGGCTGAGGATGAGGATGGAGCTAGTCTTGATTATTTGACCGTGACCGTGAGCGGGCAACCGTTTATCGCGGAAATCTTGCATCTCTCCGTCGAATGCGGGGAACAGGTGTGGCCAGTAATGCTTCGTGGTGGGAGCGAAGGCTCGACGATTGTCCAAGACAGACTGACCTACTAGACCTGATTGTTGTGGCTAGGGGAGTCGGTGCTTCATCTCTATGGTGGGCCTTTATTGAGGAAACAGAATGACATGGCATGTGAGACGATAAGGCCTAATGTCGAGGGTGAGATTGGTAAATGGCTAACGCCAGACTACTGCAAAGCCGGAAGAGGCAGCTTGAAGCTCGATGTTTGGCGACATGGCTTTGAACAATGTGATAGATCCAGTTCTTGACACTCTGTATCCCCGATTTCATGCTTCTAGGGATACTACACACAAACTCATGGACAAGTGCAGTGGCTGGTGAGGTTGATAATTATATTGATTGATTGATCGATGATGATTGTTAATGTGCAAACAGAGAACGCTGCTGCTAGTGGTGTATGGCTTAGCCCTCGGGGCTTTCGCAATGTCCCGAGGCGGCTAAATATATACACCGTCGAGAGTACCTGGGTGTCTTCATCACTCATCAGCTTATTATTAAGGCAGCCCTTGCCTATGCAACGTCTGCTTGCGTAGTCTCCGTGGAGCAACGGACCATAGCAAGTCTCCACTGGCGTTGACGCAATCACGAAAGAGCTAGGCACGATGACCTTCTGTTTAAGGGCCTCGCCTAGAAAGTGGATATGTGCACACATACTAGATCTGGGCGTACTGGGGTTGAGTCTTCTCACATTTGGAGTTGCCCGAGACTAGCGCCGCCTATCGAGCTCGACGCGAAGATCAGTCATGGAGTACGTGCGGGAGCGCGACACGGGAATGACTGGCATGAGGTCTCATCGCGGTCGAGGATGAGGACTCATGCCCGTCAGCGTGCCTGGTTGATCCCCAGGCTGTTTCGGAAATGACTGCGCTTTTCCTTCACGCTCACGATTTCTTGAATCTTCTTCCAATCGCCCTGTGTCCATTGAGTTGCTTGGTGACAAGAATAGGACCTTCTTCGGCCGCCGACTACATGAGGAAAAGTAATATCGAACCTGGCTGATGGATTTCTCCAGCGCTGCTAAATTTTCATGCAGCGATGCCAGCCCACTTCGGCGCGCCCCACTCTTTGATGCCAGGACATACTCTTCAAAGCGCTTCCATCTGTTCTGCACTACTGTCATCGCGAACTCTTCTGGTTAGCTAACAACGTTGGTGGATGGAGTCGCTCACCCGCAGCATGATTGTTTCACAGCGTCATAAGACTCATCCGTGGCGTACATGTTGTGCAACATTGTCAACGTCGTCTGATCGTGGCTTGTCAAGAATCGATCGCGATGGGCGTGGTCTTGTGCCAGAGGGAGAAGTATTGCTACTACACTCAACCCAGCTATCTCTATTTGAGAACCGGAGAGATGGGAAGATGTGGTGGTGACTAGTGACAAATGCGATGGAAAATACCCAACAGCTTGGTCCTGTAATAAGCTGCAGACCCAAGCCCGCTCAAAAACACGACAAATAAACCGAGTCATCCTAATCGATGATGTCGAAGCCGCCCTCTAAGATGAAGGTCGAACAAAGCAAAGCAGACCGCAAAAATCCATCTCTTTGACCCAACGCTGAAAATGCAAGAGCAATACACAAAACTTTTCCAGTACCCGGTCTATAGCGATCCAATTCCACGGGACAGATCTTTTTAAGCCTCCTCTTCGGCATATTGCGGGAGAAGGGATTGGTCTTCTCCGATAATGTCATCAATAATGTCCTCCATGTCGTCAATGTCCTTGACGGGAATTGATTTGCTGCTCAATGAACCTCCCATCTCGGTGTATTTTGGTAGCTGGATCATTCTGAAATTGTCGCTCGCGTCGGCGCCTTCTCGACTACCCCATGTTGTCTGTGAAGTCACGCGAAGATCAGCAATCGAACAGGTGCGGGGTCCTCGGCGCGGAGTGCGCAACTGTTATATCGGGGCAAACTTACGACTCCCATCGTGATACCCGCGTAGACTTTGATGACCAGAGAGTGGAAGTATCCAAACAGAGGCACCAGGAAGATGAAGATCAATATGTCGCCAGGGAAGCGAGAGAAATGCTCAACGTATTTGACCAGCCTGGAAATGAAAACGACCCACACGACCCAGATTGCCGTGCTCAGTTGCTGCACCTCTGAATTCAGGCCCGCTGTCACTTGCCAGAACAGGTACACCATGGCCAAGTCGAAGGCAAAAGCCGAACTGGTAAGCGTGGTTTGGAACACGGCAAAGGTACTCCATGGATGGCGCCTGTGAAAAAACGGCGGATGTTAGCGAGTCTTCTGACTGGCGTGACCTCGGCAAGGGTTTGGGACGAGGTGAGAGGGAGTTCATGCAGCCAGTTCAATGGGGATGGATAATTCAGTGCACGTACCTCCAAACAAAACCTTCAAGGAAGAGGCTTTTGATGTTGGACCTCCAATTGCTCCGGGCCCAACGAAGGCATTGCTTCAGGTACTTTGAATTGCTTTCCAACGTGGTCTGCACTTCGCATTCCCTGTGGTACTGAATCCACGTCTTCCATTCGTGATTCACCATCCATCTAGTGAGGAAATTGTCGTCGTCGGCATTGAGCTGGCATGAGCGCCACTCTTCGTGAGTGAAGGCATGCTGGAATTCTGGGTCCTGGAGAATGTGCGTTCGATAAGCCACTGTTCGGCCGGAGAGACACGGAAGACCGCCATCGATGAAGGTACACGCAGTGCAGTCCCAATTCCGACGGATCAGGTAGGCTGCGCCAAGGAAGTTCCAGATATTGGGATCCCTCTCCCGCCGTAGGCGCTGGTTGGTCCCAACACCTCCCATCCGCTCATCTTTGAATGGTGAAAGCATCCAAGGAAGCAACGTCGTAGGCCAGCTAACATCATCGTCGGCAAAGACAGTAATGGCTGTCGTGACTTGGGGAAGCGCCTTGCACATCTGGTGGCGCTTATTGGCCTTTGGAATGCTGAACACCCTGATTTTCTTGCTTGAAATGGATGCGGCCAATCGTTCAGCCTTTTCCACATTGGCATCAATCGTGACCAGGAACACCTCGCGCGGTTCATTCTTGAGGACAGATCGAATCGTCTCGCGAAGCCCGTCGTTGTCACCATCGAGGGAAGGCACTACGACGGTGACATTGTCAGGGGTATAGATTGGGTCGTCCGACAGAGGGACGGGTTTGTAACGCCAATACGCTATGCAGTTGACAAAAAGGCGGAAATACTTCAAAAATCTGCAACGAATTAGCATCTCATAGGCCATAGGGCTGGACGAGTGCCCCCCGAGGCTGGTGCTGGTGCAGGTGGCCTTCCAGCTGGAGTTGAGGCGAGTAGAAGACGTACGCGAGTAAAAACAACAGCAGAGACTCATATACGAGGGCCATTATGAGACGGAACGAATGGAAGGAAATGAGCGTCCACACTAGATGGAGGCTCAATCATCACACTGACAACGGAGGGCGGATAAGTATCTGACCCTTCGGAGGGCATCCTGTCAGTATATATAGGCCAAGCGCGATGGTTGTTAGGAGCACCAGTCTGACGGTAACGAGATGGATGTTGGAGTGAAATCAGCCCGTTGCGGCGATTCCATTACTAGAGTATGGCCTGAAGGATAGCGCACAGAAAGGAGCCATTGCCGTGCCTTTCTCTGATGCCGCGCGCATGTCAAGGCTCGAGAATGCCCAGGCCAGCAGCAACTGAAGACAAGCCGGGGCTTGCATGCATGATGGCCCCATGCTTTGATGGATGTGGCCGGGGGCTCCATCTGCAGGGCCCACGCCCACCTGCAAGGCCACTCGCTGAAGGTGAAGGGGGGGTCATCCCGTTCGTTGGTTGGAAGTTGGAACAATGGATGCCAGTCATGTTACTTACTCTGGCCAATAATGGCTAGTTCCGCTCCGTGGCCTCTACCTGTTAGCATTAGCAACCTCCGTGATTGTGATTATTCCACTCGTCGCCAACGTCTCGCCTCGTCTCGTCTCGTCTCGTGTATACACAGTACCGGTACGTAGCTAGGCCAGCGGCCAACTTCGACAGTGGCTTGGACCGACTCCCGCTCGTCCTGCTCCCACGTACGCACCTTCACGTTCCCATTGTTCTATATGAAGTGGAGAGAGGTCACTGCCAGGCATATCAACATGGAGAGACACCTTTGCTCTGGACATTT
Source organism: Venturia aucupariae (assembly GCA_003693225.1). Classification (NCBI taxonomy): domain Eukaryota; kingdom Fungi; phylum Ascomycota; class Dothideomycetes; order Venturiales; family Venturiaceae; genus Venturia; species Venturia aucupariae. The sequence continues at coordinate 132,901 of QWZN01000052.1, read as the reverse complement.
TGCAGGACCTTTCCCACTGCACATGTCTACGCCTTACCCCCACCAGCATCCGCATGGGTCCATGTGCATTTGGTGGCAGTGTTCTGCCCTGAGAATCAACGAAGTTGCCGGGATCACATCCTTGTCCAATACCAGGTACGTCTTTGTTCTGGTCGTCTCTGGCACTTCCAAAACAAAAGGCTTCCTGTGGGCAGCAAGGTAAAAGTAACAGTAACAGGAATGGTACAGGTAAAAGTAAAAGCAAGCGCCCTCAAAGGCTTAGGCTCGTTGTCACAATCATACCAATTCATCAGGTCCGAATCGCAGAGGGCCGGCTGAGATAAGTGCAATTCAATGTACTCCACACGGCGGCAGGACTAGGCCTTAGTGGGCCCAGTTCAAACTCACGCACCTCACGGATCGACCTGGAATGCCGGTGCTCAACTCGGGCACTTTGCCTCTAGATATTCCTTGCCTCTCAGCGAAGCGGAGCGCCAGACTTGTGATCAATCACTTTTTCCTCGACATCAGTCTGGCCAATGACCCTGAACTGGGCATCTCGTGTTTGTGCTTGCAAGGCTGGAAAATGACTAGTCATCAAGCAGCGGTTAGTTACAGACCACTCATTATCTTTTCAAGCAGTGGCGTCCATTTATGCATCTAGAGAGCCTATCTGGAAGCAGCCAGTGTGCTTTTCGGGTAAGCGGTGCATCGTGCAAGATCATCGACCTCGACCTTGGCTGTCGTCAAGCTTTTACCGAGAGCTGATCCAATCGTGCGTCCTATACAAAGCCGCGGCTCTGTTCTCATTACAGACCCATATCCCACCTTATCGCAGATGTGGAAAGTCGCTCTCGTTAACGATCGCTGCAAAGAACCTAGGCTGGAGTTGTAGGCCGGGTTTCTTCAAACAGCCGCCTCTCTCGTTCGTTCGGTCTGACATCGTACAAAGAATCTGCGAAGTGCTTGTCCACCCGCCAGGATGTTTCTTCTAATGCACGCTCAACGGCACTGGGATGAGACCTGCTTCGGGGGACGGGGAAAGCCATCCGCAGCGAATGACACTCCTTGCGATTGTTGTGCTAGCGATTCCCTCTCCCAAGAATCTGGTACAGGTGCGTCTTGAGCGTAGACTGGACTGGTGGCCATTACTTCTTCACCAGAAGGAATTTAACAAACTTTCTGTCGCTTGTAGCGTCGCAGTGAATTGTCTCTCGCCAATCTCAGCAAGGTGCAACAAAGAAATGCTTGATTTTTTCGATGTCGCCCCTTGTTTTGTGGCTCTCGAATACTGTCCGTATTGTGTAATGTTGACAAGATGTGGTTCGTCAGACATGGGATCGCGATCCCGATCAATTGATCGTCTGATTCGGTAGTGCCACAACATGGACGTGCACTGTGTAACCATCCAAGTGACTGACGACAACTGCAAGGACGTGTGTTTCCAACCTTATTCGAACCTGTTCAGATTTAATTGCGACGATATGTCACTACCTAGTTTCTACTGATTTCACTGTTTCGCGTGACGAAGTTAAGATTTCGATTCATTCTCAGGGATTGAGCTAGGCTCGTCCCGAGCTTCCGCACCGCCTTGAACATCTCGCGGGTAAGCGGCGTCTGAAGCAAGTTACAAGCAAAGACTTGATCCTAGTTCAAAAGAGTGCTTCCTCCATAGCGGCATAAATCTTTCGATCGCTGAGAGTGGAACTCCACAATTGAGATCAGGTGCACGTGAACAGAACAACCCCTGAGCGTTGGCGTTGAACCGAAAGGCAAATAGAATGGGCTCCACCGTGCCAGTGACATGAGTGGCATACCCATGAAATTGAAACTCACTGTCTGACAGAAATACTCCGGTATACTTCACGCGATGCCTTTACCTGACTGTCATCCAAGTCTCGTTGCTCGAATCAGGGACACTATGTTCATCCTCTTTCTAATGACAAGCTTTGCGCCGATAACTATCAGACTACTTCGGCCTCTACTCATTAAGAAGCGTATCCGAGCAAGGCTGATCGCTAGAGAGATTTCTGATAGGCTGAAGAAAGAATATTCGAGCCGAGTGTAACCACTCCGTGATCATCTCCTCTACCAAAAATCTCAACGTAAATGACGGGATCCCTCCCTCACAGGTACCGTATGGTCGGGGCATTCGATCGAGATTGATCTATAGATAGCAGTGGCTTGCAGTCTCGACGGCAAAAAGGAAGGCTGCCGGGTGAATGGACTAGTGCCCCTGCTACCTTTGCCAACGACAGGAGTAACTTCCGAGACGCAATTTTGCACTCCGAATTTGCTAGTGGGATTTGTTCCTCGAAGTTGGAGCTTGAAATGGTAGGACCTTGCTCGGCCTCGATTATAGAGGGACTATAGATTGAGCAGTGATTCTCAATCGCCGCTGTTCTTGTCGTGCTAGATTATTGACTCGGCTGTGGAACTGTCGCTATGGTCATGGATGGAAGAGATGGTGATCTGCGATGGCCTTAAAAGCGGTATCTGGAATCAGGTTTAGTATGCTCTGATTTCGCGCGGCATAGACGTCTTTCAATAGGACGTGGCAGTGTATGACAATCGTCTGGTCACTGCAAGAATTGCCGCATTGTGAGACTGAGATTTGAGGACAGCAAGTACTCCGCTCCACGGACAAATCTGAAATAGTCGAACCCATGTCCTAGCGGAGACTAACGGGCGATAATCCACAGCTCTTGATAATCTTCTTCAAAGACAAGCGCAGCTCACCATAAGCTCGTCGATGCTACCAACACCAAGTGTCTTCGTCAGGCGACCCTTTCTCTTGATTCTAGCATAGCCAGATGGTCCGAGGGCTTGTGCCGTTATCTGCTACCGGGCAGAGAGGTCAACCATAATCCTCACAAGGCACAAACATACTGTATCTGCTGGAGCAAAAGTGGGATGAGATTCAGTTTGAGAGTTTGGTCGGATTTGAAAGCAGAGTGCGACAGGCCTTTGACCCTCTACAAGTTTCCAACGTCTTCGCTCCTGCATTACTATTCAACAGATATCGCACCAAACAACTGGATTCAGTTACGCTTTCAAGCTAGCCCTTCCTAGCATCATAAGAATTGCCTTGAGATTGCACCTATCCATGGATCGGCCCAACCTCATTCAACCTGTTTAATCATCAGCATGCTTTAGCGGCAAGCCATGCGCGGCCCAGGCAACAAAGTCTCGAATTATCGCTTTCTTGGACGAGTGAAGATGTCCAGAGTCGTAGATTTTGGGGGTGAGAGGGACTTACCGCTGCATTCTTTGTTAATGCCGAAAACGCCTGCGCCACGCAAGGAAAAAACCAGGAGGAACATCTGTCCAACTCACCGTTCAGCGGGCCGCCTCCGGGTAGAGGTCACGCTTTATTTACCAAAGGATACGCGCTTACATCGTCAATGGCCAGTACCCGAGGAGGGCAATGCCGTGTTGCTGTTTCAAGAGCTGTGGAAGCAAGGGCAGAAAAGTCGAATTCTTCCCTGTACTGCATTGCATTGCCTTCAGCTACACCCTGGGTGTCAGCAACTACTTGCCGCCGGTACCTAAGCATGGCCGATGGCGATGCTGTATCGGGTCGTTTGCTGGTACGGCTTGGACTGCAATCTCCAGTCGTCATTTTCTGCCGAAGTAGATGCTTCGCCGGTCTGATAATCGAGGTCGACTCTTGAGTGGACGGATGAGAGAGCACCAACCAGCACCAGTGGTCGGAAAGATTGAGCAGATCACAGCAAAGACGACCACGATTCCTACCGGCCGTCTGGTTTTGGGGTCATGTCGGAGGCGTTAGCTGAAGACATTTCAGGCGATTCGGCGATGCCGTGCGTTCCCGAGGATGTGGTTCACAGCACAGATTGCGTGGAAGCCGCAGGAAGCGGTTTTGCTATATAATGATATGCTGAAATTGCAAAACAATGGTGGACGTCGAGGGCAAATCATTGCAGGAACACTGAACTTTGGAAGATACTGTTAGCGTGCAGTGATCACCTTCGTACCATTGCTCAAGCTGGCGGCTGTGGTCATATTGTTGATCCAATGGCGGAGACCATCTGAATTCACCGTTTGAGGGTCGAAGCGGCAGAGCTCGCCAAAGAAAGTCCTTCGGCTCTGCCGATATGCAGTCCCATCTCCATAGGTAAGGCACACAAACTCGAGGCCAGAATGAGCCTCAAGCCCGAATTAACGTCAACAGGCTCTTCCTTGGGGTCATCAACTAGTCTATGTTAGGAGTCGATAGCGTTCGCAGCCCTATCATCTAGTTAATAATTGTGTATGGCTGCACTCTTCAGATTTGCAGCCTTGTTCTGTGATTTACTGTATATAGCATCGGTCCAAATCCGCGGAACTTTCGAGGAAGGCCCGGCTCCGCGTCCCGAATCGAAACCCCACAATGCCTCCCCCAACCATAGTAGGGCCTTCCTCTGGCTCCTGATCACCGACGATGCTGGGATATGCTTGCATAGGAATACGGAAATGATTGGTCTCCACAAGCGCGTTATCCCTCGCATCCATCACAGATTAATACGCTTCGATATGGAATCACCGATTAATACGCTTCGATATGGACTTTCGCCTGACCACCTGCCCGTCACCTTGAGACCCTACTTCTGTGATCTCCATCTCGAAATGCTTGCTTTGCAAAATCGGTGTCCCCACAGCGGCGCAATCAATCCAAGAGCTCTCTCTCAGCGCCTAGGTAATAGTCGAACACCTCGGTTTTGAAGTCCCTTGCCTCAACATAAACATGGATAATGAATTCCTAGAGAGATGATCTTGAGAAATCGCTGGAAATTTGTCGCTATCGATTTCTGATTGAAAGCGTTGGACTTCATGTCAGATCTTGTGAAAGGGGCACAGGATTGACATACCTGCTGTGTCTCCAGTCGTCCGACCAAGCTCGTCCCATCGCTCTATGCATTTCGATTGAAACCTTGCCATGTTCCAGCCCACATACCCAGTAATACGAGCTTTGAACAGGCCCGACTCTTGCCTCCAAATACAACGTCCAAGAAATCATCCTTCAATCCTTCTGCATGTGGGTGTCAACAAGTCGTGACCTTTGTTTCTTCACGTTTTCACAGTGACCAGTTTCGAGGTTCGAAAGGGGAAAGTACCCATTTTGCAGGATGGATCAAATCTGAGAAACCAACGAATGCAATAAAAGAAATAAAAGAGCAGAGTTGATTCCCATCTCACCTCATAGACGATTTAAAAGGGCAACTCATCATTTTAACCAGGGCCTTCAATTCCTTCTCGCCTCGACCGCCTCGAGGGTTTTGGATTCCCTTAGTCCTACCCATCTGCCACTCGAATTCCAGGACTATCCAAAGAATTCCTGTCATCTCATGAAATGATTTCGACCTCCAACTTCTCACAGGTTCACCTTCACGCAAACAGGTTACGTCCCCACAGATGACGTTGAAAAACGAAGAATGCACACCCATCGAACATTCCAAAAGGATCATTTCGCCGACCCGAACATCACAAATATAGCAGGAGAACACATTGAACCCGGCAGAATGGACAATCGTCTTCGTTCCAGTCGTGCGCAGAACTCTATTGCAGCCATGTGAGACGGTGTACCCCACGTTACCATATTTTGAGGGAAGATGCAGAAACCGAATACGGACCTCAATAGGAAATCATCATAGCAGATGCTGGTTTTGGGTGTCAATAGGATGGATGAATATATACAGTTCGAGAAGAAGAAGATGGGGGGGAGAAATCAGGAGCTTCTGCATCTACCTCGCTAAGGTACATCAATCAACCTCCTTATTTCACACGACACCAATTAAACTCGCCTGAATCAAGCTTGATACGACCAGTTCCTCATCAAGCCAAACGACCGAATCATTCAAAGCACTCAACCCAACCAAGACTCATTACGATCAAAAAAATAAAATTCAAATCAATCAAAACACACCACAATCAAGAAAAATAATAATAATATCAAATCAACCGACCAACCAAAAAAGTCACCCTGTAACAATGCACCTCTCAACATCAAGCACAAGCCTCCTCCTCTTCATCACCCTCATCACAACCACAATTGCCGCACCCGCCTTCAACAAAGGAAATAAAGTCTACCAACTCGCCAAGGACGATCCCCGCTACAACCCGGACGGAACACCGATGGCCTTATCAGGAGGTCAGGGATGGGGCGGATTCTTGAGGGTGCATGGAACTGGTGATGACTTGGGTAGACCTGCCCCTTGGTGAAGCATTGTTTCGGGAACAAGAATGGATGGAATGGGAGTAAAGAATGGATGGAAATATTGTAAGATAAAATCGGTATTGATTTAGGAAGAGGATAAAATTGAGGGATGGGCATGAAGGAAGGATAATTTGATATGACCGGGAGGAATTTTTGAGATTTTACCCCCTTGTTCGAGAACTATGTATTCCAGTCTTTCTCTCCCTCTCGCTGTCGTTCATACTTCGCTCAGGATGTACTTGCTCTTTCACAGACATCCTCCATGCTGGAAACGAAGGATATGTACAGAGAACAAGGTTTGCATGCAATGTTCGTTATATCCTGGCAACCTAACGAATCATCCAATGACAGTCAACATGATTACATATATGATCTGTGAAAATGGATTAGCCGCCAATATATTATCACCAAACAAACGAGGCAAAAGCACCAAACAACTAATCGATCGTGAGAAGACAAAAGCTGCAACAAATGTACGACGGAAGCGAATTCGACAACCTCACCGAATTGTTCCCGTACTGTAACCAGATCTTTCAAAGAAAGCAACAATTTGACGTGGCAGCACCACCTCTTCATCGCAATAATAACACATTACTGATGCTCTTCACAGGGAGCACTTGCTCTCCAACATTCGATCCGAGCTGATTTCATTATCTACGTCGTATCGATCACAAATGCGTCCGTAAGAGCAAACCGATCCAGGACTTCATAGCATGAACGTATCTACACAGTAGTGAGCTTACCCTGACGAGCATGATTGCGGGCGTAAGAGGGATTGGTCAAGAGGTGTGGGGGAGCAGGGCCTGTGTGGCAGAAGGGTGGTGGTAGCGGGAATCACGGTCGGGACCGTTGCGAGATCGATCGGGCAAGCACCAAAGTATAGCAGAGAAACCATGTGGAAGGTAACAGGAAAATGTTGGGATAGATCTGCTGCCGGCCCTGCCTGCTGGGTTTGGATCAACTAAACACTTAACCTTGCTGCTAATTCCGACCAGGCGAGTGGATAATCGGGCGCCTCGAGGTCTGGAACCTTAACTCGGACGAGAAGCCAGCCAATGTGATCGGGATCAAGAGCTCTGCGATAAAGTAAGCACGCCTGACGAACAGTACATGCCATTCTTCATCTTCTCACACCTCTTCCGACAGCAAAAGCTAACATGCCACCGCATTAGCTCCTCATATATAGTCATACAGACGCCAGCATAGATCCCAAACATCGACTCGTATTTTGCTCGCGACCTTCTTTGGAAAAGAGGTCACATCGCCAACAACGCTCATTCCCCACAGTTGCCAATCCAGTCCAGTCCCAAATGACCATTTAGTTACACACGAGCGAGAAATGCTTGACGTTCAGAAACATCGAGACATGAAAGAGGAGCAGGGATGGTAGATACACAAGATTTGAAGCACACCAGTGGATTGTCCTCGCCGAATTTTGTAGTAACGTAAAGGTCGATCAGTGAATTGGCTTATTGAGCAGGGACAGGACCAGCAAATCCGCCGCCCATGTTTTGAAGATGATTAGTCAATTGTGGATATGCTTCTTGTACCTGCAGCTGCGTGCGAGTAGCTTCGGCATACGAAAGGGCGTTGACGATTTCCCCTTCTGTTCTTGATAACTCTGCCGCGCGCTCGAAGTAGGTTAGCGCTTCCGTGACCTTGCCTTGTTGAAGGAGAAGCTGAGCCATCGTGGCGACGGCAATGTCGCATTCAGGATCGACTAAAGTAGTGGTTAGCGATAAGTCAATTAAGTTTCAACACAACAGGAGAAGACATACAGATCAACGCCTTCTTGCACAGATCTTCAGCCTCAGCATAGTCCTGTTTCCACTGGAAGAGAGCAAGTGCCTTGTTAATGAGGGGCAAAACATTCATGCCTACAGGTCGTTGTTGCTTCTCCATCTCGATGGCGGTCTCGAATTGTCGAATCGCATCGTCAAACTTCTGTTGGTCGAGCAACAGTTCGCCATAGTAATTATAAACATCAGGCACCCTTTCGAAGTTTTTGATGATGCGACGGAACGTAGCCATAGACGAAGCAACGGATCCGAGCTTATACTGCGTTACGCCTAGCTGGATATGTGAGAAGATGAAGTCCTTGTCCAAGTCAATGGACTTCTGGTAGTCGGCCGCGGCCTCCTTAAATTCGCCCTTGATGAAATGAAGCTGAGCGCGGTGGTAGTAGATATCTGGGTCCTCGGCATCCCGCTTGATGGCTTCCTCGAAGTCGCCGTCGGTCTTTTCTTGTTCGCCTACATTTTGTTAGACTCCTCGGAATTAAATGAAAAGCATGCGCAACTCACCCATTTCCAGGTGCATGCTAGCTCGCTTAATGTAGCTTTGGCAATAGTCGGAGTCTAGCTCTAAGCTCTTGGAGATGTCCGCAAGAGCCTCCACGTTCTCTCCCCTCAGGTATCGGAAGGTTCCACGCATGTTGTACGCAAATGCCTCGTGCTCACCCAGATCACCCAATTCGAGCGCCTTGTCAAATGCCGAGGCTGCCTCAGTATAACCATCTCCAGTTTTCAGACCGAGAGCCTTTAGACCCTTCTGTAGCTGGCCTTTTCCGGACTCTTCTAACAAATCTGCCGTTGATTCCAAACCTTCAGGGGCATCCTTGGGTCGGAAGCTCTGCAGGTAGTTTGTGACGAATGTTGGGCTAGGCAATTTCTTCTCTTTGCCTTCGAGGATAGCTTTGCCCTTGGCTTCGGCAACCTTCTTCAATAGGCGCTCTACACTCTGGGCATTGCCTTGGTTGGCAAACTGGTCGATGATACAGCTCGCCGTGTAATCTAGAAGTGCTTCGCTGTTCGAGTTCACCTGCTCATATGCATTTGCTCTCCGGTTCAATGCCTTGACGTATGTAGGTTCGAGGTTGATCGCGGCGGTCGTGTCTCCAATGACTTGGTCCCAATCTGATAGAGCATTGTAACAGGCGGCGCGGTTCGAGTAAAAAACGGGATCCTGTTTGCATAAAAGAGCCTTGGAGTAGAGCCCGATTGCCTTGTTGTAGTCCTTGGAGCCATAAGCCTTGTTTCCCAATGCCTTCAATTTTGCGGCATAGTCTTTTCGTTGCTGTATCTTGGTCAATTGAATGTTTTGTCTAAGATTCACTCAGCCTCTTACCTGTTCTGAGAATCTGCCAACTGCTTCTTCCGTGATCTCGGGTAGTTCGTCTTCGGCCTCAACGGAGGTTACTGTTGGTGCTTTTGGTGCTATTACGCTATCAGTCAAGTTTGTGACGGGGAATTTCTCCAACTTGGCTGACCTGTTTTTGATTCTTCGTCGTAGACCTTCTTGGATGAGCCATCGTCGGTCCCCTTCTTTGCTTTCCGGCGCGCTTTCTTGGCCTGGTTCTTCTTGGATGGAGGTCCTGATGCTTCCTTGGGCTTACTCGAGTCGTTTACATAGTATACCACTCCTCCTACAGTAACCACCAATGTGATACCAGCAAGGGTGTACACAACGCCTTTATTTTCTGAGGCCCACAACGATAACCTGTCCCATAACGACGATGAGCCAGTGGTTCCGAGGTTCGATGTGTTGAGTTGGACGGGAAGTTGAACAGGTCGCGGTGGAATTGGGGCGCTTTTGCCGTCCATGGCGCAGTTCGTTTGGAAATAATCCTCTACGGGGAATTTCGCACTGCTCCGGCGAGGATGCTGATAGTGTGGAAGATGGGATTGATCGGGAGTGATGCGTGAGATGGACGCGGTGTTGGCCCTCAAAGATTTCTGGGGACGAAGCTCAAGTCGTCGAACATCGTCATTGGTTGCTTAGCTTAGCGAATTTTGATCAACACGGAAAACTTGGATTGATTCTAGCATTGACATCAAAATCATCTCCATCACTAAGCTGAAGGTTTCCTCGTCTCTGTATTGAACTAGCAGTCGGATTGCATGGCACGTGTCTCCTCAGTACCAAAATAATCGAGTCACTCCCACTTCGACTCCCTCCCTGATCTACCCAAGCTTACAGAAGAGCAATTGCAAAGGATCAAGAACACTGGACGAAGCCAAATCTCACTCGGCTTCGAGCTCAGAATGGCTGACCCCACCAGCATCTCAGCAGCATTTGAGCTCTTCACGTCTCTGCGCTGCGACCCAATTCTCCGGACAAGCAGCAAAAATTCGGCTTTCAGTGATGGGGAGGAGTCACCACTCTACATGCCATCTCTTCATCAATGCCGCCTGCTCGAAGCCGCACAAGAATTTGGCTTCGACTGTTCCGATGGGCTCGAGTTTCTTGGAGACGGCACTCGATTCGAGCAATATATCCTTGAAGAGATAGAACAATGGGGAACAGAAAGTGAGGGCAATGATCCGTCTTCGCCCTTGAGGGTAAAGTTTGTCTTCAATCGACAAGGTTCTAGGAGAGTTGAGTTTTCCATGATGCCAAAAGTGACTCTGGAGGTGTTGTTCCCATCTACTTTGAATCTAACCCTAGAGGACAGCACAACAGGGCCGCCAAAACCATTTGAGCCTTCATCACTCACGGGAGGAGCTCTTAACATGGGTCCTACAGACTTTCAACCGGTTCCGAAGTAGGTTCATCAGTTCTGTTGCCCTTACTTGCATATAAACACTATGAGCTATCGTGGCGGAAACTAGAACTCTCCGCACGATTGAGACTACTTTACAACGCCGTCTCCTTCATGGGCTATATTGAGCGTATGTAATGCTCAATATTCTGGGTAACAACTGTAATGAAGAGGTTCGACAATCTTCGCCAAATTTATCTCCCCATTCTACCAGTAACATACTGCTGTTCATACGTAGCAGAATATGCATGTTGTGCTAACAAGCACAGTAAACAATCCCATTCACCACTTGCATCATCATACTCCATCCTGCTAGACTCTCAACCAACACCCGTCGACTCACACACCATCTACAAGACCACTTACCGGCCCCACTACGATTCCTCTAGATTCAGAATCCTGGCCCAAAATTCAAACTCCACGCTTGCCGAAGAAGTCCTTCTCTACAATCCGGCAAACCAAATCATGGAAGGATCCCTCACAACACCCTACTTCTATCGCAATGGACGCTGGGTAACGCCGCCAGTCTGGGACGACGGCCACGGTGGCCAACGAGGAACAACGAGAAGATACGCGATCGAGCAGAAATTGTGCGAAGTCGAAGTAGTATCAATCGACAGCCTCAAGAACGGAGAAAAGGTCTGGATCAGCAATGGAGTCAGGGGTTTCGGGTGGGGTCATCTAGAATTGAAGTAGAGATTCTGTAGTCCCCCACAATTGCGAGGTCTCGCCACTTTTAAATTCCGAAAATGAAAACATAGATATTCTCAGACGACTGTCAACATCGAATCGCCAGAAAAATCCCTCCTCACCATTGATTTTGAAGAAATTGCAGCAGTCAGTATCTACCTCACCATCTCGGTCATCTCGGAAAAAAGATCGACAGCAACCATAACGAAACCACAAATTTCCGCGATTCGCCCCAAAAGCCAACCCAAAAATCACCCGATTCCAAAATTCAAACACCCCGTCCGTCCCCACCGCACCAGTCCACCCTCCAATTTCCATCCATCCTCAGCCCTGTCCGCCATCCTCAGCTCATACCATGCAATCCATCAGACCATCAGACAATCACCTTAGAAAATCAACAAAGTACCAGATACAGAAACACCCATGCAAGGGGAGGGGGAGGGGTGGTCCGAACATATATCCCACAGGCAGGCACAGCAGGCGCAGGCGCAGGCACACCGCTCGCACCAACCCAAATACGTACCAAGTCGACAAGGTTGGGAACCTTGAAAAGCTATGATGAAGTCGAAGCCCCACGCCCACGTTGCCAAAGCAAGGAGGAAAGCTTCGGGAAGATTATTGGAAGGAAAATGTAACCATGCGTTCACACCCGTCCCACAGCTATCAGGGAATTACTTTGTTATCTTACGATGAAAGATCAACAACAGCTTGTTGAAGCATTTTAGGTTCCGAGGCCGGAGATAGGAATGGTACACTAGTACAGACGATGCGATGCAACTGCTACTACAACGCAGTAGTAAGGATAATCCAATATTTTTACATTTGATTTTTTACAAACTATGTACCACATCCCTTGAGAAAGAGGGGGGAGGCGTTTATACCTAGTTTTCTTATATCTTCCTCTGTGTTATGCTGTTCTGTCTGTCCAAGTCAGGATCCTCAAGATCCTTTTCGGTATCGAAGGTTGATCAACAAATACCCCCACCCGTATCCAATAATCAATATCCCAAATCCATCCAGTTTCCCGATTCCATGCTACACACTCAAACTATAACAGATGCCGCCAATGCAACACCGCCAAAGTGTATGTGCAAAAATCAATCCATATCTCATTATCCCCGCTCCCAAGCTCAAATTGCAACATAGTAAAAACAACAAGAGTGCACAACCCAAACTGCCACTCCAAAAACAACAGTACAAATGGCATCATATCACGTCACCTCATCTTCCCCACCACTCCTCACAGAACACCCTCCCTAACCTGCCTCTTCATCCTCTCCAACGTATCCCTCATAGTAATCAACTCCATCCTCTTCTTCTCACTCGGAGGCAAATCACTACTCGCCAACTCCTCATGCAAAAGCTTATACTTGTCGTAATACGTTCTGAATCTCTTCGCCAGATCCAGACTCTGCTTCCAGCTCAATTTCATCGGTGGGCTGCGCTCTTGCGAACTATCCGATGTTTCGGGGGAGTGATGACCGGTGTGTTTGTGCTTCGGTTGCGGGCGAGATGAGTAGCCATTTGTAACAAGGCCATTCGATTGTTTGGTAGTTGCTGTGGGGTGGGAGAGTTGCGATTGAGAGGACGAGGGACTGTTTGAAGAATTTGAGGAGGAATCTAGATGGCGGCGTTTATTGTTGTTCGTTACGCCATTGGTTTGTTGTGTAGAATTTTGTGAAGAACCGGCGCCATTCATATCGATTGTCTTTCTCTTTTCAGCTTTCTTGGGCGATGTGACCGCCGAGAGAGCTTTGTGTACTGGATGGCCGTCCTCGAAATCCGAGGCATTGACCGGCGGCGATGCACTCAGGGGTGATGGGTTCTTGGGTTTATTCAGCAGGCCCTTCGCCGCTGTACTTGGTCTCGCTTTCTTAGGTGCTGACGTGCGATCATCGTCCTTGGATGCTCTTTCCTTTCTCTTTGCAGCCAGCCTTTCCTTGGCGGCAGCATCCTTGGTCGTTCTGGGTTTCGGTGGCATAGAAATCTTGGCACTTTCTGCCTCGCTGTCTTTAGCTTTCTTAGTCTTCGCAGCGTCTTTGTCTACCGGCTTTTTTCTCTCCACTGTTTTCTTGGGTAGGCCGGTCTTCTTGTTGTAGGTGGTAGTTTTGGTTGCTGGAGTCGTCGCAGCAGCATCGGCGACGTTTTTGATATTCAGCCTTGAGAGCACCACCCCCTTGCCTCGCTCTTCTAGTGGCAGTAGCATCTGCCATAGCTTGTCTTCCTTGGATAACCTCAATCGGTCGTACGCCCGTATCGCACCTTGAATCGCGGCCTCCCTGTCTTCATCCTTCTGATACTTGAAATTCCACACGTCCAACTCCTTGTATGATCGATCAATGAGTGTCCACTCGCCTGCTTCGTTTTTCTTTCCAACCTTCTCGAGAATATCTCGACAGTTGAAATGTATTAACTTGCGGCACGTCTCGTACGTCTGTGGCTTCACAGCGAGCAGGTGAACAAGGACCTTCTTTCCAGCAATGGCCATGGGCATGTTTGAATCAAGACCAGCTGAGGTTGGAGCAGGGAGGTGTGAAGGGGTCGATGCACCAAGGGCAGGGCTGGATTGTCCTGACAATGGGTTGAGCAGAGAAGCTCGAGCCTGAGCCTTCGACAGGCCTTTTCTTCCTTGCGCAGCGCGCATCTCAGGTGTAGAGACCATGGGCCTATGTAGTAACAATTGTCAGTAAAAGAATTCGCCACTTGCACCATTGTCGTTCAGCAATGGAGACAGCAACGCACTTTCGGGCTTCGATCTCCAGCTTAGCCAACGCCTGAGTATTTTTCAATTGTTCCATGGCTTTGTCTGCGCCAGCGGAGGCTTCCTCGACCTTCTGGATCGTGACGAGGTTGTAATTGATCATCCCAGCAAAGCTCCATTCATTTTCCTTGCCTTCGTCGTCGACCTTGTACAATTCATGGCTACCAGACGTGCCAACTTTCTCTTCAAAGGCTTGGAGGTTGAGGGATTTCCCATCGAACTGGAGTTTCTGAGAGTTGGGTGTCAGCTGCAGTGTCGTAATACACGAGGCAGGTACGAGCACGGGAAGCCCGAAACTGCACGGCAACATACAGGATTTCTGCCGAACATAACCTGGGGAGACTTGTTCCGTCGGACGCAGTCCACGAGCTCGTCAAGCACATGGTTGCTCATTTCCAATTGCATGACCTGCACCGGATTGCTCTTCCAAGCGTCAGAGTTCCCAATTAGGGAATCTGGAGCCCCCTCGAGCAGAATTCCTTCCAGAGCCATGATGTGGAGGAGCAGTCGAATTGCGGCAAGAGCCAAGCAGGTGTAGGCTGCAGGTGGGTAGAGTGAAGGTTGTGGTGGAGGAGCAGTCGTTGGAGGCCGCACCCTAAGAGGTGGTATACAGCATTCCTAGGAGTATGGACAAAGAGTCAAGGCCGAGCAGAGCAAACAATGAAGAAGCCGTCAATCTGCAGAGGTTAGTTACCCAGTGACAAAGAGTGTAGGAGCAAACGGGGGAGCTGTGAAGTCGTTGGAGGCAGTGAGGCCCAAGGTGTTGGCACTGGCAGTGCTGGACCAGGACCAGGACGGCTGACGGAGAGACCATCACCATCACACCCTGGGTCAGGTCACCGCCGGGTCGAATGCTTGCAAGGATGGTCTCGGCACGCTTTGTTGGATCTGGGCGGGCACGGACTTTGGCTCCAAAAGCTCAAGCTCAGCCGTTGGCTTTGTCCTGCCTGCCCCTCGGCCAATACTGGATTGGATGCTAGAGAAAGCGCTCGCTCATGCTGCGATAATGCTTACAATTCCGCTGTGAGAGGGATGATTATGATGCAGCCCGGGAGCAGACTCGCCCACTGTTGACAAGGCAGCTCCCATCTGCGGTGTGCAGCTCATTCGTTCTACTGGTACTGTGGTAGGTTGTTAAGTACCTACTACCTACCGTATGCCCAGCTGGGAACGTGAACGTGAACGTGATAGGGTTCTAGTCCTGTGGTAGTTCCTGAAGAACTGGCCGTGTTACATTAACAGGCATTTCCACGCCTGTAGCACTCGCCAATGCTGGTCAACTGTTTCCCACTTCATCTAGATGGTGCAAAGCAGGAACAAACACATGCCTCACCACCCTCACTCCCGCCCGCAGATTATTATTATACAGGACACCCGGTTTTTGATGCAGGTATTATTTTCAAGAATGTCAAGCGCCCGTCGCTATTATTATTACTCCAGTGGCAGTACTGAGAACGCTCTACTCGCCGACATTGTCATCATGATAAAAAGCCATGCAGAGAGCAAAGCAGACAATCGATGAACCGTTTCGTATATCCACCAGCGAAACACGGATATCTATTGGCCAAGCAATTCCTTTCTCAAGATGGCCCTGTTTGAACCAAATCCGCAATCCGCATTATTCCTCACGACCCATTGTCATTTCTCGCCTACATGTATGTCTTGGTGCAGGTGGTGCAAAACTGCAGTCAAAAAGTACTAGAATAGCATAGCCGGGAAACCAACGTTGCTGGGCGAAGAGGCGAAGTAGGACAAGACGGGATCACAGGCCAAAAGGCTTTCGCCTGCATGACAACCCCCATGATGTGCAAGAAGACTGTTTTTGGAACCCTTCCTTCCAGGAGTAACGCTGCAGATTTTCATCTCGCCGTAACGAGCTTCCTCACAGAGCTGTCTCGAGCTCGTGGGGAAATTAAAGTGCCCCCAGCCTGCTGCTGCGGGTTCCTGACTCTGCTGGTCAGGCTGTAAACAGTTGAACGTACAACTAACCGTTATGCGTCGTCATTTCGAGGGCCCAAAGTCTGGGTGGCGGACGGATGCTGATGAATTGCTGATTGATATGGGTTGCGCGGAAAGAATCACGCTTTCTTTGCTTATTGCTGCATCCCATCACTTTGGGATCTCGTACTAAGAGACGCTCTCCCCACCTTGCATTATCCAAAATTCGGAAATCGGAGGGTCCGTCCCGAGGTGATCATGTTAAAAATGGATGGAGGGACGAAGCATCATGTTTGGCCCCATTCGGTACCGCTTGGACGTAAGGGGACTATCATACGGTTTCGACGGATGGCGTGAAACTCTCTACCTAACCTGCCTCGCCAGCAATTGAACCTGAGGCCCTGAGGCTGTCTGAGGATTGATGTCTGAGGTGTCACCCAGTATATCGACAAGGGAGATCTACGGAGCACCAGACCCTCACGACCACCTGCAGGGCATTGCAATCCCACGCCCACGCTTGTGACCCACCCACCACCACTCATGTCATCACCTCACCTTCTACTACTGTGCACTATCTATCCAGATTCTCCATTCGGAAAAACCGCGTTATGTACACGACGACTCGGACGTCGTCCATGTCGCAAGTGTCTCGAATAAAAACGACCCGATCCTCAGTCGCCTCGGGAGGCATAAAATAAGCTTTCAACATGTCCATGGTACCGCAGACCAAGCAGAAGGAAAGCCCGTTTCACCAATCCCTCCCATCCCCGTCCCCATTAACCAAGATCCTCGGGATCGTACGCAAGGGCGTGCCGCGAGCTAGCCAGTGTCAAATAATCATTCCGAATTTTCCTTTCTTTTCTACTAGTGGAGAAGTGTGTGGTTTAATAGATACCGGAACAATTGCTCTCCTCTGGCGTAACAGTCGAGATTCGCCGCAATTCTTAGTTCCGTAGATGCCTGGGTGATGGGCGATGGGAGATGGAGGCATGTAGGAGGCATTATATTACAGGCGTCCCCTATGCGGCAGGTAATTAGGTGAATAAAATCCAGGGCTCACGCAGGGGTCCGATCGATCAAGAACGATCATTTATTTTCCGAGAAGCCGGCTAGAAGTGGGAATTAATGTAATAAAGCATTTTCGGAGTTCTCTCCCGGACGATATTAAAATTATTCTTATTGCAGCAGCGTGGTTGTGGTTGTTGGAGTTTCCCGTCTTCATGGTTTGGGGGAAATAATGGGGGGTATGGTATACAGGGGGAATCTCAAGCTAAGGAGGTTTATATTGCGGTACTTACTAGTATGTTGGTTGGTTGGACCATAGTAAGCCCTTGGGTGTTCTCGTGGTGTCTATTCTTGCCACCCTTGAAGCTTCGTGGCTGCTTGCATTGCTTGTAGCGATCGTAAAGAGGGCTCCAATCGAGATGAAGACCGGATTGTCAAACTTCAGAATAACTACAGTAAAACAATGGACAAGATTGACTCAAGGCGTCCTCGTGTTCAGCCGATTGGTGGCGGTAAGTAGCCAGCTGGTGCCATGAAGGTACACCGTGCTGCAATCCTTTATTGAACCTTGCCAAGGTTGTGATATCGAAATGGAGCCTTTTATGTTATCGTCGACAACGCTATACTAATTGGTGATGAGGGGAGGCGAATCGAATAGTGGGCGTAATCTAATTGTAGAAAACGGGCCATCATTGTTGCAGCGCAAGTTTAGAACTGTCATGAGTCTTTGTGATGAGCGAAGAGGCTTGACAAGTCCAACATGGTACGTCTTGGGATAGTACATAGTATTCTAATTGACGGGAACACGGCCACCAATGTCACCACACGGCCTTTGATGACGACGGGCCTCCACCAGGCGACACGACAGCATATTGATATTGCAGGAGACACTTTAGAAATGAAATTAATTCATTTTGGGGGCGAGCAAACCCAGTCTGAATCATCCCAGTAACCAGTCACCAACTGTAATACCATAACAACAAACTTCAGTTCTGTTCGCTTCCTGCTAGGAATATCAGACTCCAACCCGATGCAAATGCAATGCAGCCTGACGTGTATAACGGATCCAAAGATTTGAGTCTACGCTCAAGACACGTCCATCGTGCACTCCTGCTGTAACATAAACGCCCAAGAATGGTCGTAGCAAATATTATCGAACGCCACGCACCAACAAATGCTCCAGCTCCGAAGTCGTACAGCGATCGATCGATCTTGTCTTTTGCAATTACAGACTCCTCACATGCCAGCATTCTCATCCTCGACATCCCGGTGACGAGCCAACACCTGCTTCTTGAACTCCTCCATATCATTATCCCAAAGCTCAGCAGCCTGGCCATTCAGAGGACTCGAGCTACACAGTCATTAGCACATATCCACGTCCTCTCCACTGACAATCAATCTCACTTATTAGGTTCCCCAAGTAAACTCTGCAAACTCAAAAGCACACTCTGCACATTGTAGATAGCACTCCACTTATCCTTCAAAATATCCAAGCATATCCTCCCACTGAAATCGATATTAGGGTGATAGATGGGCGTCTTGAAGAGGACGGTCGGAGGAACGAGCGGGTAGTTGGAGGGAAACTCGAAGCTGAGTTTGAGGCCGAGTTTCTCGTAGGGAGTCTCCGAGGGTCCGACGATGGTTGCGGTCCAATTTAGGAGATCGCCGTCGTTGGGGAAGGCGCTGATACCGGGTGTGGGAGACATCATTAGGGACATGAGTTCTGTTTGAAGGCGCTTGGAGACATTGGCTGTGTTTTGCGGTGCTGAGGACGGTGGTGTGGGAGGTGCGATTGCGATGGGAGCTTGGTTTGATGTGGCCATGTTTATTGAGGATTCAGCCTGTATTAACCAGTTTCTGATTTATTTATGATGTTTAGAAGCTGGATGCGAGTCGATGAGAATCTTGTGGAGGAGTAAAAGTTGAGGATGAGGAAAGGTATTGGTGGCGGCTCGCGTTTGTTTACTATTGTTTTGGAACTCGCTTGTGTACTCCGTACCTAGCAACACTATCGAAGGAGTTAGGCGCGATCTCGACGTGTATAATTCGTGTTCGAGCACTCAACACCATACATTTCATGTCAACAAATACGATCTGATCTTGCAGTTTCATGACACGATGCAAGGCAGATTTCTTTGGTTGTAATTCTTATTTCACCGCGCCATATTCTTACATGTCCCTGAGCACTCTTTGCCCAATTCTCGTTTCTCACGCGCCAATTCGATCAACCAGGCAAGACACGCCCCGGCTATTAACGACAATTGCCCTCCTGTTTTTCCAAACTCTGATCACGCATTGCTCCTGGCAGCTACTCACTATTTCACGTAGCTGGCATCACAACTTCTCCCTTGCCAACATATCTGTGTTATCATTAGTATCAGACTCTCACACTTGGCACGCAGGCTTCATCAGCTTGATGCCTCTGGGGTCTTTTGATTCCTTAGGCAGTATCGCTAATACCAAACTGCACTAATCAAAGATGGACCGCGATGGATTTCCAGCAATCCTACTTGCCAAAAGCTGCTGGAAGAGCCTCGATACCAATCGTGAATTTGGAGGTGGAGGGATAATGAAGTTTGACCCGAGTCTCTTGATGTAGGGTCATCACTTACCAGCGATATCAAGATAGAAGGCGACGGCGTTGAAGCTATCGCAAATCAGCAATGCTCTTCTTCTTGACCGAATACAGACTCACTTTTGTTTCGTCCCTGTTAACGACCAAAACAGCCACTTTAGCCTGTTCGTCCAGTTGATAAGATCGAGGTGGGAGACGCCGATGAGTGTTCCTTTGTACGTTCCCCATTGGCTGCTGGGCACGCTAAGAACTTGTGAGAAGAGATATACGGCTGAGAAATCGCTCATCCTACCTCACGAGGCCGTCGTTTGGCTTATCTCCAATTTCGTTCATGATTCTGTGAGACAACCAGAAGACAGACCAGCGCGTAGGCTCTAGTGATGCTCCGTAAGAATAGTACCTGCATATGTGTATTAGCGAAGCAGCGAAGTATCAGGTCAACAACTTACTTGACGCCTTCCAGATCTGGTGTCTTAGGGTTGAAGTCCTCGGCCATGTATTTCCTTGTCAGCTGAGAGAAAGCGCCAGTCTCCAGTCCGAACTTCTCCAGTATCTTATACATTTTTGGAGTATAGATGGCTGGATAGCATTAGCAGACAGCATGGTCACGAGTAAGCTGGGAATTCTCACGGCCGATACGTTCGAATACATGGTCAGCAAATGCGGAGCCTCTGTGAGGCGTCGCGATCGTGGTCAATGAGAGGACCTTGACATTCTCGGGTTTGAGCTGGCTAATCATGTATCTCGCGTCGAGTCCCCTAGAAATCGATATCAGCGATCAAACACAATACACGGTCGGGAAACTGACCCCTGTCAAAGTCAGCTCGCTTCCCGTCTCCAATTGTTCGAGCAATCATACCATGCTATGTCTGTGCCATTTGTTAGCAGTGATCAAGAGTACGGAGTGATCGGGTGCTATTGGCTTACGCGATAATGTTCACACTCTTGCCGCCAGCCTTTTCAGCAATAGTTTCAGCCAACCTCGCAGCTCGTGCTTCGATTGAGCCAGAGGCAGGAACAGTCGCTGTGATGACTTCGATATTCTTTTGCGCAAGCGCTTCCCGAATGCCACGCCAGTACTGAATGCCAGGGAGATTTTGGCCTGCTAAATGCAGCTCGTCGAATCCTAGGAGACCGTGTGCGAGAATAATCGGATTTCTTGGTGCTTCTAAATCATATCAAATTAGCAGTTGTATTTATCAATTGAGTTCATCTGGTTGATTTGGAGCTATGCTCTGAAGAATTTATTCGTGGACGCCTGTGAACCGGGCCACGAGAAATGGAAAGAATGACTTACTATAGTCTTCACGAAGCACCGCAAATTCATCCTTGATGACTTTCCCAAGCTCTTGTATCCGTGGATCTTCTCCAAGACGGCTGCTTGATGAAAATCTCACTCGTTGGCCTTGTTGCACAAACTGGAGGGACCATCGGACAGTGGTCGGAAGCCGCAAGATGCGCGGAGTGAAGACACTCATTGCTGATCAATTATATTTATGTTATGATTCCATCATGGGTGAGAAATCGCGACAAGGCCAGAGGTCAGATGAGGAGTTTAGGAAAGGTCGGCCGGCGGTGATGTAATGTTGGAGATTGAGGCTTTACTAAAGGACCCAGGTACACGACTTCAATAATTCATAAATGCGTATCCAGATTTATTGACGCAAATTGCTTAAGGAGCAGAGTTCAGAAAAAAGAAGGAAAAGATGTCATCGTCAACAATTATAATGGGCTGCTCTATATCATATCAAATCGCACCATGGAAAGCCCACGACGGACACTGTACAATGCTTCTACCATCCGAATGCATGACCTGAGCAAGCCAATTTCATAGAAATCGCGCCTCGGCTTGTTTCCTGGCTTGGTTTACTTCAACTCAATACATTTTCACATCCTATCTTGCTTCTGGAACCTCGGGCTTAACATCCATTACTGCCTGGAGCAGATCGTCCACAACCTTCTTGCCCTTTCCTTTGCCGGTGCTTTGAATCTCTGATATCTTCTTTTCGGTTTCTTTGTTGGCGTTGTCCTCCATCTTCTTGTTGCCGCTGGAGTGCTATATCCCTCATCAGTATGCCGTACAAGTTGGGCTCGTCCAAGAGATAGTACCTCTTTCTCGAATGACTTGAATTCCTCCTCCTTTTGATTTCGGTATTCGTCGATTTCTTTTTGTGCTTCTGCTCGGGCTTCCTTTACACGCTTTGTTCTGTCTATAGTTGTCTGGTTAGACGGGGCCTCGTGGGTTTAGGCTGCGCATCGTTCATACATTCCCGTGCTGTGATATTGTGAGTAGGCGCTCACAAAGCTTGAAAGATCATGTTACCTTTTTGGACAATCTTCTGAGCTTCCCGCTCCGCCTGTGAACTAAGTGAGCTTCGTCGATACAGCAAATGGATTCTGGCATGGCACTAACGTCGAGGAGGGTTTGAATACCGGCTGAGTTTTGAGCAGACTGGGAGCTGTTAGCTTTGTCATATTGCATGGCTACCATTTCCTAAACTGACCATAGTGACAGAGGTTGTAGTCTTTTGTAGGTGTCAAGTTGATGGTGGTGGTTATCTCAAAGTCGAGGTGCCAAAGCTAGATTGTGGCTGAACCTCAGAAGCTCCAAGCTCGATCAAGCTTCCCGAGAATCGCTCCTTCGCGAAAATGTGGTGATCACCATCTCCCTCGACCAAAAACCGACCTCACATCACAAACTACCATGTCCGCTGCTTCGAAAGCCACTCTGGCAGCAACGAGTCTGTCCGCCATTGGAATCATCATCTTCGTACACTACGGTCAGAAAGTCGAGAAAGCAGTACGTATCGAAGCAGAACCCGAATAGATTAATACTCATGTCTGCAGGGAATGCACGCCGGTGTGCTCCGCGATATGGAACAACAAAGGATCAGAAGAGAGCGTCAATTGGATTTCGATATGCAGAAGACTCTCGAAGAGGAATACAAGAAGCTACAGACTGTCGAAAACACTACAAACCAAGCCGATCCCACCCCACCGAAATGAGCATGCTCATCCCCGCGTAATTTATCATGGCTACTCATCGCATCCGCAACTGCGATGCGCACCATGTTCGTAGTGGACGCCGCTGAGGATACCAGAAATTTCTTGAAGGCGCAAGCACCAGCAAATCATGATGCATGACCCTCAAAGCGGATACTGGTCAAATCCTCAAGAATACACCGAGAGCCTCCGATGTCATCGGTCTCCTATGACACACGCCAATGCAAGAGTCGCCTGCGCTGTGCTACCCCACCAACATGCCACTCGACTTTGGAACAACCTCGATTCAAAGGCAACGAAACACAAGATCGAGACGGATAGTCTCCAAGAGGGTCTCAGGTGTTGGGAGAGAGAACAGAGGCATGGGAACGAAGTAGTACAGACTCCAGATGAAGGGTTGAAAGCTATGAGAGTGATGGTGGACAAGCAGGGGGAACTTGGTGATACCGTTAGCAACCATGATCACGAATGAGCTCGAAGATGCTCAAAATTGCAGCTGGAATGGATCGAAGGGAGCATGGCATATTAAGTGTTCTTTCCATAGAGCTTGAGAGTCGTCATGGTATCATATCCACACAAAGGACTCAAGCACTATAAGGAGGCATATTGGAGGCAGATCTACAGATTAACAGATCTTCCGAATTTGTACACCGAGAAACATGTTGAGCTACTATGCTGCTTCCAATTTGTCCAATCACAGCACCAAATCTGTTGATAAACATTGGCATGAGAGCGCTTTTCAATATGTTTTGGTCCCTGGCATTACTGGGTAATATCTATAGCTACGATTAAAGGTACCGTCTACCCAATTGACGAACTTGATTCCGTAAACCCACGAAGTTCCAGAGATAATCTTTCACCCCTGTTTATCATTATTGGATTGAACAAAAAACTTTTCCTTTGGGGGAGTCGTTCAAGCCTAAGTACCCTGCCCGAAGTGGACTACCTAGTCAACACTCTATAAGATTACTGTACTTTTGATAATGAATCTTAACGTTGTACAGTTGTGTCGCCAATATGAAAGGGCATCTGAGAAATTATGTTTCTTGGTTATTATGTGCAGAGGAGAGATGACGGGTACTGAAGAATAACAGGATGACAGATTGTATGGGTCAGTGAGAGGGATGATGCTATTTGGGGGGGTTTTGGGGAGGAGGTCTGTGTTTATTGTAGACTTGAAGGATGAACTCGAGGTCGAGAAGGATGGTTGTGAGATGCTATTGTTCAATTTGGGAAGAAAAAAATGGTGCTTTTACCGTGTATGGCTCTTAAACTAGAGATGTTGGAGCAGAGTGAGTACCTGGCAGTGTACGTAAGAATCCCTTTTTTCATAGCCTCCGCCTGGTAATCATGTCCGAGTCCAAATCCTTCCTGTCAATCTTCCCATCGTTCTGTCAATTTAGAGATGTTGGAGCAGAGTGAGCACTTGGCAGTGTATGTACGAATCCTTTTTTTATAGCCTCCGCCCGGTAATCATGTCCGAGTCCAAATCCTTCCTGTCAATCCTCTCAACGTTCTGTCAATTTCGGGCAGAAGGCATTTTACATCAACACCACTCTTTGGCCATCGCAATGCTGTGTTTCAATTAGACAGCCAGGCTCTCCTTTCCATACCAGCCTTGAAGCCAATATAGAGAGCTCTCACTTTGCAAATCCAGCAACTCGTACAGCATCTTTGTGCATCTCCTCCAGATCGCCGAGATCTTTCCAAGCTTTTTTCAAGACAGCCATACGGCGTGGATCGAGCTTGATGATGGTCGCCTCCAGCACATCCACATGATAGAGGATCCATGTAAGCTCTTCGTAAGCAGCAGCAAATAGCTGGAAGAAGCAAACATCGATCGCAGTGTCAAGACCATGCTTGATCTGCTCGATTGTGTCTTCGTAAACAGCTCCAGTTTCGATCCGGCCTTCGATGGTATTTCGCTGCCGAGCAGCCATTCCTGGGCCTAGTGAAAATTAGTCTGATGATCGTTGTACTTGAGAGGAAGTTGGGTTTACCATGTTCTTGGCCGGCCTTGCGATATACTGGAATCATGTTCTCAAGTAGGTGAGAAGATTTGCTGGTGCCGCTTGCCTGACGTCGAACTTCCCTGTGCATTGTCAGTCCATATCTACAAGATATAAAGTTCAAGTTGACATCGTACCAGACTTGTTTGAACACACTTTCCTTCAGCAACTCGAATTTGCCTTCCATACTCTCTGTGCAGCGTGCAACATTTTGTCGAAAAACTGCCGGAAGCTTGGAACTTAAACCCAGCATTGTAGTCCATTCTTTAAGATCTGTAGCGCGCACGATGTCTCCAAGATATTCTTGAAACTGGTCATGGACTTTCTGCAATTCATCCGCCAAAAGACACGTCTCGTGGGAGTTGACAGCAACTCCAGTCACTTCCGTCCATGGCGTCTCGAGAGCCTTCCGCATGTCCAATCCAAGATCGGAGTTCCAATCGAAATAGCCTTGGCTGAGAGTGGTATGGGAACCGTCGTGCAGGCAAGCGGATTTGTAGGTAGACCAATGCCAACTCGCCCATTTCTTGGCCTCTTTCCTGCCTTGTTGGGTCCATTTCGGGAGCGCGGAGATGGCCTTGTTAATAATCCTGCCTTGGAGAGAGTCGGCCCTCTCAAGCTTAGACTTGGCCTGGTATCGTTGGATCTGTGATCGTACGGCCTCAACATTGTTTCGAAACCTAATGGTGGCATGGGACTTTCCAGAAGTCTTTGGTCGTTTCTGCTCGATCTGTAATTTCATGGAATGCAGAAGATAAGAACTGCGTTTCACTATGAAATGTTTAGCAGCGCGAAGCTTGCATTCCGCTGCTGCCTGGTAGCAAAATCGTCGAAGATTCTTGATACCACTTGATTCCAATCCAATATGGTTGTCTTGTTGAGCAGCTTTTGCATAAGTGTCGTTATCAATGCAGAAAACCTCGAGTCGTTGGGTGCTATTGCTAGCAGGGTAAATCTGGCGTAGACGCTTTGGGATCCAGCCTGTTCGGAATTGGATAAGCTGCGCCTTTTTCCTAGATGTTTATCAGACTCAAGTCAGTTGAATTTCTTGGATCTCTTACTCGGCTTTCATCCTCTTTAACTCTTTCCTGCATCGCCTCAATCCTGCAGTGGCCTTCGCTTGTGCGACCTTCGCGGATTCGAGCTGAGGCTTGAAGTTTCTGGGACTCATGTTAGCTGAGAATCAGGAGAGAGGAAGGCAGGCACGTACACCATCCATGCTGCGCTTCGGTTCTGTCGAATCTTCTTGATTGCGGCCAGGGCTTTTGTGACGGCGCTACTTGCAGCAGTCCTCAAGGTTTCTTGATTAGCAATTCGATTCTCAAGTTCCACGAGCTGAGTCAATGCTTGAGGATCGCCATGTTGTTCCATCCTACGCCTCCCTGACTTTAGATCAATGTCCTAATTCATGTTAGTGGGCGAAGTTTCGAGCAAACCGTTACTTGTGGCTGCTTACGTCTGACTTCGTACAGACTATCGCAGTTCTGATGTATTTTCCTGGCTGTTGAACATCTAGCGACATGTTTCCAGACACTATTTTGTCCATCTTCTGTTTTACTGTACTGCTGTCGATCACTCGCTTGATCTCTGCAACGATGAAAACCATCTGGCAATTGTGAAGATACGCGTCTGCCATCTTGCTTCTTGCTCGATTTGCATCTTGCACGCCTGTCCCGATTTAGTCTTGAAGTGCATATTGATATCATACATACCTGGAAGATCCACCAAGACAACGCCGGGATCGAGGAGTGGAGAATCAAGATAGAATCTGCAAACATTCGTTAGACTTCCAATGACGCAAGGGCTCTTGAACGACATACCTAACGACTTTAACAAATGGCCAGAATCTAGACCCTTCATAAATGCGGATGCGAGCATGGACCGGAGACGGTGTATCGGCAGTTACAACACCAAGACAATCATTGTTTGGCCAGCTGATGCGACGGATCCAGGACCGAATGTGCCCAAGGATGCGTTCCTCAGCTCCTTCTGACAAATCGCTCAAAAGCCCCTCAGTGAAAGAAGTGAAGCCATCGAAGAACTTTTTGAGTTCATCCAAAGCGACCTGTGCGGCTTCTTTAACATTATGCTCCTCTGTTTCATCATCCAAGAACAAAGACAGCCTGAAGTCATGTAGCAATTCCTCGAGGATTTGAAACGCTTCGTGAACGCTATAGAGAATGATCTCTCCAGTGACAGCTGCACGGTGTCTATCCTGCTTTTGATGATATTCAGTTGGCTTCATGGTCTCCGATTCTCCCGAATCTCCCTATCTCATATTAGAAATCAGTTTTGTGAAGCAACGAGGCTCATTCCAACCAACCGTAAGCGCAGCGTCTGGACAATTGAGCAAAGAATTGATAGTCTTGCTCTTTCCTACTCCAATCTCTCCAAGAAATGCGATGAAAGTTCTTGGTGTCATATAATTTTGAGCTTGGAGCAGAAGTTGAGGTTGGCCGGGAAGGAGGACTTCCGCTTCTCCTGCAACAATGGACAGCTGCTTTGCGATGTTTCTGCACATCCCGATAGATTTGATCACACTTTCGAGATCAGGAGTGACGACGAATTGATTCAGCTCGGCTTCGGCATTGTAACGGTAGAATAGAACGTCGGCGCCTTGATTGTTGGCATGCATGTCTTCTTCGATGTCGGATGGAAGACTGTCTGTGTCGATGATCGCTTCTTCATCGTCATCATCATCGTCGTCTGTGATGTCGATGGTCACGATAGCATCGTCGTCTGTGTCGTCAATAATCTCAATAGGATTCGCAGCGCGTCCGTGTTTGCGGCGCACCAAAGCCATACTGGATGACTGTTTGTCACTCATACCGCCAGAACAGATATTCCTGTAGCAGGACAGTAGCGTGGTGGGCGGTGAGGTTTGGTATCGGAAATGGATGATTGTGAAAGCAGAAAAGAATGGTGGATCGATGGAGAGGACAAGAAAGTAGAGGAGCAGAAGATTGTAGAAGAGTTAGTAGAGATCCGATGGCTTACCCATCTAACAGCCAGATCTGAGGTTTGAAGCCGGGTAGCGCTCATCACAATTGTACCAGTCACCAGGATGGAAGCTCGCCATTACCCAGCTGTATACGAGAGGCGACGAAGTTTCTTTACCAACAGCGAGTGAGCCATGATGGCTTCATCTTAGATGAGTTCGCCATGATGGCTTCATTGTGCGAGTCTCGGTACAGCAACTCATAGAGCTCTGTAAGTGCCGTGTTCTTCAGCTTCCAACACCAATTGTCAATCGGCAACAAAAGCAAGACGTGAAGAGTATTAAATTGTTCCATCTTATGGAGGTACGTCCAGTACTACGGGGATGAAAGCTGCCGTGGATGATAGCGCAACCTTAAGTGCGCGAGACATGAACAGACTCAACCTTAAGCAAGCCTGAGGCCAACCCAGCCCAGTCCATCCAGGCTGAAGCAATGACGTCACAGACGAGCTTGCTGCACCGCTGTTCTGGAGGCTGGGGGCTGAGTCCCAGATGAATGTAGGCAATGAGGTGTCCACGTACTACAGCGATCGCTATATATTTGTACCAATAGCACCGCCGTCCCCAAACGGACAGGGATTCATTTGTTCCCTGTTTCTGCTGCCGGGTCTGGTGGTTAATAAGACTCCATCAACACAAGTACATACATACCATGGCAACAACCTGAACATCACTCGAAGAACGAACATACTTCATCAAACTTCACCTCCAAAGACGTTACATCTTGCATCATGGGCCTCGGACAAGAAGACACGGGTGTGACCAAAGCCGCCAAGGGCGTAACTGGCGTCCTAGGCAATACGGTAACAGAACCCCCAGCAAAATCCACATACAACTCACTTACTCCCATGCACCAGGTCGGCGGCCTGACAAACACAGTCGGAGGCGTCGTAGGAGCTGCCGGTAGAGGTCTCGGAGAAACAGTCTCGGGAGCCACCGGAGGTAATCTTGATTCTTGGCCTCTCGACCGACTTCTCTCGCTAATGGCTACAAAGGTGTAGGAAAAGACGTTGGAAAGGCCATCGCGGATGTCGGAAATGGTGTCGAGAATGGTGGGAAGAACCTCGCTGATGGAGCAAAGAATGCTGGACAGTGGAAGTCTTAGACGGTAAAGACGGTTATTTCAGAAAACCTCATGATAAACAAACGATACCAGAATTTATGATGCATTGTTGTTGTCGCGTTAGACCGCAAGTTTGTTGAAAAACAGACTTGGCCCCCTTTTCTCAATCCACGTCCGCGTCCACGTGCATTTTCAAGTTACTTCAAGTCCTTCTACCTCCATCAGCCATCTCCTAAACTCCAGAGGCCGCCCTCGTTGAGTCTCGCCTTTTTACTAATAGCTGATAATCGACAACAACGTCAATTTTTCTTCTCATGGACTGACATAAAAGCTGAACTAAGCTAGATAGGTCTTCGTACTCATCAGCAAAGGCTGTACGAGTTTCACCAAACACAGACATTGTGAGGCTTCATTCCGAAGGTGCCTTGGTGTAGGACGTGATTTCTGAGAAATTTCGGGCATTGCTACACGCTTCGAAATCCACAAAGGTTATCTACCTCGAGCTCTGGCTGAAAGTGAATCTCTTGAAATCTAAAGGTGTAGAAATGGACTGTGCTACTGCTGATTGTGCCAAGATAATCCCTCACTCAATAAATCAAGGTGGTAATGTGTTTCGGTAGCGAAGAATGGGTCGGGTATCTGCAGTTTGAAAAGACTTTGCAAGTGGTCGGATGTCGAGACTTCCTCGCTCCAAAGGGGAAATCCATTAGAAAACTGTATATCTGGCTTTGTATGTTTGCGAAGGCGAGAAGAAAGGTTCAGTGGAAGCGATACTGCAATCAGGCCCAGCCTGACGAAGCGACAGGGCATGAAACCTGGAACGCTGCGAAATTCCACATTTGCATTCTGTCAACCAAACATGCTTGATAGCGAGGTATGTAACCACGAAGGTTTGCTCGAGCGCAGTTTGAGCATTCCTACACTTTCGTTCCGTAGTCATACCGTAGATACGGTGAATGCTGTGGGTTACCAGGGGCTGGAGCGTGCGGCGTCAATCGAAGCTTCTAGCATCTACCTCTGATTGCTCCACGAAATAGCAACTTAGACTGGCATTGATCGCAAGTGAGGCAGCTCAGAAATGAGGGCAGCCTGCGCGGGCGGCGACGTAGCCTGTAGGCAGCGAGGCGTACTTGATGTCGGTGTTGAAGTCGAAGAGAATGCCAGTGGTGATGCTGAAGAATGTGGAAAAGCGTGACCGTGACTTCTCAGCGATTCTGCGGGAGAGCTAGGCGACCGACATTCGGCCGGTTTCCATGGGGGAGAATAT
The DNA here is from genome assembly GCA_003693225.1 of Venturia aucupariae. Taxonomy (NCBI): domain Eukaryota; kingdom Fungi; phylum Ascomycota; class Dothideomycetes; order Venturiales; family Venturiaceae; genus Venturia; species Venturia aucupariae. The sequence continues at coordinate 102,856 of QWZN01000052.1, read as the reverse complement.
TCCACGAACTTCCATCGTGCAGCTGCCATTAAATAAAGCTAGGTACCAGACACACTTTGTCTTCAACACCACTTCTCAACTACAAACTCCCCAGCCATCACCAATCTCTCTTCTACCACACGAAGACTTCAGCATACAATTGCCCGAAGCACAGTACCCACCTCATCAGTAAGCCTCTTTCCCCACATTGAAACCTTTTCAGCCTGCTGCTCCAGGAGCTCCATCTCGCGCCGCAAAAACACTTCCTCCCCACACAATCACCTGTTACCATCAAGGCCTTCACTGACACCCATTTGCTGCAGCTTCACATACTCCCCACACATCGCCACTATGTCAGCACCTGAGTCGTTCGAGTTCCAGGCTGAGATTTCTCAGCTCCTCTCGCTCATCATCAACACCGTCTACTCAAACAAGGAAATTTTCTTGCGAGAACTCGTTTCCAACTGCTCCGATGCTCTCGACAAGATCCGGTACCAGGCTCTGTCGGATCCTTCCCAGCTCGAGTCTGGCAAGGACCTGCGCATCGACATTATCCCAGACAAAGAGAACAAGACACTGACTCTCCGCGACACTGGTATCGGTATGACCAAGGCTGTAAGTTGTCCATCAATACTCAGCCCCCCACCAACAATTCACTAACACACCACAGGATCTCGTCAACAATCTCGGTACAATCGCTAGATCCGGCACCAAGCAGTTCATGGAGGCTCTCAGCGCCGGTGCTGATGTTTCCATGATCGGCCAGTTCGGTGTTGGTTTCTACTCCGCATACCTCGTCGCCGACCGCGTTACCGTCGTCTCAAAGAACAACGATGATGAGCAATACATCTGGGAGTCTAGCGCTGGTGGCACCTTCACAATCTCACCCGACACTGAGGGCGAGCCTCTAGGCCGTGGTACAAAGATCATTCTGCACATGAAGGACGAGCAGACCGACTACCTAAACGAGTCCCGCATCAAGGAAGTCATCAAGAAGCACTCCGAGTTCATCTCGTACCCCATCTTTCTCCACGTTCTCAAGGAGAGCGAGAAGGAGGTCCCAGACGAGGATGCCGAGGATGTCACCGAGGGTGATGACAACAAGCCAAAGGTCGAAGAGGTCGACGATGATGAGGAAGAGAAGAAGCCAAAGACCAAGAAGGTCAAGGAATCCAAGATCGAGGAAGAGGAGCTCAACAAGACCAAGCCAATCTGGACCCGGAATCCTTCCGACATCACACAAGAAGAGTATGCTTCATTTTACAAGTCGCTCTCCAACGACTGGGAAGACCACCTTGCCGTCAAGCACTTCTCCGTTGAGGGTCAACTCGAGTTCCGCGCTATCCTCTTCGTGCCCAAGCGTGCCCCATTCGACCTCTTCGAGACCAAGCGCGCCAAGACCAACATTAAGCTCTACGTTCGCCGTGTCTTCATCACTGACGATGCCACCGAGATCATTCCGGAATGGCTAGGCTTCGTCAAGGGTGTCGTCGACTCTGAGGATCTCCCCCTCAACTTGTCCCGTGAGACTCTTCAGCAGAACAAGATCATGAAGGTCATCCGCAAGAACATCGTCAAGAAGACCCTCGAGCTATTCCAGGAGATTGCTGAGGACCGCGACCAATTTGACAAGTTCTACACTGCCTTTGGCAAGAACATCAAGCTCGGTGTTCACGAGGACTCCCAGAATCGCAACCAGCTCGCCAAGCTGCTCCGATACAACTCCACCAAATCTGTCGATGAGCACACCTCCCTCATGGATTACATCACCCGCATGCCAGAGCACCAGAAGCAGATGTATTACATTACTGGTGAGTCGCTCAAGGCTGTTGAGCAGTCTCCCTTCCTTGATGCTCTCAAGGAGAAGAACTTCGAAGTTCTCTTCCTCGTCGACCCAATTGACGAATATGCCTTTACCCAACTCAAGGAGTTTGAGGGCAAGAAGCTCGTTGATGTCACCAAGGACTTCGAGCTCGAGGAGACCGATGAGGAGAAGAAAGCACGCGAAGTTGAGGAGAAGGAGTTTGAAGGCCTTGCCAAGGCTCTCAAGAACGTTCTCGGTGACAAGGTCGAGAAAGTTGTCGTCAGCTACAAGCTCACCGGTTCCCCATGCGCCATCCGTACTGGTCAATTCGGTTGGTCTGCCAACATGGAGCGTATCATGAAGGCGCAGGCCCTCCGTGACACCTCCATGTCCAGCTACATGTCTTCCAAGAAGACGTTCGAGATCTCGCCCAAGAGCTCCATCATCAAGGAGTTGAAGCGCAAGGTCGAGGCCGATGGCGAGGATGACAAGACCGTCAAGTCCATCACCCAACTGCTGTACGAGACCTCTCTTCTCGTTTCTGGCTTCACCATCGACGAGCCAGTCCACTTCGCTGAGCGCATTCACAAGCTCGTGTCTCTCGGCTTGAACATCGACGAGGAAGTTGAGACGGAAGAGGAGAAGGGACCAGCCGAGCCAGCTGCCGCTGTGGAGGGTGAGTCCGCCATGGAGGAGGTTGACTAAGCGTCTCGCTCTCTCATTCATGAATGTCACATCACGGGGCAAGGCGCAGCAGGCGTTTTCTTTTCTGGTCTTATCTGCATCTCGGTTCGGACGAACACTTTGTCCTCGTCCTGGTTTAGAGTTTCACGGGAATGGAAAATGGGATCGGGTTCACACACACACATACACTGCTATTGCACCAATATGGTAATTACTGGGTGGCAGCATCCTGTTGCTTTTTTGATGGTCTGCTCTGACGATTTACCCATGTACTTGTCTGGTAGGGAGGTCGGGTAGTTGAAGAATTACGTAGCGTATGAGATGAATGAAAAAGCTCTGAGATGATGTATGAACCTATGTTTCTTTTGCTACTATTTGAATATGACTGTCTATGGTATGTCTAAATTTTCTCCTCGGTGGCCTTTTCTCTCATTCAAGTTACGGCCATTGTCTACATGGTGCCCCTCCACCTCTCATCCGGATTCATACTGTAATCCTTTCCCTTCAACAGGATATACAGCAAGTCCAGTCCCTTGATTTCTACCCCCTTTTCAGCGGCTAATCTGACAGCATTTCCTAGAATGGCTTCTGTTTCCATGGGGCGGGAGTTGCGGACGTCGGTCAACATGGAGGGTTCTTTGCCGCCTGAGTCGAGACCTGTGGGTTGGTTAGGAGAGGTGATGGGGGAAAAGTGGGAAAGGCAAACAAAAAGTCACAACATACGACCATTAATCCGATCCACCGTCTTGTTAATCTCAGCATCTGTGATCAATCCCGGATATCCCACACCTTCCGCCACAAGGGCAACTTCCTTCATGATCTTCTTGATCATATCCATTGCCCCAGGACTTGAACGGATGAGATTTGCGTCGTCGCAGTGGGTGAGTGCACACATTGAATTGAACGCTGCATTGACGGATAATTTGATCCAGCGGGGTTTTTGAATGTCCGGGTGGACGGTACAAGTCCCCCCACCTTTTGCAAAGATGGAAGCGAATGTGTCGACTCTTTGTTGAGAAGTGACTTGGAACGGTGTTTGAGAAGATGGGGGTGAAGGAGGCGTGGGATAAACTCCTATTTCGAGTAGTTCGAGGGGACCCATTGAGACGTGACCGGGTGCTGTTTGTGTTGTTGGAAGGTAGAGTACTCCACTTATGATTGTGTTTTCTGGATAAGCGGCGTGGTATTCTTCTTCGATGGCGATGCCGTTCTGGGCGAGGATGATGGATGTCGCGCCTGGAGTGACGGCGTCTTTGATCAAAGTACTAGTGCCTGGGAAGGCTTTTGAGCTGACGAGGATGTAATCAAAGGGGCCATGAGTTGCTGCTTCGGTGACTGTGCGGACTGGGGTTGGTGACGAGTGGACCTTTGGACTGTGGTGAGTCTGATGCTAAGATGATCGGATGGAGGTGGGTGGATTTTACTTTTCCCCATAGTTTGGAGTCGATTGTTATTCCGTGCTCTTTCACTGCCGTGTAGTTGCTTCGACAGACTGCTGTTACCTTTGCTCCGCCTTTTTCGAGGACATAGGCGTAGATGCAGCCCACGCCGCCTGTTCCGAATATGAGGATTTTGGACATGGTGTTTTGGATATCAAGTCCAATATCAAGTCTAGGGAAAGCGAGTCAATTGGTAGTCTGCTGCTTTCTGGCTGGATCAGGTTGAGAGAACGAAGGTGCAGGAAGAGAGTGGAAAGTGGAAAGTGGGTGACTGTGAAGAGTGTGACTGTTTATGAAATGTTCAACGAAAGAGTGGAGATGGTTTCGGGACATGTGTACGATAGCCAACCATTCCTGATCAATCGGATCCTCTCGCGGTCATGGATGCGATTGGATACACTTATATCGCTTACTACTGGAGTATCATACGAAGAGATAGGCGGAGGTTGATGATTAATATTAAACAACTTGAAGTCGCTCTCCCTCTCCCTCTCCCTCGACGTCTTACTGGTGCACGACTGGCACTGCACGATCCTAGGTACGAGTAGCCGCGGACTCGCTGACTGACTGACTGACCAATTGAACGCCGCCTGTTGAAATCACCGTCACTTGAGTTGTTTTTGATGTCATCCAAACCAGGATGAAGCTCTGGTGTAAACAGCCTCAGCCTCGAGCTATAAGAACATACCCCGCAGTCCTCTCCTCCACATACCACTTCTGAGGCACTTTCAACATACACAGCAAGCTCTTCACAGAATTCTACCACCGGCTCTTCCAACATTTCAACCCAAATGGCCTTCTCTGAGTAAGTCGCTAGCCAGCAAGCCCAAAAAGGTAGCCACTGACAGCTCCAGGAACACCCACGTTACCTTTACCAACAAGTCCGGCGACGATGTTGTCGGTGTCGTGAAAGGCCACTCCGTATGTCCCACCTCCTGTCCATCTACCTACCTAGCTTCCAGCTCATACCACCCGCAGGCCGGCAAATACAACATTCAAACACGCTCAGAACTCGGTTCAAACGAAACCCACGAGGTTGAGGAGAGCAAGGTCAAGGAATTGAAGGTCACTGAACCAGCTGCATGTCCAGTTGCTTCAAGCTAGACGTGTGGTGATGAATGGAGAATAAATAAGAGACCAAGGTCACCCCGTGGAGCGTAAGGTTATTAGGAATAGCAAAGCATTATTTCGGCGCTACCCTTGGCTTCACAAGCTCAGTGTGCCACTGTTGCGTATCATTGATACATTGTCGGTCAGTGACATCAGGGTGTGACAAGAAGTCAGCATCTCTTAAACAGATTTAACCACTTCGGATCTCATGGCTCTTATATCTACCCATCTACATTTATCAGCTGTCACAAGTCCTGGCGATCTCTCTTCATTCCTTCACGCTTCCTTGAGTTTTCGCGACTGCTCGTTCATGCTCCATTGAGTGATCTGCCACCATTAACACCGCTGACAGTATTGTGGCCTTACTCTTGGTTTGTCCAACATCCGCAGCTCTTTGGGCTGTCCCGCTCAGCCTGAGACGGAAAACCTCGGATGGGAAGCTGAAATGGAACGCAAGCCTTACGCCAGCATCATGAGCTCATTTTCGTGGAGTTGACGTTTGAGGGCAGTCTAATTGACTACGATATCTTAACAAGGTCCTTGAGGTAAATCAATGTTTGCTTCGTGACCATCTTAGTGAGTAAAGTTTCTTGGTCCTTGGGACAAAACCAGGATGAGATACGATGTCTCTCCCAATACCGAGACTATTCCCATGACATTTCACTCATGCTACGATAAAACCATAAGAGCTCACCTTTTAGAATTCGAAAACTTTTCTTCAGGCTGTACGATACATTGTGTACTGGATGAATGACTGACTGATGTCTCAACAGATCGCCACATTCCAGTCAGTACAACTTCATACCCATCGACGTATTCTCTCGCAAGCGTAACGAGGAACGTTCGAGTTGACAACACTCCCGACCCGAGAACAACAAAAAGGAGAACAAATTCATCGAGAAGCAAGCAACACCAGGCTCGAACCGCCGCGACTTTCCAACAAAATAAACAAAAACCAGAATTCCCCGCTTACGCGGGGGCATTGGAAACCACCTTACTCGCTGTTCTGTGAGCTTTCAGGTTGGCTTTTTACTTGCTACTACTTACAGTACAACCTAGACCATACTGCTTTCGTTGGGGTAGAAGTAGAGGGACTTTGTATATAACATAATGAGAGTTTGGTGTTGTGGCGATTTGGGATCCTAGGGGTTGAAAATTCCTGGTAGTACTATCTCTAGGTATTTTGTGGCCGTGTACTCTTTTATCTTGATACAATTGTCCTTTGCCTTCATTTTCCGGGTCACTACTATTTCTCTGTATTTATGTAAATTTCCCAAGCGTTGTCGTCTCCTTTGAACGGCACAGTCGCGTTCTCAATAACCACATGATCAAAATACTTCCTCGCCTCCTCGCCTCCTCGCCTCCTCACATCCTCACATCCTCAAACCTCCTTTGAAAATCCCTCTATAGAATCTCGTATCTCATCATAATACTCGCCCGTCAAAATAAGTCGCTAAGAACTACTTCAGCCATGATTATAGAATTCTAGAGTAATCGATCCAACATTTTCTTTGCCAGTGGGACTTGCATGTCTGTCGGTATATACTACTTCGAAAAATCCCATATACTGTGGGAAAAACCGACTTTAACTTTAACACTTCCCCCCCCGTTCTCATGAAAGCGGTTTACTGTTTTACTTTGTAATAAATGGAGAGTAGTCTATTATTATTGATCGGGAAGCGAGCGATAGCAGTGGACATCTCGTGTAGCTGTGAGATTTCAATGTTATCTCACTTTAGCCATTTTTTTCATTTCCTTCAATTTATAGGCCTTGGTTTTGACTGATTGGTTGTATTCTGTCATGATTCTTCTGGCAGCTGGTAAGAAAGATGTCCGTTATGTAATTACCAAATAAGTAGGAGTGTTCGAACCGGTTGTAGCCTATGTATCAGGGGTATCCTACTTCCAACCACATGCAATGTCAAACATGTCATTATCCAAATTGAAATCCTTCCCGCAAGTTCATCAATCATCCCAATCCGTCCCAAAACACCAATGCTAACAGAAGAGTCCAAAACAAGGAAAAGAAAAATTACCGTCCTCCCACGAGCCTATCATTCCCCAGAATCCTCCCCTCCGCTGCAAGGTTCCTCATTTTCGACACCTCAATCTCCCTCGCGCTATTCCTGGTGCTTTCCAACCTCTCCACTCCCATCTGAATCATGGAAATATGCTGTTCAAGCGGTACCATTTCCAATCCGAGAATTTCGGGACCGGCAACTCTTTCTCTCAGATCTGCCAGTCCTGCCTCGATGGCTTGGAGCTTGACGATGGTAGTTGTGACGTGGGCCCAAGCTTGCTTGCGATAGATGTTCACGGAATTGAGGAGGCGAAGTTGTTCATCCTTCTTCGAGACTTCATTTCTGTGTCCGCCTAGCTTGCCCCAGAGTTCGGAGAGCAGTTTGTCTTTCGAATTTTGCAGATTTACGCCGTCGCGGGTGACAATGTCTTGAATGGCGTCGAGGTGGTCGTCTAGGATATCGAGGAGGCGTTTCAAGGCTTCGGCTTCGGTGATGAGATTCAGGATTTGATCTTCTACTTGTGATGTATGTTTCAGGTACTGGTTCAGCAAGTTCTGATCTGTCAAGCCAACGGACCCGAAGAATAATCGAGAAATGGCACCGCGTGAGGCGTCGGACTCTTTGAAGCCGTCGATGACTTGCAAGGTGTGTCGGTTGACGTTGATGATTTGATCCACGGCACGGCCGATGCGGGAATTAAACTTTGTGAGGTCGTCCGAGGTTGTTCTGGCAAGTTCGATGAAGCTTTGGAATTCGAAAAGAAGGCTTTCTCTCGATGGGAGGTTGGAGTATTTCACCACGTGCTTCAAATCGCGGACGGCGGCTTCACTTCTTTTCATGTCGACTGGGAGCAATGATCCTTGTACGGCTGAGTCGAGAATGTCTTCGAATTGAGCCTGAACAGTAACCAATTTGTCGAACTCGGCAGGCTGGGCATACTGCGGACTTGGTGACTCGCAGAATGGCATCAAAGTCGAGACAATCGGCATTGAGCAGGGAGATGGGATGATGTTGAAGGGTGAAATATTGAACGCGCCCAAAAGATTGAATGAGAACGGGACTTTGAAGGCCAATCTCCCAAGCTGAATGAGAAGAAAGACAGCCAGAAATGCGCCAAATATAGGCTTCAAGTGCACCAAGGCATGGCCAAATATTCCCATAAAGTAACCTAAAATAGGGGCGATGATTTGATTCCACACGACGCCTGGTGTCGAGGACTGATCCGTTTCATTCTCTACTCGCCTCTTTGTCCTTGGATTTGATTTGGCAGCGGACTGAGTCGTATGAAGCGGCGACTTAGCTTTTCTCGATCTCATGGAGGATGATTGCGGTGTCCTAGGCGAGAAAGATGTATCCATGGCATGCAATGAAGGCATGATCAACTCAGGTTCGGCTGAGTTCGTGCCAGAACTGAGTCTCGTTGACCTTCGTCGCGTACTTGAACGTCGACTTGACAAAGACTCAGGTTCTATTGAGCTTCGTGTCACCCGAGAACTTCGCCGCGTTTGTAGATGGCTCTGCACGCGTCCCTCTTCTTCGTCATCAGCGCCTTCACCAGTTCCATCTGAGAAATCGCCGTCTTCATCTTCATCATCGACTACTCCCCAAGATTCGCTTAGCTCCGGTTTTGATCTCTGAGGCGCTCGCTTCTTGGTTCGACTGGATCGCATGGCCGAATCTGGGTCGAATGATGTTCTGAGAACCTCTGGCAGGTCTTTGACTGGGCCCAAATTCGAGCTAGACATATCGTGCCAAATGGTTTCGGGTTTAGTCAAGATATCACGTCTTTGATAGAAAAAGAATTGGTGAGCATCGAAGTGGCAATTCAGGGAGGCTGGATTCCAGGTTGCACTTAACGAGACACGTCATAAATGGCATAGATCACGTGAGAGACATTGTCAATCCATCAAATGTCAGATGTCTTTGTATCATCATACCGACTGTTTGCTTAGATTAAAATATGGTCGGAATGCTAATCACTAATTTGAGGAAACAGAAATGCTGTCTTGGTTGACGACCCAATCATGTTCTTTTTCCCAGCCTAACCTATCAGGCTACTACTAGTAATACACACAGCCCTCATCTTGCCATTTGAACATTTCATTACAGATACAGCTCGATAAGCTTATTCTCTACCTCCAGTGATAAGCATCTTGTTGCGCTTCTCAGATATCAAATCTAATTCACCTGTTTTATACCCAAACCAGTTCTATTTCTTCATGAACGGATCGACGGTGACGAGTAGCTGGCTTCGAGATCTTGATTTTCTTAATGAGAGAACGTATGCCGTTGTACCACCAAATCTGGTCGACTTTTCCACCAAGAACATCAAACAGTACTCTGACCAAAATAACGATTCCCAAACACACGGCAAGAAAGACGGCCTTGCTGGGCGTGGCTGCGAGGAGAGGTGCGGGTAAAGAGAAATACGCAATGGTCAGGGCTATGGGACTGAAGACCTAGGCAATTCAGCAACATGATCAAGTCGTACTGTGATGCGGTTTGTCTTACCGTAATAGTCCACTCCGATGTTAATCTAGTATGATGTATTGTCCCATTAGCCTGAGATGCTAGATAAAGATGGAGCTATCTTCGTCAGTTCGAGATTTGAGATATTCTGCACGCAGCACTTACAGCTTCATTGGAGCTCTGACAGCGTTCTTTGCAGGAGATGAGAGTTCTGTGGAGAGCGCCAAGAGAATCGAAGCACTCGTCAATAGATCGAAGAGACCCTAACGCCATACGCCTATCCTGCTCATTGACCCCGACGTCTATGAAATAGCCACCGTCCCCATCTGGAGCTTTAAACTTGTTCCATGCCATCATCGTCTCCGAGAGGCTCTGTTGTAGTTCCGCAATCAATTGCATAGCTGCTTGATTAAAGCATAAAGCTTCTTGGCTAACCCTGCGCCATTCCTTTTGAGAAAGAACCTCGGTTCTCCCGAATATAAATTGATTCTCTTCTGCTTTCTAAGTAAACTATTAGCAAGGATAGAAAGAAGATGCCAATTGTATCAAGACTAGGGCTCACTTACACGACGGTCAATGCTAGAATGAACCAATCGAGCAATGGCAGTCCATGCTACCAACATTCGCTGGATGCGCAGTTCAAGAATTTTCAAAAAATATCCTCTTGGGTCCGAGATTGGCATATTTGCGTTCAAGACGTCTTGACCAAGATCGCTGGCGATTGGATCTTCATGGACACCTTTGTAAGGAAATTCGATGTCCAGGTCCTCCTCTTCACCAAAATCACGATCGACGAACGAATACCCAACCCAGTGCATGTCGTCAATGCCACAGATCACTAGCGAAAATTGGCTTCTATGCAAGAGGCTATTGCTCGATTCTGCCTGAAGCGGCGAACCTAGAAAGGAGACATCGAGCCACGTGCTGGGAAGCGGACCCTTGATCTGCAACATCATACTGTCCTGGTGGTCCTTGGAAGAACTCAAATCAAAAAATGGAATATGGAGTGATAGCCGGAAGGTAAAGCGTCGGTGAGACTGATTCATGATTAGCCTATCTTGCCAGGTGTCGACTGTCGAGTGCACCAACTTACCGTACCTAGCGTCCGAATGGATGCTACGCGGCTCAAGTGGTTTGAAATTGCCTCTCGCAAGGCGCTGACCTGATGAGCTTGAGCTGTTTCAGCTAGTGCGAGGATGTAATTCTTATCCAAATTCCGAATGTAACTGGCTAGATTAACGCCTGAAAGGGTGGTATGGGTGTTCGAGCTTCTCTTACATCAAGCGTCTTTCTGCATCAACCAGTGTGCCAGCATTGTAACGCTGCGTTGATCGTATGTCAGTTTGGTTCCCTCCTTTGATATTCAGGATATGCTTACTGGCTTCTTCAAAGCTCGGTAGAGAGCCGTGGCCGTCAAAGGATTTTCGTGATTCCTGAAAAGTCTTTTGTCGAATTGTTGGCAATGATATCGATCGTCAAGCCATGCACCACGACGAACACCTGCAGCTGGCCCTGAACCACTTCCGAGGACGTCCAGAGAGACATTGGAGCAAAAGTCTTCTACTCCAATCACCTGGACGAGCGAAATACCATCATCGAAATCTCGGAACAGTATGGATATCCCATTGTCATTGTTCGATAAGTCCTCGTCCAAGGCCCCCCGCCGAGTTTGTACGAAGGGCACCTCGTCACAGAATCTATAAGGCGCGGCAACTGACGGAGACCACTCCTTCGCAAAAACACCTCTACTGCATTTTGGAACCGCCATCTGATCCAGGTGGTTGGGGACGCTTTCCAGAGGTTCCCTAAAATCAGTCCGTGTCGATTTGCTGAGACCTGACCCATTTGTGACTGTGCTCTTCTCGTCGGGCCTCCTTTTTTTCTTCTTGTTCTTGCCCACATGTTTCCTGCCTGACACATGCGAGTCGAGACGCTCGGTACTAGTACTGGAGATACTACAGATTATTGAAGCCATGGAAGCCCTCGTGGATTTTTTGGTGTTCTTGGAGCGAGAACTTGACTGGTCGCTTGAGGCTCCCAGTTCGCCAATATCTCCAAACTCGCTGCTTCTAATAGTTGTCGGTGAGGGCAACTTATCGTCTCCATAGCCGGCGTCATCCTCCGTCTTGCCCTTCCCAATCCCCAACGAGTTCGACAATCGTACATCATGAACACAGTCTATCAGACTCGCTTCGCCGTTTGGTGACTCGGTCAACCTCTCTTTTAGAGGCTTTCGCTTGCTTGCAAGTTGTCCTGACACTCTCGGCTCGCATAATGTCGTTTTCGTGGTAATCTGTTCCATTGGGTGGCCTAGCCTTGTATCATTTTCTGCACTGACATCATTCCAACCGATCGTAGTATTTGAAGGCAACGCCAAGGTCCTGCACTTCACAGTGTCGATGGGCGGGACGTGAGGACTTGAAAATAGCTGCTCAGCGATTGAGGCAACAGGATCTGTTATAAGAGTCGCTTCCGTTGTTTCGCTACCGATATCGTCTGATTTGTAGCATCCACTGGAATTTACCACCACAGATCTGTTGGTTTTGAACGGCTCTTCAATGTATCCAGCACGCATCTCCTCTATCGTTGGGAGAGCGACCATTCTTGCATTCGTGCATGCTTTGATGTCTTCAAAGGCTTCGATGATAGATACCGCATATGCATCACCAAAGTGATTTCTGGCAACTACAAATCCATATACTTCTGGAGAATTGCTGTGAACTACCCATGCTCCAGAGTCACCATTGCATACTGATAAAGATAAATCAGCCAATGATCGACGTTCAGACAATATCGACGTACCGTTGCCATTATTTAGGGTCAGCCTGTATGCATTGACAAAGACTTTACTCGTCCCCAAGAGCAAACGGGTAGGATTGCTAAACAACTCACCTGCCTGTGGTCCATGCGAACCGCTGATCATAGTGATTGGGTCGGATAGTCCATCGTGAAAGTTTGGTTGAGACGTGACGAGCAGCGGCTGTGTTCGCAGGACGCCAAGATAATCTGTGGTACAGAACTCATTCGGCTTTGTCGAGTCAAGCTTCAATAGGGCCCAATCGTGGGAGGGTAATTTCCTTTCAACCTCCTGGTTTGACGGCCGAAAAATATCTGCTACCTGTCCAAATAACGTCCTCTCAGAGAAATCCCAGGGCATCGATACTGCACCGTCAAGTGGAGGGCCAGAGCTGCGACCGCGACGCTTCGCACCCGAATCTGCAGGCAAGAAACCGTCTTCATCCTGGGTGTCATAGAGACTTTCGCTGTCGCTCTCCTGTGCGGACTCATCGTTGCCCCAATCAGTCTCGTCTGCGCCATCCCCGGGTTCCGTATCCTGCCTGCACTCCTCAATCGCGTGTTTTGCCGTTATTCCATAAAACGCAGAGGAGTGATCTTCATGTACAACCTTGACCACACCACCGAGAGTCGCAGTCCGCATAGCCTTTGGAGAGGTGCGGCAAGACGTGTCTGTAAAAACTAGCGGCACTCCGCAGAATGTTGTAAGACAAGACAATGTATCGCTACTCGCACATGCCTCCATCTGGATGTTGCCAGATACTGGCTCAGCCGCACATCCAAAGACGAAGGCTTTCAACCGTGGGATCGTTTTGTCGTAAGGCTCGCATAACTCTTGCGCATCCTTGGTTTTGAAGAACTTCCTGGCACGTTTGTAACAACTTGGTGGACAATATACCATGAGCCTGGTGGTCGCCTCTGCTTCACTTCTTCCAAGAACTCTAAGTTCCATGACTATTGACTTGAACTTGGGACATCGTTTGCGAAGATATTCGAAGAACAGTCGTTCAAGGAGGGTGCTGACTGTGACAAAATAGATCCCCATTCTCTGGTCAGTTTCTTTTTCGAAGAAGAATTCTCCATTGCCGATTGCTGCACCTTGACTACTGCGAATTTCGTTCCTGACAGGGCCAATGGTACCGACTGACTGTTGATCGGAGGTGACATAGGCCGAGTCGTGCAAAGACGGTGCCATCACTTGAGTGATGCTGTGGCTAGAGGTCGCTTGGCTGGTGATATCCCGGTTTGAGGGCGGTCCATCCTCCCCAAGCAAATCATTCTTCGAACTGAACATCGTTCCTCTGGCTTGTGTGAAGTTAGAAGTCTGTTTCTGGGTGCAGCCAGAGAATAGGCCAGTTGGTCGTCCAAGCTGCTGAGCTTCCTGAACAAGGCGGACGAGGCGAGACTAGGCACTGAATCTGCCTCGAGTTGTTGCATCTGTTGGACCCAATCGTTGTCTGCACACTTGGTGCCAGCAAAGCCCTCTCGCATATTCCGGTGTGCCTCGACGCCCAAGGTGGTTTTCGCTGGCTCCAATGGAAAGGCTTGAAAACCGCCACATTGCTTGTCGGGTGACAGGAATGTTGTCAGCTCTTGCGCAGCCTTGTCAACAATTCATAAAGGATAACCCATTATCTTTCGCAACTAGCGCAACGATCAAGCATCCCAAATCTCCTGTTCCTTGACTCCATGCTCAGTTTTTACAACAGAGCGCCGCTCGGGCCATTTCAAAGCATCTCAGATGTTGACCTCAAAGAACTCTGCCAGATCTTATGGGGATGGAATTGCTGTGCAACGTGCACAGCTAATGAGATTTGCACAAATGATCAATGCGTGTGGTCAAGGCGATCGGAGCTTGACTTATTCTTGCAAGTCTACAAAAACAGGACATGGTACATGGGGGTCGCTAGCAATCGGAGCATTTTTCGGAATCATAAAGATCTTATCAGCGTCATAAGATTCTTGAAAGAGAGAATCGACACGCCTCGGTCAGTTCTCACCGAGGAGCATTGGCAGCATTATAATGCGGGAAATCGGCCGCTTCGTGAGGATTACGAGCATGCATTCGAGGTTGCAATCGGCATCATGACCATGGTCGATTGCTCGGCCAAGTTCCGGTCCTGGAGTCGGTGTGAGATGAGCCCAACAACAGATGTTTTTTGGCGTAACGATCATTCCGCAAAACAGTTCATGGAGTCTTTGTTTCCGGCAAGGAATCCTCCTCCTTTAGTCGTTCAAAAGCTCACGGCAGAACGACTACGAAAAGCCGGAATCAAAATTCGAGGCACGAACGACCTTGCTGATCATTTCGCCTTGGACCAGGAATCCAGAGTCTTATTGATTTTCCATCACACTAGTTTTTTGAAACGACATCTTAGAGCGACCCGAGGAGATGAGAACGATGATCATGAACATGGCTTGAATAGGTGATTAAGCCAAGACAGGTAGATATCAGAATCTCCCATGCTGATTTATCGCCAGTGAAATTATCCCAAGAAAACTTGCACTGGAGATTATTGACTCTAATATGGTCTTATTCTCACGCAAGAAGTCCAGGAAAATTTTACGCCGCCTAATCTCGACGGACGGGTTTGACCCTGATTGTATGCCACCGGGATCCTCAGGTTATCGTCGAGCCTGTGAGACCGATCCAATCTATACGCACCTAGGATCTAGGCTAGAGAACATTCATGAGGAGATTGAAGACCCAACACCGCGCGGTATCCAGGCAATGGCGGAGCGACTGAGCAAGCAGCGCCATGTTATGATGGCTGCGATAGCTGGCGTCGTGGTGGCCATCATTTTGGGAATCTTAGGACTGGGAGTGGGGATTTTTCAGGCGTATGTCTCGTACCAGCAGTGGCGCCATCCAGTGAATGCATCGATTCCTTGAGAAGAGAGAAGTTCCATGGGTGTGGCAGCCATGATGTAGGCGGCTCGCTGATGGTGGACGAGGGTGGTGTTGGCGACGAGCTCACAGAGGTGCGGCAGCCATGGTACAGACCTCTCTCTGATGGTGGACGAGGGTGGTGTTGGCGACGAGCTCACAGAGGTGCGGCAGCCATGGTACAGACCTCTCTCTGATGGTGTACAATGGTAACGATGGTGGTCATGGCTGTTCGGGGGGGATGTTGTTGACGATGATGAGCTGTCTTCGAGATTCGCGAGCTGATGCAAGCATCTGTAGCATGTGCCGATATCGGTCCATGTCTTGGCGCGATTGTCCTTTGCTTCTTTTGCGGCATCGTTTTTCATCTTCGTTCTCCAGACTCACTGTTCTTCTACATATCTGATACAATCACCCAATATCACTGCCATTTCGCAGCTCTCATGCACGCTGTGAGTCCTCGGTTCTACGGAGGTATGAGCACGGGATCCAAGTCTTGAGGGTGAAGGGAAGATTAGGAGGAAGATATGCTCGCGAATCCAGCTCCCTGCAATCACTGGGATGCCCTCACGTTGACTGAGTCCACAGACATCACAATGCCACCACACGGCACGAACATGCCAAGTCGTGGAACTTGTCAGCATTGCAAAAATAGATTTGACGCGCCGAACAAGCTAGATCCTGGGGAGGCGGGCCAGGCTGACACCATTGGTTTGTCTATCGGCCCTGTGCGTTTGGTGTCATGCATTCAGCCTCACACAGACTCTCGAAGCCAATAAGAAATGGCTGTCCCGCATGCAGACTTCGTCTAGTTTTCCATCCCACAGGCCCAGTCCTGGCGGTTCTGGGCATCTCACTTCAAGTACCTGCTCCCATCGCGGTTTGCGTTCTCAATCCTGACAACCTCTGGCCTGGAGGCAGAGTGACTGAGAATCGTCTCGCAACATCAGCCTACAGTCTTCACTATGCGGCTGCTACCTGCTTCGGCCCTTATTCTTCTTAGCACTGTCATAGCAGCTCAATCAACGACCAAAGCGGCAATCCAGACCAAAGCAAACAGTTGCGGAAACTGCACTCGATCCTGGGACCTCTATGATGGTGGCTGGTGGGTATCTCATAGCGTTACCGCCAGCATCGAAGCCGCGAC
Organism: Venturia aucupariae; assembly: GCA_003693225.1. Classification (NCBI taxonomy): domain Eukaryota; kingdom Fungi; phylum Ascomycota; class Dothideomycetes; order Venturiales; family Venturiaceae; genus Venturia; species Venturia aucupariae. Next base: position 86,520 of record QWZN01000052.1, on the reverse strand, counting down.
AGTCCTCGTCATCGAGAATACTCGCCTAAACACCACACGTACCACGACGATTTTCAATCTTCCTCCTGGTGTAACGTTACCACCAACGAATGCTGCTGGAACCATTGTCACTACCAAAACCCTGGTCTGGAACTCAAAGACCACCACGACTGTTCTCGCGTGGCCTACTGGATATATTTCATACCAGGAGGGCGTCTCATGGAAAGGAACAATCCCTGCTCCTAGCTCTTGCTCAACTGCTCGAAATGCCACCTTTTCCCGATATCCATCTCTAATTCCGCCCACATACACGACTCCCAAAGAAGAATTGTGGACGTATACTATCAGCAAAACCGTGACAACATCAACAGCTACGCCTGACCCGTATGATCCTTTGTCATTCTACGTGTGGAGCTTCCGGGATTCTCAGTCTGCGACAACGGGTGCTGGACTAGATTGCCAACGCGGGCTAGGATGGACGCTGCTGGATTATAGAACTGTATATCCCACCTTCCCAATCTATCAATACTGCACTACGCAGGCTGCGGTGTGCGCAGCCTCTGCTGTACAAACAGTAGCGTATTTGACAGTTACATCGACTTCCAAAGAAGATACTGGACCAACGACGACCGCGGAAACGGAGCCTACTAAAACGTCGGAAACAGAACCCAGCAAGACGACCCCATCCTCGCCAACTGCGATAGAGGCAAACACTCCTACAACGACAAAACCTGACCCCACCACCAAGGCGCCAGAACAGTCGACTAAATCAGCAACTACATCCAAGACCATCGAACCGGCTTTTCCTGGAACATCGAAGACCGAGCACTCATCGTCGACCGATCCCACCACTACAAATACTGAATCCAGCACGGGTGGCAGCACCCCCCCAATTGCCACACAATCCCCAACCACCATTCTTCTCACCAGCATCGGAAGCGCTTCCTCCGGCACCCAGCCTTTCACATATGTGAGCGGGACAGTCAGCACAGTGGTCACGCCGACCACGAACAGCAAAGGGCAACCTGTCGTTGTGTTGACATCTAGCGTGGCAGTATCGCAACCATCAGTGACAGCGACAGAATCTACCTGCTCGGAGACCGGAATGGCAGGATACATCATGTGCGGCTTGGGTGGAGCATCAAGTGGCAGTGTCGGGACAACATCTCAACCTTCCTTGACAGCTAGTTCTACTTCATTGCGCCCGGCACAGGTCACAACAAGTGGCAGCGGGCCGATGCTTCTTAATATCTGGACATGCAGCGTCGTGGCGTTGTTGATTGGTGTGGGGATGTTGTAGTCACACCGCGAATACACCGTCGGCGACTGCGGGCCGATAATGTATGAATAACGATGGATGAATGAAGTCATGAGAATGAGAATGAATTACAAGAGACTCTTCCAAAGACAAGTCGGGATAGCTGATGGCTGTACTTTAGTGAGTGCGAAGAAAGATAAAGGAAATTAGATATCGCGACAAAAATCACAATAAGAAGAGTATTTAGGCTTTAAACTATGGATGATGGGATATAGGGGAACGAAACGTGCTGTTATTGAGCATATCTCATGCTAATCTTGAAACCCCAGTTGGGTTTACTTCAAGCTCTGCATCAATTTTCTCTGTAATGATGAAGGTTTCATCTTCAAAAGTTACATATCTCACTACCATCCAGTACATCACTCACGAAACGCTTTGAAATGTCCGATCTAACCACTTCACAGTTAGGCCCGATCAAGAATTCTGGTGGTCAGGAATCATAACCTGTGTTTGGGAAAATGTGTCTGGTATCTGTCCGAAAGCAGGTTCGGGAATGGGGAAGCACCTCGAATACTCTATGTTGGGAACCAGCTTCTTGGTCGACTCTGGCCCCTTCTCTATAGGAAACGGCTCCTAGTCTTTATCAGGATGTCTGACAGTCGGGAATCACAATTCGCATACGAAATATCTTAAGAAATTCGTCTCTAATTCGATCCAAGCTAATTGTCCTGCTTCTGGTAATTGAGAATGGAAATCTGCGCTCAAACTTTGCAAGGAAAACATTCCCATTCCGACCTGAATCGATCATCCTACCCCAGGCCTCGGAGGCAAAGCAGGCATCAAATCAACATCAGTATCAACCACCCCACTCCTCCACGTCTGAATTCTCTTCGTCTGCGGTCTAAAATCTCCCGACTCCATCTCCATCTCCACTCCCTTCCCAATCGCCTCTTCAAATTCCTTCCCCTCCCCACTCTCCCGAAAACTCGATATCCTAGAACTCCTGCGACTCTGTCTCTTACTGTTCCTATTCCTACTCGCCTTGCTAATCTTCTCAGTCCCACCGCCATTCTCCGCTATCCACCTTCTCTCGCATTCTCTGGAAGTCAATCCACCGTTAAGCACATTCTTCGAAGCGATCATTCCTTTTGCATCACCGGGGTAACGGCCCTTTCGCGCTTTACGACGGCGATGGAAGTAGGTGCAAGAGATGTAAAACCCATGAACGTGGGATGGGAGAACGCCGGCGAGGAAGAGGAGGGAATTGACCATTGTGTCGTGGCCGAGACCTGTAAGCATCATGACGGCTACTGGTGGGACTTTTCGGAGTTCTTGTTAGTTTTTCGGACTCTTTTTTTTTTGTTAATGAAGTTGGGGTTGAGATTTTCTTACAGAATATGTTTATGGTTGTGATTAAGATGCGATAGGGGATGTTACGCATGATGGCGGTTGTCCCTTTGATGAGATATCCTTGATCGCTTGTTGATATTGCATGTGGACAGAGCAAGTTTGATTGAATTCTGAAGTGGAATGAAGATTGCGATGGCTTGGAGAAGGAGAAATCAGGCCTGGGGAAGCTTTCTTATCTTCCAAGCCTGAGACCTGGAATGTCGAATCCACTCTTCTGGACTGCCATGTCGTAGGCGGTGGCTGGGTGCATGGAATGCAAGAAAATGCAGGGCAGCGTTACAACTTACTGCAATTATTTCCCCATGCTGAGAGATTCCTGCAGACTGCAGACTGCGTCTAGATTTCCTTGTTATACCCGACCTCGACCGTCTTTGATCATTCGGCATCAAATTCTTCAAGCGAGGCTTAGACGCCACGCTACGTCACTGATGTGGCTGTCTGACAAAAGTGGGGCATATCTCTACTCCTCTTTCGGAAGGATCGAATCACGGGGCCCGCCTGCACTGCCACTGCCCTAGCTTGTCCTACTACCTCATAGTACCTGATACTTCCCATCTCATCTGACAACCAAACTTCAGACATAAATATCTCCGCTTGTCCACCAGCAGGCCTGCCATTACACATCTTCAACTTTCAATCACTTATATTACCGAAATGGCACATGTATCCTTCAACCCCGTCCTAGGACCAAACCCAGCCTACTGCTTTCCGGAAGCACATGTGCTTCAGATGAAAGAAAAGGTAGTTGCAATCGTTATAACTTCACTTATGGCAGCTTCACTCACACGACCAGGCATTCTCTCTCTCCGGCGACGACTTCAGTATCAAGACGGCCAGTGGACTTGAGATTTGCAAGTGCAAGGGAAAGGTCCTGTCAATCAGTGACAAGAAAGGTATTTTCTTGATGTTCTGGGTCCGGGGAGACTTGGTATGCTGACTTGCACGAATAGTCTTCACCGATGTGCAGGGAAACAAGCTCTTCGATTTAAAGAACAAGCATTTGGCTTTGTTCAAAAGCTTCAAAGCTGTTGGTCCCGACGGATCGGTTTTGTTCAAGGTGAAGGGACATTTCTCAGGTAGGTCACTCACTGCCTACTTTCGAAATGATCTTCTCACTCAGCACTTCCAGTTCTCTCTTCGAAGTCTACTGTCGAATTTATCAACGCTGCCGATGGGCGATCAGTCGAGCTCGAGGTCAAGGGAGACTGGTTCGATCGATCGGCCACCATAACATGTGGAGGTCAAACAGTCGCAAGCATCGGGCGAAGCTTCTTTAACGTTCGCGAGATCTTCGCCGACAAGCAGACGTATTTTGTCAAGATAGCTCCTGGTGTTGACTTGTCAATGATTGCCGCGGTGTGCGTTTGCTTGGATGAGAGGGAAAATGAGAAGTAGTTGGTTTGGGGCATCACCCCTACTGTCCGGCATTCCTTTAGCATTACATGATACCCCTATAAACGAAATGGACGAACCACGGCGAAAGAAGTTGCTTCCTTCATGTTCATTGGTACTCTCGAACGGAATGTCGCACTTGCTTGCTTGCTAGAATCGTTTTTGCTATGGATAGCTCGTGTCCATCTTCAGGTATAGCCCTTTAAAATTTCCATCCGTCTTTGATATCTGCAGAATAATCCACCTCTGTACATTGCGTGTAAAGACATGTTGTAGCAAGATGTCATCTTTTAAAGGGGCCCGAGTCGTGTGTACGATGAGAATTTTGGCTGTCTAGATGGATTCGGTGAGGGTTGAGGACGCTGAATTTGGCAAGACCATGGCGGGCGAGAAGTGTGTCGTTGCAACGAGAATGGTGATGGGGTTTCTCCGAGGTAGGGGGGAAATTTTGTGCTAAAAATAGAAACCAAGCATCAACTTCAGTTCACCCCTCAATATTAGTCTCAACAGTCAACGCAGAACACTTACACGTTTCACTTCATCGACTTTTAATTCCATGTTGCGACGATCTGGTCCATACAAGACAATTTTGACTTAGGGGGAAAGGGAGAGGCTGTCTGCCGCACTCTTTTGTCTCTCTTGCGGCCTATGCAGCTCGCTTGACAACTAATGAGAGCTGAAGTTGAAAAAACGTCTCGATGGAATTGGATCTCGAGAGACTCAGGTTTGTGCTTTCCAAGCCTCGTCCTATACCTATACTTTCCAGCAGGCCGTGAACTTTGCCATAGCTCAGTAATATACATGATGGCACACCTAAGAGAGTGCCCCAGTCAGACCTTCAACACGCCCTTCCAGTGCTCGTCGAGTTGCACCTCATTCGATGGGATCACCGGGTGGGATTGTAAGTTGGGTTCTTGTTTTTCCAGCCTTGAGTCACAGGATATATCATAAGGCTACCACCAACGATATCTTCATAGGAGGAACTGCGGTCCAGCTCTAATTCCTTGATCAGGAAAACCCGTTCGCGTTCAGTGCTGACAAGATGAGGTCCAACACCTCGCTGCCAGCTGGCGAGTTTGCCATCTGGCCTACTCGGTTGCCGGCCATCACCAGGAGGGACGTTGTACCCATGAGTAGAATTGAGGCCCTCGCTATCTCCAAAGACCTGAGCAGCACGAAAACCACGTCGACAAGAACCGGACAAACATCCCGAATCGATTTTTACTCCCGCCATCTTGGCTGGCATGCAGTTCACGTCATCGCCCTTAGCCGTTTTGTTGCCAGTATTGTCCTTTCCACCATCACGATTGGTCCGGAGCTAGCGGTGAATTTGTCCACGGTGCCGAGAGAGGACAAGCACGCTGAATTTCCAGAGGGAATGAGAACGCTGGCCGACGACGAGAGAGGACAGCTGTTGAGGCATGTCAAAGTCAAGATAGATAACAAGGCGCCTGCATGGGGATGTTGCCTTCTTCATCTTCCTCAGGGCACAGTTTGAGTGGGTTTGGGTGAGTGAGAGTCTGTGTGTTATGGCTAGATTCCAATCAAACAAGGGGAATTCAACGACGAGCTTTATCGAGTTCACAGACTCTGGCCAGTCCTTTTCTGCTCGGTAGGTGTTCTCAATGAAATAAAAACAAAATCGAGTCGAGCACGGCGGGGATCGAACACACGGCAAGGTCAGTCAAAAGGGTAAAAAGCAAGCGATGAACTCCATGGGTTCCAGTAGCTGCAATACTCCCCGACAGCTAATGAGCTGTCTAGTTTGGGAAGGCTATCTATCCGGAATCTGAAGTTCATGGGCGCACACCACTCAGCCATCCCTCGCTTGCTTGAAGAAATCTTCAGTGTTATGTTGTTATAATGGTCAAACACATTCTAGGCTAACTAAACTGGAGTGGCTAGATTCAGAGATCTCACTCAGAGGGTAGACACGACAGGCATTGGGGAATAAGGCTTACGTTTATTGTTCATTAGTATTATTGTTCTTGGTGGTTGTTTGAGGGACTCTTGCTGATGCTAGAAAGAGCCACTTCATGAAGGCATGTTCAACGTGGACATGCTTTACTGTTTGACACCCGGTCTGCGGCGCTCTAGACTGGTGAAATGTCCGATAGCCCACGATTGCTTTTTCTTTGCATCTGAGAAATCTAGCGAAGAGGAGGTGTGGATCTATTTTACAGAACAGTTGCACTTGTACATTCACCACCCTGAGAACTGTCTACCAAGCCCATCTTCCCGAAGTCCAATCCTTCCAGACCATCTTATCCTGATCTCTCTCCGTGCAGCACCATGTATATATACTGCCACTTGTATCTTTACGCTGGATGGTAAAGGACACTTTCTTCAACTGCCGAAAACTCCACAAATTGCCAGCGAAGCGCATAGTGCTGTCTTTCTTTCCGTATTGCCAGTCGATGTCTACACCATTCTTGTCTTTCTTCTTGGTTTCTACGAACCCATTACTATACCTGATGTATATTTCGACCCTCGACAGTTTGGGCGCATCTTTGACGTGATCTTTCAGCCAGTCCTTGACATTATTGTTGTTGAAGGTGCTATGGCCTTGATGGAATAACACCTTCAGGGACTTGACATGAGGCTTAACGTCTTTCCAGGGAATGTCGTGTTTGAATTGCTGACCTCCATTTTCGTAGATCCAATTTTCTGGCTCAGAACACTGCACCGACACGCGAACTGCACTACTTGATTTGCTGAGTACAGCTTGCAAGTATTTATGGTAGGCAGAATCGCCAAGCTCGGCTTTGATCTCAAGGGCGTGGCAAAGCTTTGTCCAGACTGTGGAGTAATTTGTTGTGACCACTTCATCTACAATGTCTTGGAGAGTGTCGAGACGAGCTTGCGAGGTTGGAAGGAAAACTGTCTTCTTTTTATCTGCCAAGGTGGCCGTGGTTGAGGATTGCCGAGGGCTGTCGACAGGAAGAGACTTTTGAGGCACAAGCCTTGAGGGAGGTGAGCTAATCGATGTCAGTGAGCGGTTCGTCTTCGAAGAATAACATCGATCTATTTCTGATAGCTGCTCATCATGAGGCCTCAGTGATAGTGGGTTTGTCGCCCATATGGTAGACGGCGATGTCCTTCTGATGATATGGACGTCTCTGATATCCAGCAATCCGAGAATTGCAAGTCCCGATACCTTCAGAGATTGTGAATAGACTTACCTTGTTTGTGAAGTTGAACTCGAGGCTGTGAGCTTGAGCCGTTTCACCGAAGTGTTCTCGACTCCCGGATTTGTCGCAAAAGCAAGGTCGTTGCCTTCTATCTCTGCGCTTCTTTTCGATGGTTGATTGAGCTGCGGTGTTTTGGTATCGACATCTCCACTTGCTTTCTCAGCCGCCTTCCCTTTCAACAGCTGAGCTTCAGCTTGAAGTTCTTCGCGCGTCGGGAATAGGTGGTGACTCTGCTTAGCCTGATAGCCCGCCTTGAAGGTGTCTGCGGAACTCATCAGACTTTTCATCTGTCTTGTATCCTGCTCTTTCTGTAGTCTCTCATCCGCTATTGTGCCTTCTTCACACTGCTTCTCGAAGTCTCTCATCAATGTGTTCATTGTGGCTGTCGTGATCGGGGCAGTGGAAACTGGAGTACAAGATGCAGGAATGCGGTGGTGATTGAGTTGTATATGCGAAGTTCGAGTTTGAAAGAACGCGTACTCGACTGTGGGAGTAATAACCAGGGTCCAAACACGAAACACGCTCACGAGAGCGTGTTGTTTACATGCATGTCAGGGTGAATAGCTCTCAGCTTAGCACGTGCTTTCCAAAGATATCATGCAAAGCTACCAACATCACGGGCTACAGACCCAAGGACTTATCTTTTCTGGTGCCAGGCTTGCTCTTTATTGCTGAATGGAGCTACAACTCCACGGAAGTCAGTTGATATTTGAAGGTTATCAAGATCCGCCCAAAAGCCGAAAGGGCATTCAGTTGATCTGGGTATTGACGGATACAATTTGTCGAGCAGACTGAACTTTATCAATTCATAGTCAGACCTCTTGTACATAGGAATTCCCAGACACATCAAAATTCTTTGCAAGATTCTCATTGTAATCTTCCACCGACGATCCGAAATTCCTGGCTCTTCTTATACTTGTGGTCGCTCATTGATCAGTGACCGTCAGAAAAATGGAAGAAGGATTGACACAATGCTAGGCAGGACGGCATCTCGCAGGCAAATTAGACATCTCATGCAAAACAGGTGTGTTCAATAGCCGTGAAAAGCACTGGTTCAACAAACATAACGCTAAGGATAAGGATGCGATTAAGGATGAGAGTAGGATCCATGGTTTCTGACATCAAACAGCAAATGGAGATGGGTTGATTTTTGACTGATAGAAGAGTTGTACTTGAGGAATTGATTTCCGATATTCAGGATGGTGGGTGGAAGTCGAAGTTCGGTATCTATTTTTAGCACGGACTTGATCAACCACATCTTCTCGGCCTCGAGAAAATAGTCCATTGCTGCCGACCGGTATGCCACTATCTTCAACCAGATCATCAATTGTCAATACAAGCCCTCGGTCCACTACAATCCTACCCACCTACTCTACATAACCTGGCTCTATCGCAACACCCGCTGTTCAAATACCTCACTCTTTCTTATCCTCAATAATGGCCTCGATATCGTTTTCCGCAAACCACGCTTCCGTGAGATCATGGCCACCTCGATCTGAAGCCCTCTGCTGAAATGCGTCATCATAATTGGAATGAAATATGAATGCACAATGCACTAGGAGGCTGGTGCTGTCGTTGACGAAACAAACTTGGTCGGCCTCGTGCGCGGCTCATGCTGGAGACTCATACTGGAGGCTCATGCTTGAGGCTCATACTGGAGGCTCACGCGAACTTGCTAGCTCTTCTTCGGAAGCTTCTAGATAGAATGCTAAAAGTCACAGAACTGGGCAAAGCCTATGCACAAAGCTCATAGAACTGGCTGGACTCAACAATGGCCGCTATTAGGCATCAGGCAGACACTCAGTTATGATCTCCAGTCTTTCCTGCTTCCCTTCATTTGGGAATGGCGCTCTAATTCACAGAGTCCCGCTTCGTCAAACGCAATCGAGGATCATCTCTGATTTCAATGTCCATCCGCAGACACTCATGAGCTTTTGCAACATATGGTCCCTAGAAGAACACGACGAAGCTTTTTATGCTAGAATCCATGGCCAATCACCTGTGCTGACGAACCTGTCTTGAATAATGACGAAAGACTCCTACCGTGCAGAATAGCCATCAGGAGGCTCCAATACTCTCCGATGCTTCGTCGAGAACTCAACGCGTTTCTGGCAAAGAAGAAAGCTTCTGTAGCGGATACGCTCAAAGAAATACTTAGTACAACCGCGGATACAATCTGGGCTACGATGGAAGACTATAAGTTGTCGCGCTGATTGCACGTTTCATGCGCAAAGAGCTATCATTCCTCCCTTCTTTCCATCTCCCCAACTATAACTCCGCACCACTTGACTTGAAGTCGAGATCAATATAAATACATGTCTAACATGATTGAATTCACTCAGCTGAGCTATACCTCGAAATGCGAGCGTTCTCAATTAATCGATTGCTCACAGGCCCCACCACCAGAGAGGGCTGAAGCCTGCTTCCGACCCTGTGGAAGGATCTAACCGACTGAGGTAGGACATAGAGGTAGTGCCAGGAACCGATAGCTATGTTGCTCAGCGATGCCATACTTTACAAGGCTGCACAGTTAAAAGATGAAATAGCTCCAACTTGCTTGAAGAAGATTTTAGAGCTAGCGAATGGTGTTGCCTGCTTCATTTTGTTCACAAAAAGAGGACCACTAACCATACAACTCGCTTTCCTTAAAGCAACTCTACCCCCTTTTCGACAAGCCACAAATACCACATATGTAGTTTTGTCGGCTTCAGTGTTGCCGTCAAGACACACATGACGTCGCGGTAGATCTGCTTGCTTTTAATTGAGGGATCATGGCTTGAATAGTGCCTACATACCCCCCGACCACAGGAAATTTCCCATTCACCAACAGCCAGAAGCCCCCATCCCAAGACCTCTCCTAACAATCATCTTCATCACCAAGATCACTGCTTCCGGCTTTAAAGATTCCTTTTCCACCTCAGGCCTTTTTACAAACCTGTTGTTTTCGAAGCATGATCCTGGCTATGTACATGAAGATACCCACCCGCACTTATCTCTGAGACGAGCCGTTCTCACCAGTGACATTATTCTTCTCTTGAACAGAGAACGCATAACCGCAAACACAAAACTGCAGCGGCAATTTCTGTCACAACAACTTCTCCGTATCCCACTCTCGTCGTCGAGTGCATGGTAAAAATGTATGTAGGTGTCGACCAAGAGGCCGCAAAGTGGTGAGGTGATGGGGAGATTTCGACCTCTCTCTATGCCTTGGCCAACATCAATAGGCGATCGATGATGGCTCTCCGCAGAGTTTGACACTTCGCAGCCATCTGCGAACACGTAAAGATTACCCATATCCCACGGACCTCTCATAATCATCTCCTCCAACACTTCCACCCGCATCCTCAGACAGCTCGGGAAATTCTGGGTAATTTCTGTGCATGTCTGCTTTGGGGTGTAGGTCGATCCAGCCGCCCAAATTACCATTCTTGTGTCTGGGAAGTCGACGAAAAGAGATCCAGTTCGAGAGGAGTCTGAATTGTAGGGTTGTAGTCTCTAAATTAGGAATGCTTTTATTCTTGGCCTCCCTCGAACGCTGCTCTGAAGTAGGGCGAAAGTGCTGTGAGCAAAGATCCTTATGCACAGTAAAGCTTTCCTTCTCTTCTCCTACCTCAGCCTGAAAAAGGTCTTTCCCAATTCCATCGCGATTGGGCCAGGTTGTCTTTGACTTGAATGAGGCGACTCAGGAAATGTACTTGGGTTTGTGGTTCTGATCATGTATTGGATGAAGTTTGATTGGGGATTGGTTTGTACCCAGCCAATCTCAGATGTTTGCCCTGGGTACTGAAATCATGAACTGGCTTGAATATGTGGTGATATAGGGCTCCGTCATCTCAACACCAAGTCGAGGTCGGCGACATGTATGAGGCACTTCATGGAAGAGCTATCCGATACCTCTATAAATCGTGCGTGCTAAGCTCCAGTCATGCCTTATACCCTCGCTTGCCTGCGCATGAACCATACGCAAATAGAAAATATACCATTCCAACACATCCACGAAAAGAAATCATTCCGGACGTATCTTGCCTCTCCGCTCCCTCATCTCTTGAACCCGTTTCCTATCCAGCTCGAACTGATCTCTCAACTCCCTCTCCTTCAACTTTCTACTCTCACGAGTTTGGAAGCGATAAAAGTCACCACCGACTCTCTTCTTCTCCCTCTCTTTGAGACGTTCCGCGGCTGCTTGTGCCTCCTCCATCCTGGCCGGTCCAGCTCTTCCACCCCTCGTAACAGTGACGAACCCATCTTCATCTGGAACTTGACGTTGCCTGCTAAGTAGACTAGAGCGCGCGGACTCGAGAGCAGTGAAGTGTGTAAGATAGGTATTGACGCTTCTTTGCAAGGCCGCGCGAGAGGGGAAAGTAAGGGTGTGATGCGTACGATATCCTACCAGCCACAAAGGTTAGCAATCCACTCCCAAGCAAAGGAAAATGTTTACTTACGTCCCAACCCCATCTCCTCGCCCTCCAAAACCGGCCACTCAACACCCCTCGCCTTCCTCTTAACCCTAGCACACTCCTTCAACGCCCTCTCCCTAGAACTCTCATCTACAAAAACAACAACAGCACACTCACCTCCCCTCAAAACCGACCTATCCCAAACCTCCGGCAACTTCATTTCCTCCATCCGCCTCTTCACAACCTCTTCCTCCTCATCCGCCGCCCCCCTCTTCCTCTTCTTCCCCCTCCCACCATCAACATCAACCCTCACAACAGTCCCCTGCACAACCATCTCCCCACCAAGCACAACGCCCCTCCTCAACCGTTGCACATGCTCCTCAACGTCAACCCGTTCAACACCAACACCAGCGATATCCTTGAACAATTTCCTCAGACCGTTTTCCGTAGCGTCGATGGGTAGGTTCGCGACGAAGAGACTCCTCTTGATATCGGGCGTGGCTTCTTCGCCGGGTTTGGGCGCATCGCGGCGCAGGTAGAGGTAATGTGTTGTAGTTGTTTTGGCTGCGCACGAGGGGACCGGCGGGAGTTGGATGGGTACAATGGTAAAGTCTTGGACTTTGGAGGCGGGGACGGACGACGGTTCTTTCGTGGAAGGCATGTTGTTGTGAGGATTGGGGTTGTTGTTGTAGAAAAGAAAATAATCTTTATTTTTGCGGACTAGACTTTCGAGATGGCTCAACTCTAGATCTTCCGACTTCAGGGTCTGATCAGAGCGTCAAAACATGTCAATTGATTTTCACACAAGATATTCTGTGGGATAATTTGGAACACTAGGTTGAAGACAGTGTTTGCACTTTGATTGGTCCTGCTCTACACAATATCCCTCTCCGTCGTGGTTTATATTCATTTGATTTGTCTCGCCTCCATTTCTCCACCACTGCAACACCTTCAACTTGAACTTGCCCCACGCCCCTAAGCTGGACTGTGACATTGATATTCGCTTACAGGCGGGTGCTTACTGATCTGCCATGGCTTGCATGACGAACCCGGACAGCATGAAAATTTACAGTCAACGTTGTTGCAGCAGTCTTTGGAAGTATTTAGTTAGCGAAATCGTTGTATAGCTGCACAAGTAATCGACTTACGACCCAAGCCGTAGCATCGCTTTTCAAGGAAGAGGTTCCCTACTTGGGGCGCGTTCTCTGCAAAACATTGGTTAGATGGGCCTAGGTAAAGTTGATGAGAGTGTGTTCACCTTTGCTGTAAACTACTACTGCGACGGCGGTGCCGGCAAAGAGGAGGATGCTTTGAGCTTTCATTTTGGTATCTGGATTTCGATAGTGGTCGGATGTTTTGAAGGGTGTGAAGTGGATCAAAGTGCTGCTTCCTGGAAGCGGTATGTTCACAACTATTATATACTTCGTTTCTCATATCGAGCCCTTAGGCTAACCTTGGAACGATTGTACTGTGTACATAGTACGGAGCTTTTCTCAGACAAAAGTTCCTTGTTGTGGAGGTGGTGATTGTACGCTTGGTCTTTTGATCGGAGAGAACACGAGCTCCAGTTGCAGATATTGTCCTTTCGGCTTCGACCCGAATACTCGACAGTTTTTTGACCAATTCGATGACTAGGCTCGCCGCAATTCCAGTACACGCCTCAACCGATATTTCTTGGCCATAAAGCAAACCAACATCTCGAACCTGTAATTCTAGGTGTCGAGTTTTCACAAGTGCCGAGGAGATCAGAGCGGCCAAGACAGCCAAGTACCCACATGCTATCGGTAGACGCGTTGCTCAACGTCGCTCGGTAAATTAGTTGACTGATTTTTATTGCAGACCGAGTCATACTATCGATTGAACACGTCGCTTAACATCGTTCCAGGAATAACTCGCCAAAATCTTCCTATTCTGTGGTATGAAGTCACCGGATTCGATTGGAGCCCTAGTATTAGCTTGGGTACGTATAGTATGTACCAAGCAAATCCACTATAAATGCTACCTCTCGGAAGACATGCTGTGTTAAAGAGCATCTGGATCTGCACACTGCCAACTCTCGGATCCCCGATGTATCACGACTTGGACTCCGTTGTCGTTTCCGCGTAGACCCGGAAATTCCGCGTTTTCTTGAGTGCAGTCATGAGGAGCTTGCCCGCAGTAGTAGTATAAGCTATTATGTGTATAGAGCAACTTACCTAAGAGTCCTGAACTATATCAAGCCCCTATTCCGAGCTTTGGGTTTCAATGTTCACCCAGAAGCGCACCCACCCACTGCTGCACACCAAGACATCCGTACCTATGCGGAAACAACAGTAACAAGCTCAAAGTCCCGCCATGCAACGCCACTCGGCCGAGAAAACGCTTCAAGATCCTCCCGTGCAAACGCACATGCAGGAATACAGAGTCCCAAAATTATACACGCCAGCCCGAGGGGCCTCCAAATAATCAAAAACGCCCAAAATGCAACTATGCGTACATAGGTTCAGAGACTCTCAAAACAAGGACCTTTTCGAGCTACCATCTCTCCTCTCTTTGGTCAGCCTCCTCCTATTTCGCCTCTCTCTGGGCTCGTAGCCGTCCACAGCTTCTCCCATGGACGGTTCACCTACATCTTCAACTTCGATAGATAGCGACTCCACAAACGACGAACGATCTTCAATGGCCGGTGTACCGGGCTCAGAGGGTGTGCTGCCTACTGAGCGGGCATTCGAGGGCACACTCGGAATCAGCGGAACTAGATTCTGGTGTTGGTTGATCATCTCAATCGCAGGCAGACTCCCGGAATTTCGCATACAGTTTTGCCTGCCCAAAGGACTGCGCATAGAAGGCTGAGAAATCAAAGAGCTGCGATCTCCAGCCCGGTGACTTGCTTGTGGAGGGGCAAGCGTCCCTGATGCTGGACCTGAGAGAGTTGATGAGGTGGGCGAGTGATGGGCGGGCTGCAGATAAGGCGATTTTTCCGAGCCGTATGAACTTCCATTCGAGGCAGGAGACAGGTGAACGCCTGATTTGCCCCGCCGGTGTCCGTTGTGGTACGCTGACGAGGGAACATCCGGATTCTCGGTGGAGACTTGAAAGTCGAATGTGGCAGGACATTCAACTTCTCCTTGCTCCCGCTCCACCCACAGAGGTGCAGCTTCCCCTTGTTGCTGACGCCGCTCATTCTCATAGTGTTCGCCTCCAGCTGGCCTTTGACCTTGTTGATTGATATGATATGTGACTGTATCCTCGCTGGGCATGAAACTCTCCACCCTACGAGGCATGTAAATAGAAGCTGTCATGGAGCCGGCTGTGACCACTGAATCGAACGAATCTCGAGGATGGAGTGGTATGCGAGGACGTTTCGGGTTTGATGGCAGACCATCTGGCAATGTGAGGCCTGAGTCATCCGTCTGGTGGTACCAACCGCCAGGTAGTTTCTCCGCAGGAGCGAATCGTCCTTCAAGATAGTCTGAGGGCTGTACAGGTAGAAGCTGCGGTCTGCCTCCACGACCACTCCGTCTGCGCTGGATCTCCGCTGCGGGCTTGAACGTCTCTGGTACCACGTTGAGATCGTCGCCAGCCTCCTCTGCTTGTTCGATCGCTTCCTGCGGACTCGTCTTCTCGTCCGCCTTTCCAGCATCAGCGCGTGGACCACCCCAAGTACGTTGGCCAGCCGTAAAGATGCCATACACCATATACATCCAATTGAAAAATGGATTGACGACGAACATCAGTGGGTACAGCCAGATCTTGTACCTTCCTAACTTGGCACCAAAGTATAGCATCAAAAGCCAGTTCAATCCCAGAGAGACACCGATGAAGCCTACTGGGAGCTGATCGATGCGCTGAGATGTTGTAATCAGTGAAATGACCATGATGAAGAACAGCAACGCCGTCGTTCGAATTGTGTTCTGCATCAAGCGTAGGATGCAGAGAATTGGGTATCGCCGCCAGAGACGGATGTCTGTCAACATGCAGACTTCGTTTGTGATGAACCCGAGAAACCATCGCCTCCGTTGCTTCAATAAGGTCGAAAAATCTTGGACCGCCTCCGTCTTGCAGAAAGCCCCAGTGTTCATCTGAATTTGGTATCGCTCTTTTGCCCCGATCATGAAAAGGTGAGTGAGCCATCTATCTTCACCAAGATGACATTTGCCATAATCAAAGAGGTCATCGCACTGCTCTGCCTTGTCTGCGAAGTAGTATTTTGACATTTTGCGGAATGCTGAAAATCTCAAAATTGTCAACGCGCCGGGCAAACATGTCACTGCCCCACAGCCAGACTCAACAGATCGCTCAAAGAGTTGACCGTGTATATATTCCATGTCTTGCAGGATGGTGATTAGACTGTTCTTTTCGGTCGTTGAGGTGATGACGCCCGTCATGGCCAACATGTTGTGTTTGCTCCCGGGCTTGAGTTCCATCTCATACATGAAGTTCTGAATGCAGTATCGGTCCAAGATGCAGTCGGAATCAATGAATAGGATGAACAGATTGTCATTTCGCTTCAGATACTCAGTGTAGACCCTGTCAATGAGCTTAAAGGTCCTCTTCTGGCAATGTCGTTTGCCTCCGTGTGGAAATCGTGAAACTGTTATTCGCGTTTGGCGATACACCACGTCAATGCTCTTTGGGTACGTATCAAGCGTCAACGGTACGCCCAGCTGTTCGATGGTGTTAAGATAGAGCTCGTCTTCTTGGTCTCCATCGAAGGAAAGGAAAATGTGTAGGCAGGACGGCGGATACTCGCAGTCCACGATCGAATCAACGGTGCGCAAGAGAATCTCTGGAATCTCTTTGTAGCATGGCATGACAATGACCACCTTTGGTGCTGACATCTCGTCCAATACATGTTGTATCCGTTTCTTTCTGCCAATACTGTGCGTGACAATTTGATAGACGCAAAAGAGCCAGGGGACGGTGAGGAGACCTGCAAAGGACCAGAATGCGAACCACTGTAGAAACACAACGACGTCGTGAGGGAAGTATTGAGTCACTTGCGCGGGGAGAGGAAGCGTGACTACCATGATCGGAAGAAATATGCACCTGATTCGCGTCAGCAAAGCAAGTGTGATTGATTAACGTGCGACTTGTCTTGCCTCAGGAGGATAAAGACTATGGCATTGGCAATGGCCATGACTCTGATGATCCAGGAATTTGCTTTTCGAAAAACCTTCCAGAGACAGTATAGGAAGGCCGCGAGCCACAGGAACCATTCCAACATAGCTGCAAGCATGACGGTGCCAATGACGGCAACGTACACGATCTTGGCATCAGGTCAGCTTCAGCCCATCGAATTCGTTGTAATCTTGCCCCGCTGCCACTCACGTCTTTGACCGGCCATGGTGCATTGATTGCGGCGATTCCACCAGGCCCAAGATTGTCGCGAGAAATTAAATAGCGGAACATGAGGATGGCGCGCGGTGGAGGGCGGCTAGCTAGCTGCGGTCGTTGGACTCATGGAGGATACGAGTTCTCAGGATGGAGCAAGAAGATTGGGCGGCGCGGCTCGAGTTGAGCGGCGCGTATTGGAGGTACCTAGACGACGGTGGGATCAGCAAAGTTGAATTTTCTTGAGACAGAGGCGTCAAAATGGCTAACCAGTTGTGCTCCGTGGTGAGATTGTCTTCAAACTGGGATCGAGTAGATGGAGTGAGAGTAAGGCTTGTAGTAGAAGCGGTCGTGAATGAGGTGGGATTAGGATTACTAGAGGTTTCCGTCACTGGCATAGACAACGACGGGAGGAGTAGTCAAACGTGGATTAGGCGTGCAGCGACATAGGTGAAGGAAAAGACGGATGGGAACCTAAGGTCGGGTAGTATAACAAAGAAAAGAGCAGGAGCTCGTCTGCGGCAGTATAGGTGCGGAAGGAGCAGTATTGATTGCTGCAGGCACCTACTATAGGTATAGAGAGAGACACCACCATCCATCCTCTTGTGCATGATTTGATGTCTGGTATCACAATGACACGACTGTGGAGAGCAGGATGGGAGGTGGGTCTATGCCACCAGGTCAAGCCCGGCATTGGCTCACACATAGCACCGCCTCTGCGGGTGGAACCACTGGCATTGCTGTGCTGGTGATCTGTGGACCAGGACCAGGACCGGGACCAGCATCATGTGGGGTGCAACCAACTACCACAGTAGTACTACCGTGTACTCACAGTACTACTACTAGAAGATACTCTGATACTACATATGAACAACAACCTTGCTACAATATATACCGTCCACTCACAGTACATTGCGCTTCTCCACAAACTTCAGGCCCAAAATACATAATACAGTAGTACCCACTCATACCTAGCCGTGACATCTCCCGCCGAACCTCTCCTTCACCACTTCTACTTGGCTGTTGAGAAGCACCTGCAACCTTCATGTCTGCTCTTAGGCATCGACGAAGCGACTCAGCTCTTGAGCTCAGGCACATGATTCTCCAGGCTCCATCCGTCAGCTACAGCAGCCCCGGTGGGATAGCTTTCTTCAAATTATAAAATGCATTTGGATACTGTCGACAAACAGGTGAATGGAATGCTTGAAGATCAAGTACGAAATGATCCGGACGAGTGTGTGATAAAGCACGCTACTCGCATCAATTTGGAGAGGAGAGAGGATTTGAAAGGAGTAACATAATTGACTGAACCGGCACGAGGATTGATTTGGAGCGGCATTCTGGAGACTGAATTGATGTATTGCTTGAGATTGGTTATTCCAAGGCAGAAGTGGTGGTAACGGGAGGCGGCTTTCGCGTACGTGGTGACCAATGGAGTGATTGCGGAAGCGCAGTCGTTTGTTGGTATGGAGCCACGAACCGCTTTCGATTTTATAATTATCGGTTCTTTGTGTCACACGACAGAGGTGGCTCGACCTCAACATATCGAATTCGGTCATGTACAGTATAGGGATTTTTCCTGGAAAAAGTCTGCCTTGAGCTAATAGACCTGTCCGAAATCCTTTTCATGAATGAGCGGCCGGTCGAGATGAAGAAGTTGAAAAAGGGAGAATTTGGTGGCTCGGTTCGACGTGGTTGCTCCTAGAAGAGCTCTGAATCTACTCCTTTTCATTTGTTTGTTTGTCAAGAAACATCTCCAATCAGGTGTTCACACACTGGCGTGAAAGTCCATGAAAACGCATGAAGTTTGAGACAGCTCGCCCCAGCGTGGTCTCGGATATGACTTGACGGCTTCTAGGAATATTCTTCGCCCGCGCCCAAGACGGAACAGCTCGAGTCGATCAGTCAGGTCCGCGCGGCTGAAGGCTGTAGGATTCTGCTGTAGTCCCCCATCGAAGCGGCAGGTGTCAGTCCTTGTTCCCAACCTCGAATATAAAAGAAATGAGAGCAAGGATGGCTGTGATGTTGCGGCAAGTCATGGTTGATTATGTCACGGCCGCTGGCATAGACAATGCATTGTGTATTACCTTTCGTACGCGGAAAGATGAAGCGAGGTAAAGGAGATGCAGACCAAGGCTATTGGTACCTAAATGCGTCAAACGAGGCAGTGCCTTTACCTCCAATTTCCACGGCACTACGAGCAGATTTGGCACAGGAAAAGGGAGCTAAGATCCCAAGACGGCACAATAGCTCCCTAATTAGTGTTTTTTTGACCATGCCTTTAATGCAACTATCAGGATTTCGGTCCATCGTTGCGTCTCACTTTTCCTGCAACCAGCGCAATCCATCACCAACAAGACCTATCACACTCGACGGAATCAGCCCACATCGTCGGGATGAAGGCCACACGACAGATGCAAAGCTCCGCCGCTCGAAAGCTGATAATTAGCAATCATTAGCACATCTCCCGTCTATCCTCCACCCGGGAAGACTGGGGGCCTGCATCTGAGACGACAAGCTTCAGCAACTCCAGCTCACTGTCAGCCGCAGAGCCGCCACCCCCATAGTTCCCTAGACAGTAAAGGATCCTACTATCACTGTGTTCAATCGCTATTTCAAAAGCACAGTTGGACGCACTTGTATAGCCAGCAATCACCGTTGCAAGGCATACGTAGACAAGCTCGAAGGGATTGAGCAATTACACGACTTTGACGTGGAGAGAATAGCTTACGCCATCGGACTCACGAGCAAATGGAACCCATGTTCAAAGTTCCCATCGAGGCTTCTTTTCGACCCCCGCCGCTCCATGCCAATTTCAGGATGGGCTTAAGCCTCACGACCTCGAAGCATCATAGTCTCGTCCTCGCATCGAGTAACCATCTCCCATAGCGGCTCAGAAAGGATCCAAATCCACGTTTTGCCTTACCGTGCACTCTCTAGCAATTACAGCCTACGATCAAAGCTTGTTTATTCAAATTTGTGGATGGATCTTGAACAATCCACATGGCCATCCGTGTAAAAATACGCCGCAGGCATCCAGCATCCAACTCCACAATAGACATGCAAGGCGCGCACAGGGACTCCAACACTTGGACGGGTGTACTAGTCAAGCCACGGGACGTTTTTAGCGGCATTGTTCAACATGTCCTCCACCTCCCCGTTGATATAAAGTCAATCCATCGCTACTACTCGAGAATACTCATCAAGCTCATAAACTTACTTCGTAACACGATCCTCCATTCTTCCTTTGCCTATAGTTTCCAGTTCTTACTCGTGTTTCTATTCCTTGTGCGGCGTTGCAGAGAACCTTCTCTACGATTACCCAGGCTTGCGGACGTCGAATCCTGGTTGCATATCAGATCAAATCCGATATTATTGTTCTGAGATACGCCTTTCCCCCGCTGGAAATCTCTCAGTACATCCTCCGCAAAATTCGCCTGGATTACTTCGGATCGCCCTCCCGACTATAAATTTCACCAAGACCCTCAATCAAAACCTCTGGGCACTCGGGAAGCTCCACAACCAATATCAACATGATCCAACCAATCCTTCTCCCGATCCTCCTCGCTATCTCAAGTACCGTTTCAGCCAGCGCCCTCCCAAAACTATCATCACAAGTCTCAGCACGAGCCCTCACCCTCACCCTCACTCTCCCAGAATCCGACCTCCCACCCCCAACAATAAGCCTCAAATACATCGCCCTAGGCGTCGGAACCCAAAACTACACCTGCGCCGCAACACCGGGCTCCTCAACAGCGTCACCCGTCTCCATCGGCGCCGTAGCAAAACTATCAAACGCAGGCCAATTCCTCCAGTCCCGCCCAAATCTCGTATACAGCCTCTCCGACATCGCCCTCGGCCTCTCAACAAGATCCAGCGGCTCCATCGATCCCGCCAAACTCCTGAAGCTCCCCTACCTAGGTCAACATTTCTTCACCGCCGCACCCTCGAGTCCGGAATTCGATCTCACGGCTGTGGGTGCGAGATTGGTGGCTAAGAAATTGGCCAATGTGCCTGCGCCGGCTGATGCGGCCACGGGACCCAACGATGCCGGCGCTGTGGATTGGTTGGAGTTGGGGGATACTGGCGCGGGGTTTAGTTTTGGAGGGGTCAGTGTTGGGTATCGGGTGGAGACTGCGGGTGGGAAGGCACCGGCGACTTGCTCCGGGAAGAGTGGTGTTTTCACGGTGCCTTATGTTGCGCAGTACTGGTTTTTTGGGTGAGCGGTTGTCTGTGTTTTGGACTCGATCGAGCTGGGGTTGGTTGCATAATTTTCCTCTTTCTTGCGACATAAATAATTCTATTTTAATGTTGAATGAGATGACGCCTTTCTAGTGTGGGGAGTTTCTGATCGATATATTCTTTTGGAAGTTGTCCCGCGTCCGTGAGCCAATGTATTAGACCATGGCCTCCTTAATTTGTCGCGGGCGGGTATTTTGTTTGTGGTACAGTATAGATTTTAACACTGTTAGTTGTAAATAATACTATTCCGGAAGATAGAGAGATCCAAGTAAAGATATAATTCGTGGTGCTGAGGACTAAGTAATACAGCACGATACCGCCGACCTACCAGTCCAAACATAAAGCATCGGACCTTGATGTTAAATTTAAACCGTGCGCTTCGTTCTACGAGTTATTTTTAAGAACGTCACTTCAAAGTTTCGACTGCTTCGCCTGCCATAATTTGATTCCGTACGCCACTAGTCAGTGATTAGTCAGGCGATTACACAGGGATGGGGAAAAGGGTGATGACGTACGCAGTGCGATGAGGACCATTCGCCTCAGCCCTTTGGCAGCACTTCCAGTCCCCAGGGTAAGAACAGTCCAAATAAAACTGGTCTTCACATTGCCTTCGCGGTCAAAGCCAGGGGACAATGCCGACATCCTCTCATACTGCTTCTTCTTGCCTTTGTATGGTGGGTATCGGATGGCCAGCATCATCTCCAGCCAACCAGGGGTCACCGTATAAGATCTGCGATGACTGAAGGCTTCGAAAGAAGCGCGACCACGATAAGCTCCCTGACCAGATTGTCCCACGCCACCGAACGGAAGTGTTGGGATGGAAGCGTGGAAAAATCCATCGTTCACTGAGACTCCACCGGATCGTGTTTCGGCAAGGACTTTGTCCGTCTCTGCTTTGTTGCCGAAGGGGTAGACGCCAAGAGGGGTGTCGTGCACCTCGTTGGCGATCTTGATGGCTTCGTCAAGGTCTTTGACGGTTATGATGGGGATCAAGGGACCGAAGCTCTCAGATGAGATGAGGGAGTCGTTTTGGTCTTCGACCTGCACAACGGTGGGCTCAAGGAATCGATCAGCCTCGTCCATGGTACCACCAATCAGAATGCGGCCTTTGGTCTCGTCCAACATTTTCTTCAGTCGGGTCCATTGTCGGTTGTTCACGATACGGCCGTAGTCGGGCGAGTTTCTGGCGCCAGTGGGGTAGAATTCCTTGAACACTTTCTTCATCTCTTCAAGAAATTGAGGAAGGACCTCCTTGTCTATGAGAATGTAATTCTGGGACACGCACACTTGACCAGCGTTGAGTGTCTTGGCCCATACAAGCCGACGAGCTGCAAGTCGGATATCTGCATGCTTTGTGACGATAGCTGGGTTCTTGCCTCCAAGCTCAAGGGTGACCGGTGTGAGAGTCTCTGCTGCCTTCTTTGCGATAATTGTTCCAACAACCTCGTTACCAGTGTAAAAGATCTTGTCCCACTTCTGGGTAAGAAGCTCGGTCGTTTCTGGAACAGCCCCCTGGATTACTTTGTAGCAAGATGGGTCCAGAGATTTCTTGAAGATCATCTCCATGACGGCGGCAGCATTTGGCGCGTTCTCACTTGGCTTGAGAACGACTGTGCATCCAGCTGCAATGGCCCCGATGACAGGGCCAATGGACAATTGAATTGGGAAGTTGTAAGCACTGGACGTTCATTAGCAAAAGCCCATGCATCCAGTCTCGGAATGATGTCACCCAATGACCAATACAGCACCCAATGGATCCTTTCGGATCTTTGGGTTAAGGAAGCTGTTGGTGAAATCAATGTCCGAAGCCTTCTCGTCTTCCATCCATTTCTTCAAGTTTCGGGTGACGAAAACAATGT
Source organism: Venturia aucupariae (assembly GCA_003693225.1). Lineage (NCBI taxonomy): Eukaryota > Fungi > Ascomycota > Dothideomycetes > Venturiales > Venturiaceae > Venturia > Venturia aucupariae. Next base: position 63,479 of record QWZN01000052.1, on the reverse strand, counting down.
CGTTCATGCACCATCCGGTCTCTGTGAGGTATGTCTCAAAGCCAGGCTTTCCAATATCAAGCTTGCAAGCTTCGGCGATGGCTGCCTCGTTGTCTTTCAAGCTGTATCACATGTGAGATTTATGTCAAGGTGGCGAGATATCAATCGCGACAGGAGAACGCACCCCCAATACAGCTTCTGAAGCTGCTGGATCCTCCATTCGTAGGATCTTGTCTTGTGAGCAAGGAAGCTCTTGCGAATGGTAGAGCATTGATCGGGGATAGCTCCCAGAATGGTGGGGCGAAAAGGGGGTATGGAAGCCATGTCCTGAGATCTGACGAGAATGCGGTCAAGTGGAGGTCGGCAGAAGCTGTGGAGGATGCTCTTGTTGAAGAGAGATGGCAAGGGAGGGGAATGTCGAGTCTGAAGTCTTCCAGCACGCTCTGAATAATGATTGTAGTTCAGGTGTTTCGAGCTCCCAAGTCGACCGAGGATGTAATCAATCCTAGACGAAACAGGGCTTATCCCCGTACGAGCTACTGGGAGAGCCCGTAGAAATGGGGATGGACCGCTGGGATGGCATTGATGATCGCTTAGTTCCTGGACACACCACCCCGCGCCATCGTCTGAATTGAACACGTCCAGCATGTGAGAGCTGCATCACTCTTTCGACTCGTGCATCTTCTCTCTTCATGGAATCATCGAGGTTCCTCATCAACGTGGCCAGATCTCGTCAGCATTCTCTCCAGCTGCCATGAATTCTCCAGGTGTCGATATTAAGGGTGACACAACTGCAAGCTGTCAATCTCTTGAGCGAACACAGCGTGTATTGGGTTATCACTGAGTCCTACAGCAACGAAACACTGATGATTGTCTAAACAGAAACATATGATTGCTCCACACACAGAGAGAAGAATCTCAATCCTCCTCATTCAATGGAGTTTCCAGCAGATTCTCCCTTGATCGGTCGCAGCAGCGTCAAGACTGTCGACATGCACACCACTGGGGAGCCTACAAGAATCGTATATGCAGGTTATCCCGTTCTTGATGGAACACTGCTTGAGCAGCGAGCCGAAGCTAAGTCCAGGTACGACCATGTGCGGAGGAGTCTGATGCTGGAACCTCGTGGGCATCGGGATATGTATGGCGCGATTCTCAGACAAGATACAGAGCTGACCACTGCCGGAGAGGCTCATATTGGAGTACTTTTCACCACCAATGAGGGCTACTCCACAATGTGCGGCCATGCTACAATTGCTCTTGGACGATTTCTGGTTGATCTCCACGATACCAGCATTTTCCCGAGGCGAAAAGAGCTTGATTTGGATCCCATTCAACAAACAGTGAAACTTCGATTGCACGCTCCTTGTGGGTTGGTGGAAATATTCGTTCCCACCAACTCAGATGGGTCTAGAGCAGACAGCTCTCGTCCGGTCACATTTCTTTGCGTGCCCTCATTTGCAATTGGCACGAGCATCAACATACACATACCGGCTAGGTTTCGATGGCCAGAGCTCGTAGATCGCAGGGACCTCGTGGTCGATCTAAGCTACGGTGGAGCTTTCTATTGTGTGGTGGCGGCCTCACAGCTCGGTTTTCATAATGGTCTCGCAGAGGCAGATGCAGAGCTCACTGCATTGGACAACGCAAGTCGTCTGTTGAAAGCAGCCTTTAATACTAACCCAGATCTGAAAGGTCTGGTAACGGCATCCGCAACATGATGATCTGAGTTTCCTCATTCTGTGATCATTGTGGACGAAGGAGCACACAATAGCGAGCCTGCATCAGAGACAGGACTCTGTTTCTTTGGTGATCAGCAAATCGACCGATCTCCAACAGGCAGCGGTGTTGCAGCTCGTGTTGCCCTAGCCTACGCCAGAGGGAAGAGAAGGATTGGCGAGAGATGGCGCTACCATTCCTTGGTTTCTCGCGCTTTTTGTGGTGGTGCATTTATTGGAGAGCCTATCGAACAGGTCAAACTCCCCAGCCGCTTTGGAGAAGCCATCGATGCTATCATTGTCAAAGTCGAAGGACATGCATACTATACTGGCTTCAACACATTTGTGGTGGAGGAAGACGATCCTCTTGCAGAAGGATTTCTCTTCGATAAACTATCGAAGAGAGAAAATTATGGCTGAGTCTGATATATGCAAACATGACCTGAATCGCCAATCCAACGAGGACAAAAATAACTATCGTGCGGCCGTCCAGCTCCTTCTCAGCGGATGCTAGGTTATCTGACTCAGCACCCATCACTTGATTTCGCATTGATAAAATCAATCAACTTCAAGCTTCCAGAAACCAAGTTTTCACCATGGATTGTGTGGCTGCAGAAAAGAAACGATATCGAAAAGAAGGTGTCGCGCTGGCGTTTCACCCTCAAAAAGACCGACAAGCGAAACAGCGACCGCGCCTCCCATTCATCCTTGAAATCCTTTCGACTTGATCAAGATGCACAGAAATGTTTCAATAGGTTTTGTTTCCTGCTGATATGTGGCTGTCGGGGTAATTGTCTCGGGATCGAACTTGAAGCTTCAAAATGATTCGACGTCCCACTTTTGCTCAGGATGTTCAATGACCTCAGGTTCATTCCTTGGAGTGATTGGACTCCGGCATTGCGAGGATTGAGATCTTGCCGTTTTCGAATTACGAGTCGTGTTCTTCAACCGCTCGAATCAAAAAACAGCCCAACGCCCATTGAAAACTGTAAATCCAACGGCCTGGATTTCAAACTCGAAATCTGAAGATACCCAATCTGCAAGTTACTTCTTCGCAGCAATTCATCGATACTTCAATATCAAACTTCGCAACAGATTATCCCTATTCCAACATCAAATAACAACCTCACACCAACAATCCACCATGAAGCCCACCCACCTAACAATAGATACGTCCATGCCTCCCACGCTCCCGCACTACACCCTCGTCACCACCTCAACAACCTCACAAACCCTCTTCCACCGCCGTAAAACCCTCGTAACTATCCTCACCATGGCAACCCTTTCCACCATCGCCCTCCTCTACTTCTACCCCCAATCAACAACACTATTCTCCCACATAACAATCACCCGCTCTACATCACGAACATTCACCCCAAACCCTTTGTACAACGATCTCTCCCCCGCCGCAAACGGAAACTGGACAAACCTGTTACCACCGAATGGCGGATTCTTTAGTCAGCAGACGGCACGGAAGGGGGATGGAGAGTATGAGATGGTTGGGATGACAATGTTCCACCAATTGCATTGTTTGAGTATGATCAGGGGGGCATTGCAGGAGCAGCGGGGGGAGATTGAGGTGCTCTTGGCGAAGGAGAAGGGAGAAGTGGGCGCGAGATCGGATAGGAGGAGGTCCGAGGAAGGTGGGGATTTATTTGGGGTTAGGAGGAAGAGGGATGCGGACGGAGAAGATTTATTTGGTGTGAGGAGGAAAAGAAATGCCAAAAGCAAAGAGGGTGATTTATTCGGTGTGAGAAGGAAGAAGAGGGGTGAAGAGAGTCACTCGGAAGAGCGAGAGCGAGAGCATTACCTTCATTGCTTCGATTACCTAGTCCAGGTGCGTCTTTATCCTTTCGAATCTATACAAGTGTTCCCTGCTAATGCCACAACAGACAATCCTTTGTAATGCCGATGCCACATTGGAGCCAGCGCATGAGACCAAGGACGGGGGAAGAGCAGTAGATGGCTATGATGTCCAGCACCAGTGCAAGAATGCTGATGCCGTGTGGGCGAGAGCGATGGGTGCTAATTCAGTCCCTGGATGGAAGTTGAATACACAAGACGCGCGGGAGCCTGAATTCGATATGATGGAGCGCAGGTATTCGTGAGCAAGGGTAGGAGGTTACTGTACAACGCGTCAATAATAAACCGAAACGATATGTGAACAAGGAGCCATGAGGAGCCATGGAAGCGCAATAAAAAAGCCTGTGAGAAGTGCTGTTTAGTTCAACTCCGAATCTAAATACACGGGATATACGCCATATTACCCAAAACCAGAGGCGCAAGAAGAACCGCGTATTTAAAACACGCTGATGTAGTTACCAATGCGCTCTTTCTGGTTCTGCGCAATGCATTCTGCTATCCATGTAATGTTGCGGATTTCCTGTTGTAAATGTTAGCATTTGCCATGCCACTTCAAATCTGCCAAACATACCTGCTCCCTAAGCTTGACCCATGCATACACAACAGCATGTGTGAATTGTCTTGTGAATGCCAACTTCGAGATCTCCATCTCTTTTGCATAAAACATATCCTCCAAACTCTTGCTCTCGCCATCTCCGCCGGCCTGGTTGGGAATGCCTGGTCCGCCTCCTGATAATCCTGCCTGATCAAAAAATGTCTTGTAGTCGTGGACCATCTCGACCGCGATTCTCACACCCTCGACGTCATCGGCTTTCGAAAGCATGTATGATCCCTCTGGGTAGAGCTTTCCGAAAGCTGGGTATAATTTTTGACGGTCTTTCTTGGAAAGCTCGGTGCCGAAGGAATTAAGCGTGATGTTAATACTCCTACGATCGGCCTCGAACTCCAGCACCTCAGACATGACCTCAGCAGTTGGCGTGCCTGCCAATTCGGGATCCGTGTTGACGTAGTTATGGAAGTCTTCGAGGTAATTCTTATACAGCGTATTCCTGATGATTTCGATATTTAGTTCGTCAAGATCCTGGTGCGAAAGACTGCCTTTGAAATATGGTGCAAGTGGCGTTTCGATCAAAACCGAGTTGTAGAGCTCCTCGATATTGGTGGCGACGCAAAGAACAGGCATAGTCTCGAACCATCCTAGCGGGTGACATCTCTCCAGAAGTTCCCTTGTGTCCCGTTCGTGAAGAGTGCCAGTGATGAGGAGCGCCACGTTATCGATCATGTAGCCATATGTCAGGTATTCCATGAACTTGGACAATGAGCCCGTCGCGTTCGCTTGGAGATATCTGAACTCGGAAACGAGCTTGTCGGTGGTCTTGTCAGCGAGGGCGGAGGTGGAAGGGTTTGGAGGGAGGGCGTTGAGGTAGTCGCCGTAGGCGGGACCGAGTTGAAGCTTGACATCTTGAGGGCGAAATGTGAGTGTGGGCTTGAGGAAGCAAGCGCTGCTACATACCATCAATAGTCTCGCATTGGGTCAGGTTGTTGTAGTTTTGGCTGGTCAGCAGGGTGTTGCGATATCCCCTTACGATGCCTGGAATTGTTAGATGCATCGATGCTTAGGCATTCCAATATCACCTTCGATGTAGCTGGCGCAAGTCAGTGGTGGGTCAGGGAGACTGGGGGAGAATGGCCATACCCAAACTTGACATTGTAGAACATGCCCTCCATCTTGTTTGACGTGATTGACTGGTTGTCGACTGGTGGAGGCTGCGATGCTGGATGGCGAGAGGACGAATCGAAGTCGAGGCAGCTCAAGCTAAGGCCGCCTGACGATCAGAGCTTTCATTCCAAGCCTGAGGTTGTGGTTGTATCGTCACATAACACGGAATTTACTTTGCTACATACCTCCATGATATGATATGAGACTATGTACTGCTCCTCTTCAATGGCAGGAAATCTTGGAGACCCCCTTCGTCTCTGAGAGACAAGAAGCCATCCACCATCCACCATCCACCATACACGACTCACAATTTACGACGCCAATGGGCTGTGGACGAAGTCCAGCATTCCGCCATGTAGACTTGATTCGATTGTCCAGCATGTATATTCCTGCTGTCTCCTCTACTCCGTCTGGCATAAGTTCCTCGTCGGTGATAATAATCCTTCGACCAGACATCAATTACGATTGATATTTTAGCCATATCAACGTCCCAAATGGCCAAGATTCTTTCGATGCCCATCCCGAATCGAAACTTTGCGATTCGAGGGCTAGTTCGTGCTTTCGCTGACTTCATGGCGGTGAGAGCAGTCTGATTCTCGACACCGTTGTCTCAAATTGGTAACTCGGCGAAAAAGGGGGAGGAAAGCATCGTAGGCAACCATTATCATCCGCTGCAGTATAAAGAGTCATCCCACGACACTCTTCTCATCCATATTTTCCTTCTTCAAGATTCATGTCCTACCTTCAATCGCACAGCATACATAAGTACTACCCATCCCCGCTCTGTAATACTTGACTCTACAAAGCTCCTACAGCGAAAAATATTCGCACAACCCGAACTGATCCACAGAACCTCCAACGAACAGATCCATAGACCTTAAGTAGGCCTAGTTCCCATTGGAACGTATACTGGGCAACTGGATAGTTCCAGACTTCACCGAGTGCGCAGAAAAATGGCTTCACAACCGCACATTTGCGGCTGCTACTACCTCCTTGCTCGAAAACACTATGCTACAAAACGGGTCTATCTGCCTCAGGTCAGTTTGAAGGTTCATGCCTCCATACTGGAGACGACTTCACGAACTCGCTTGACCCAAACCTTCACCAATCCGTCCAAAAGTAACGGTATCAAAGAGAGCCGTTACATCTTCCCACTGTTCGATGGCGTAAGCGTCGTTGGATTCACGTGCACTGTTGGAGACCGGGTCATCATTGGCGAAGTCAAGGAAAAGGAGAAAGCCAGGGCTATTTATAAGGACGCTGTTTCTAAAGGCAAGACCGCCGGTCTTCTCGAAGAATTGCCAGATTCTTCTGACGTATTTACGACTGTGATCGGCAATGTGCCCCCAGGAGCCGCTGTTGTGGTCAGTATCACCTATTTGGGTGAGCTGAAGCACGATGCGGAGGTTGATGGCGTGCGATTCACCATTCCCACGACCATTGCCCCTCGCTATGGGGATTACCCAGCAGTTTTGACTGAGGGATACAAAGCCACGACCACTGGGAAGGGGTTTGAGGTTACAGTTGATACAATGTTGAGCCATGGGTATGTTTTTCTTTTCCTTCTTGTCCCACAACCGCATGGACAGGAATTTATACACTCAAGCCCCAGCCCGAGCGTGACTAACAACCGCTTAGCTCTTTTATTCAGCAGATTCGTTCGCCCAGTCATCCTATTGCCGTCTCACTCGGAACAACTTCTGTCGATCCTGAAGCAGACCCCGCTTCCAATAAAGCATGCGCAACCCTTAGCCTTGACATCGCCGAGTTAGACAAGGATTTCGTGATCCAAGTCGTCTCAAAAGACATCGGTAATCCAAAGGCCATTCTTGAAACCCACCCCACCATTCCAGGTCAGCGTGCATTGATGGCGACTCTTGTTCCCAGGTTCAATCTACCATCTCAGCATCCAGAGATCGTCTTTGTCTGTGATCGAAGTGGCAGTATGGGAGGCTCCAGCATGGAATCTCTCAAGAAAGCCCTCAAAGTCTTCTTGAAGTCTCTACCGGTTGGCGTTAAGTTCAATATCTGCTCATTCGGCTCACATTTCTCCTTCTTGTGGCCGAAAAGTCAGTCATACTCTCAGGCAACTCTGCAGGAAGCAATGTCGCATGTCGAGCAATTCGATGCCAATTTCGGTGGTACTGAGATGTACAATCCCTTGAAAGCGACCTTGGATCAACGTTTCACAGACATGAATCTTGAAGTCTTCCTGATTACTGACGGCGAAATCTGGAACCATCAGACGCTCTTCGCTCTTCTAAACAAAGAGATTGGCGAGAACAAGGCGCCGATTCGGGTCTTCTCACTCGGCATTGGAAACGCTTTCTCATCCGCCCTCGTCGAGGGTCTAGCGCGCGCTGGCAATGGTTTCTGTCAAGCTGTTGGTTCTGATAAGAATTGTGCTGCTAAAGTTGTTCGCATGCTCAAGGGGGCACTTTCTCCTCACATCACCGATTACTCCTTGGAAATCAAGTATAGCGGCACAGAGAACGACGATTTTGAGATTATCGAGAAGGTCGCCGACAGCTTGAAACTGAACCTGACCATCTCTGGTGATAAAGTGCCTTCGACTGACGAGAAGGCCAATAAGCCGATTTCATTATTCGACACCTCGCCTAACCCTGACCCTGACGCTAGAGCAACCCCCGAGTACGTTAACGACGAGGATGGCCAAGCTCGCTACGCTCATCTGCCTAAAATCGAGACCCCAAAAATGCTGCAAGTGCCTCACCTGATCCCACCGCTATTCTCTTTTTCTCGAACGTCTGTTTACCTTCTGATGTCTCCAGAGACAACGCAGAGCACCCCGACAAGCGTGGTACTCAGGGCAACTTCTGATTTTGGCCCACTGGAGCTCGAGATTCCCATCGACGTGTTAAACCAACCTGGAGAAACAATTCATCAGCTTGCAGCCAAAAGAGCAATTGCCGACTTGCAAGAAGGACATCCAAACGACAGCCGTGGTTGGCTCTCTGATGCCAAAGATGGTAAAGGCGTCTTAATCAAGGACACATATCCCGGCCGATTTTCCGAAATGATTGAACGTGAAGCCGTCCGATTGGGAGTTCAATTCCAGGTCGGCGGGAAATGGTGTTCTTTTGTCGCCGTCGAGAAGTCAGCAGCCTCCAATGACAATGAAGGCGAAGTGGAAATAGATGATTGGGAGTGCCTTGATAATCAGGAACTGGAACCATCTGTACCGTCAGAGTAAGTCATCGCAGCCCCTTCACGCTTACCAGACAGATATACAGGTGGCGGAGTGTGATATTATTTATTCCATCATCGATGTCGAACCTTCAAAATGAGATTGAGAGCATTGATATCTCGCAATCTCTATTTCTTCAAATGCCAGAATTCGCCGCCCTTAATCTCGAAGTCAAGATCAACTTTGTTGCATTATCCAAAACTCAGAAACCAAAGTTGGAAGTATTGCCTGCTGATATACCCATAGTCTCGCCCAAAACTATGCCCAAGTGGACGCCACAAAATCATCAAGTTCGTCTTCCGAAATGATATCTTCAGTTGACTCTGCGCGTTTAAGAGTTCGATCGAGGAGAGTGAAGGAAAGCAGTGCAGCATTACCACCACCACCAGTTCCACAGCGAGCTCGGATGAGAAAGATGACCTTAAGCTCTTACATCCACCGTGGCGGCCAAGCCGGTGGAAGTGGTCGTATAGGTGGACGTGGTGGCAATTACACTGCAATGCCCGCCATGTCTATGTCTATGTCGCCATTCGCAAGCGCAGGCTCTACTAACGATATATTCTGCGACGAAGACGATCTAGATGAGGATATAGGTTTCGGTGCCTTCACGCCACCTAGAGCGGCCTCGTCAGATATGCTCTCAGCGATCGCGGGAGTTGGAATCGCGGATTCTTCCGAGTGTGAGTATGAAGCCTCGGACGACGATATGGGTTTCGGTCTGTTCGACGGCCCATCACCACTGAAGAAGACTAAAAAGAAGAATGTTAAGCCCACTGATCCTCTCCACGGCTTGATTTCTCTCCAAGAATTTGAGGGATCTTGGACGCTCAACGCCCAGTTCTGTCAAGTCATTGGTCTCAATTTGACAAAGGTCAAGGCTGCCGTCACGAAGCTCAATGTGAATGAGAAGTGGCTTGCTACTGCCCTTGCGGTTCGCTACTTTGTGAATAAATTGGGACATGAGAAGGAGACTTGGGAGTTGGTTGTTGAGAAGGCTACGACGTGGTTGGAGGCGCAGGGGTGTGACGAGAAGAGCGAGGTTTGGACTGTTGAAAAGTTGAAGTGATGATTTGGTCCGAGGTCTTTGAATTCGGCAAAGTGAAATATAATTGTGGTGAGGTCAGGATCATTTTGCCCCATGAATTCAATGATATTCATCAGAGAACTTGAGCGACCATATTTCCGAGCGAAATTCTTCCTCAATCACAAAATGATCAAAATTGCCTCTTTATGCTCCATGTCTGGCAGCCAATACCAGCACACGCCACCAGCATGTTGAAACAGCCAAAATCCTACGCAGTAATAATTTTACTACGTCAACCCCGATAAAAGAGCGCAGGTAGACACTGCCCCTCAAGTCCTTCCAGTCTATCCCCCCTTGCTTCCTCACCTTGTAGTCAGCAACCTCCTAGCACCTCTTCAGTTCTAGCGTTCATTCATCACGCAGCCATTGATAAACTCTTCACATCCAGGAGCCAAGAAAGGAGATAAGATACGGAGTATAGAAATTCCAATAGTCAAGGTCAAGAAACCTCCTCATTTTCCACGTTCCTTCGCGTCTTCACAAACTCCTTGGTTCGGGGAATTTTTGAGTCTTTTAGCACTGGGGATTTTTCTTCCTTCTTTCGTTCGACTCGATACTATATCTAGTGTACCTACCTTCGTTTTTGGATCAATATTGATAATGGATGCTGAAGCCATACCTCGCGTAAGCTGGGTCCCCGAGCCCGATGGCAGAGGCACATCCTTCATCCTCATTTCTTGCCTCTTCATCATCTTCTTGAGTACATGGACGACCTATCATCCCGACGTCAAGAGCAGCTGGTCTGCCGTTGTATGGGATAAATTCATCACTACCGCGGGAGCCATCCTTGCTCCTGAGATTATTGTTTGTGTGGCGTTGTGTGATTGGAATAGGGCGAAGAAATTGCAGTATCTACATAGGAAGCCGACGATCGAGGAGGTGAGTTGTTCTCTTCGTATCAACGAGTATTTGCTGGGGTTGGGTTTCTGATCATGATGCTGGGTAGCCTCTTGCAGCATTGAAGCGCCCAGATTCCGGCACCATTTTTGGAAAGTCACAGTCCACGACCGACATCGAATCTGGACGATCTTTATCGGAATGCAGTCCCAGAGACATGTCGAGCACCGGAACGAATAACGAATTAAGATGTTCTTCCTCAGAATGCACTACTCCCAGAGAATTGGAAGAAGCCAACAAGATAAAGTCACCGCTGTTACAACCACTTTCCATGACGCACGCTCAGTTCCTGCGCATGCACGGCTTCTGCATCCAATCAGCCGATAACCATTTATTCCAGGCCCTCCACGTCTGGAGAGGATAAAGAATCTCCATTAAATCAATCAGTCTGATCAGAGCAGCAGGCGTCTCCATCACATTAGTACCACTCAAAACCATCGAAGACAAAAGCAAGAGCGACGGCATATCAAGGGCCTTCGCCCTCATCCAAATCTCCTGGTTATTCGTCCAGCTCATCGTTCGAGCCGTGGCACACCTCCCTATCAGCACGTTGGAACCCTTCACTGCAAGCAACGGTTCCTGCGCCGTAATCGGCTACCTGCTTTGGTGGAGTAAACAAAAGAGGTCGGTATACCGTTCGTTCTGAATTCTACGTATACATCAAATGAGATAGATGTTGGAACGTCCAAAAATATTCATCGACGATCCTGATTTGAGATACCCACACCGATACACATATGCCCGCCACGCACTCGGTCTCATCGCCGTCTTGCTAGGCGGTCTCTCGGTCGTGGGATGGGCCTTTCCGTTCCCAACCCACGAGGAACGATTCGCATGGCGTTTTCTTTCCCTATATTTGCCGATTTCTGCCATCCTCATCCGGCAATTAGCAATGGAATGGGATACAAAGCAGAAGGTATGGGTCCACCCATATTTACCGAGGGTGGCCAATGTGGCTATGTTGTTTCTTTATATCGTCGCTAGGTCATACATCATCGTTGAGGTTTTCACTGGGCTACGTGGTTCCCCTGCAACACTGTATGAGACCGTCGATTGGTCCAATTACTTACCGCATTTCCGAGATCGCGATATGCTGGTCTTAGTGTTCGCCACATTTCTGAGTGTCACAACGTGTCCACTCGCTCTTTTCAACATCTTCATGGAGGTTGAAGTACTGGATCATGCACCGACTCGTTCGCTCATCCCCTGTAAACTCACGATAGACTTAAGCTAAGTCGATCTCAGGTTTCAGTCAACAATTGCCAAGATTGGGAAACTTACCAGGTGGAGAAAATCTGGGCTTGGAGAGCGGATGGAGATTCACAAGCCCAAGTATAGTCGCGTCTTCAAACCAAAATTCTGGCGCCTTCCAAAAACGATTCGCCAGAAGTTTGTCAGCGGTGATCTCAAGATGCAGATGGTAATTCCAGTAGCTGTACCTCAGAGGGCATTGAATCGATGAAGCCGCTGTGCTGGTGATAACTCAACCTTTTGAGAACTTAGTTCGGAACGCTCAACACCTCTGATAAAAATCGTCTGGATGACAGAAATGCTCCGTAGAAGGATGGCGGTTGAAGCAAGCGAGAGCCGGAAAGAGAGTGAGGCTGGTTGAGAAAGTTCATAGGTCCGATTATAGCAAGGTCTAGCGGAATCATCCAAGAAAGGAGAGCTGTAATAGCGCTAGACGAATTAAATGACAAGTTGGCTCTGCAAAGACGGGTAGGTGGGAAGTGATAATATTGTGCTTCGTTCTTCTATGTTGGACTTACCACGAAGTGCCAATGTGTAACCTCGAAAAGCTTCGTTGAAAGGCGATCAACACGTGGTCGTTTCCTGGAATCAAAGCACGTCGATCAATCCTTTTTATTCTTCGATCAAACGAGCAATGGCTCACGCTATATGCAGCCCTCAATTTCTCGCCAAGTGCCCGAGTCCCTTTCATTGAAAGACCGTGAGCGCAAAAGAAAAAGCAAGACAAAGAACATCACCTCGGAACACAATCCGGTTTCGAAGTAGAGAAAGTGCTCCAATATACAGTCTACCTCCCGCTCTAATTACCACCACTAGCGCCACCACGCTTGAACATACCAGGTCTGTATTTTCCGTCGCTCGTCGAGGTTGGTGGAGGTGGACGAGATGCTGGGGTGTCATCACTGTCTACACTGCCCACGCTGTTCGTACTGGCATCTCTTCGGTCACCGCGCAGATGTGGTGGAAGGTAACCGGCTCTACCTCCAGATGGACCAGAGGCACCACCTGCAGCGGAGGTGCCTTGTTCCCGGCCTCTGGCAGAACCGTTTCGTTCCATTTCCGGATCCCGCGAAGGAGCTGGTCGGCTGTCCGGTCTAGCCCATCTTCCGCCACTGCCACCTGCTGCTGGGGGAGCGGCAGGGCTCTCGTCCCTAGTAGGGCCACGTGCCCACTTGTCTCCAGCTGGTGCGGCTCCTCCGGCAGCAGCAGCTCTAGCAGCAGGTGGGACGTAGCCACCGGTTCTCCTGGGCGCTTCCTCTGAAGGTGCAGCTGCGGCTGGTGCTCTCGCAGACTCAGGTGGTGCTGTACCGTTAGCCTCAGCAAGCATTTTAGCTTCTTGTCTCTCTCTCCAGGTTGGCTTGCTACCCGCGAGTGCGAGTCTGGGCGGGCCACCTGCGGTAGATGCAGCAGGTGCGGCTTCACGAGAAATGGCTCGTCCACCCATACCGCCAGCGCCGGCCTTGCGAGCAGCAATCTTGGCTTCCGCAGCCTCTTCGCGAGCCTTTTGTAACGCGGCCTGTTCGTCGAGTGCACTACGGTAAATTAGCACTGGTAATCTTTGGTTGGTGGCTGGAAATACATACGCTCGGCTTGCATCGCGCTCTGCCTTATCTTTGAGTAATCTCTGCCTCCTCTCCTCAGCCTCGCGTTCTCTCTCGATGGCCTCGGCTGCCTCTCTCTCTTCTTGCTCGCGGGCTTGTTGCTCAGCTCTCTCGCGGTCCTCGATCTCGCGTCTCTTCTGTTGTTTGTACTCTGCTATTCTTGCCGCCTTTTGTTTCTCCAACTCCGCCTGGGCCTTCTTCCTCCGACGTTCGAAATCGGTACGGCGTTCAGTTGAGATGCGGTTCTTGAAGGATTCGTAGACGGGCACAAGACGTTCAAGACGCTTCTTAAGTGCGACGTCGTTGGTGTGCTTCTCCTTGGCTTCCTTGAGTGTCAATTCCTTTTGCAGGTTGTATGCGGCCAAATCCTCATCTCGCTGGCGCTTGTAATCTTCGCCAATGTGCTTGATTTCTTCCTTGCGGAAGGCTCGCTCAAGATGGTCGATCCTGCGGCCAGTAACGTGTAGCTTAGCCTGCAAATCATTTTTCTCCTTCTCTAAAGCGCGCAGCTTGATGCCACGGATGGCAGCAGTGTCAAGTCCAGAAATGTCAAGTTCGTCAAGATCGATTCCTTTGGTGCCACGTTTGAGCTCTTCCAGCGCGCGAGATGCTTCTTCCTGCTGGACACGTTGCTTCTCGGCCTCGAGACGCCGTCGGTCACGTTCCTTCTGTTCTTCAGCAAGTCGAGCAGATTCAGCGGCCGCAGCTTCTTGGGCCTTGATGCGCTTTTGTTGTGCAAGGTCCTTTTCTTTCTGCGCAAGGGCAGACGCGGCTGTCTGCTTCTTCTTCTCAATAATATCGCGACGGGAGAGGATATCGAGGTGCTCTTGCTCCGCGCCAGCCTTGGCTCGCTCAAGAGCTGCCTCCTTGGCCTTAACTCTCTCTTCATTGAACGCTGGATCAACATATTGGCAAGTAAGGAACAGGCATTTTGCAAGACGAGTGAGTTGTGAGCGAACAATTTCTGCTGGGGTGGATTGGAGACGTTGCACTGAACCGGCCTCAGCCTCCGCCGAGCCAGCAGCAGAACCTGGGTGTAAGGCTTTGGCTGAGGAGAAGACATCAGAATCGAATGTGAGAACACCACTAGCGTGGTCAACGCGGATCGCGAGGTCACCCTTCTTGCAACCGTTCATGATGAATTTCTCGATCATGCCAGCGTTAACCTGGAATGGGTCTGGAAATTGAGCAAGATCGAGTACAAACTTCAGCTCAACAGACTCATAGACCTGAGAGAGTTGTTGGAAGAGACGTGTCAAAATGACCTGCTGAAGAGGAAGAACATACTTGGCCATCTCCTCGTCCGCGCCGATCTGCGTCAGGATGGGAGAAATTCGCTTGCAGATGGAAAGAGGGTGGAAATCGACTTCGAGAATGGTATAAAGCTCGCGAATCTCTGGCCGACATCTCTTGAGAAGTCCTTTGCTGAGGGCGTCCTTGAAAAGAATTGATCTGGAGGGTGCTTGAGACATTCCGAGGAGGTTAGTAAGACGGGAGTTCTTGTTCTTCCTCGCTTCATCGGCATCCACAAGTGCACCACGGGAGCGGGAAGTGCTGATGACCGGGATAGCCAGAGCTGAGAGAAGCACGAAGGAAGCGGCCTTGGTCATGTCTGCATCGTTCACGGCAGGATTGTCCTTCTTTGAACTCGCACCACTAGCGAGGGCATTCGCCGACTGGCGCATCAGACTATAGTATCTGCTCCATGCGGCGGCGTGGAAAAGGTAGTTCTCGCTGACAAGGAAGATTTTGGTAAGCTTCTCAAAGTAGTTGGCCATCATCACGTTCTTGGCTGGACGCTTGCTCAAGCTGAGCAAAGTGTGGATGTCTTCGACGCTGCGGAAGGCCTCCTGCCAAAGTTCCAACTCAACAGCAACATTGAGTTGCTGAAATCGCGTGTCCAAATGTCGTTGTAAGGTATCTGGCTCGCTCAAGTTGATAGCATGCATCTGTGACGAGAATTTGGCGGCATTTTGGAGATGGTTTCGTAGCAGCTCGCAAAGACGACGGAACTCAGTCTTCCGGGCGTATTTGGAGCAAAAAGCAAATGCCTGGTGTGCAGTGGTCTGGTACATGATTTCAAGGCGGGCATTATTCTTGAAAATGTCCAACACCGTTCGATATGTTTCCCACAAGAACTTCAGCCATGGTGTAACGATTGCTCGGTCGGTTCGGTCCTTGGATTGCTCGCCGGAGACGGTGGAGAGAAGAATGGATTCGGGGGTTTCCGACGCTTCAAGATCTTCGATATCTTTGGTTTCGTTTGTGGAATCCAGGGTAGTCTGTATCTCATCTGCCTTTGCTTGGGCTTCTGTGACCTTCGTTTCGGCAAGTTCGATGAATTTTTTGAATACCAGCTGGCACAAGTTAGTGCCTCAACTTTGTGCATTCAGATCCCATAACCACCTACCTCAATAGTTCCAACGTTGGTGTTCTGGGCTGTATTCTTGTATTGGTATAGACCATCCTTGGCAAGTTTCCCTCTCTTCAAGTCGACACAGAGCTCGACGAAAAGGATCATTACAGGTTCCAAGGAGGCAATAGGACTATTTCTGGTTCGTTTGGAGACGACATGTTCGTGCAGGAGGGATAAGGCGGCCTGTTGTTGGCCTACACCGATCAACTCCTGGGCTCGTTTGAGGACATTCTCTGGGCGACTGTGCGGAGGAGGCGGCATAGTGTGTGTACGGGGCGCTGCAGCCGATGGGTCTTGTCGTGGTGGTGCAGTTTAACGTTCGTTTGCCGTGGGTCGTGGGGAGGGAGTTGCGATAGCTAGAGTTCAACTAATTCTGAGGTCGCCTTGTGTGATCACGTGATTCTATGACCACCGGGTCGGTGTGGGACAACTTGAAATGTTAGATGTGAGTCAGAATTAGATTCAGACAGAGTTTGGATCATTGGAACATATTGGAAGATTCAATTTCTTCTATCTGTGCAGTCTTGAGCACCTGACTCGCCGTCTTAAGCCGTGGGAACTTAAAGCAATTGCAGTGTGGGTCCCGTCCCTTCTTGAGTTGAGCCTGGCGTGAGAGATTGTGGCTTGCACCCACTCGCCTTCAGTTACCAGAACACCCACACCCGCCTCTTCACAACCCAAACTTCATCCGACTCAAACAGCAGTGGCCATTGCAAGTGTAGCCCGATAGCTTGCAGCCGAGACGCTGCTGTTGCCAACGTCGCCGATCCCCCCAAGGTCTCGTCGTCGATCCCCTGACGGCACTGTACCGAAGCAACATACCACGGCTACGGCCCACCTCTAACCACCACGTCTCTGTGTACCAGCACGCGCTCAATCCACAACACCACGCACATCGATTGACCATGTCCTCGCCCTACGACTCGCGCGGTGGAGGGGATGGCAGGAATCGAAAACAAAGCATGGCCGAACTAAAGCTACGACGATTGCAGGAGCTCAATGCGCGACTGAAGGAGGACCTGGAGAGACGGCGCATTCCCGTGTCGGAAGCTTCCAACGAGTAGGTCTACCTTCGTGGTCAAGTCCAATCGTAATTCGCGTACTGACCGCAGTTTCCAGTCTCATCAGCTTTACGGAAAAGGAACCGAAAGATTTCATGGTACCGTCGAAATGGGGAACTGTAGGACTTTCTTTTTCCAAACACGCTGACTTCCTTCACTTACACTCTTCTCCAGGTCGACAAACGGGACGATCCCTACGCGCCTCAACAATCGAACGGCTGCTGTCTCGTCATGTAACGATGTGCTCCCCGACTTCACGGCCAACTTCACTTCACTTCACATACTTAGGAGCATTCGGCGTTTACGAGGAACTTTTGGCATGAGATATCCTTTTGAATTATGGGCTACGGACTGCGCGCGCCAGAGCTCATTGCCACGGGCTGGAAGTTGAAGCCTGGGCATCGCAGCGCAAATCGTGGGAAGACAGGATACGGTTTACAGCGTCCCTCTCTACCAAAATGCACGGGGAAAGAGAGAGAAAGAGCGAGAGAGAGAGAGAGAAGGCAGCCTCAAAAACCCGCACCTTTTACATGTTTTGTTTGTTGTATTCCTCAACTTTGTTCGACTATGGATGTGCTGGCGGTCGCTCTCTCTTGCTTTTGGTCGTTCGGCACAAAGCAAGATAATATAATGCTCAGTCTAATCAGACACATTTCCTAACACTACTGTCTTGTTTCTTTTGGAGGATCCTTCGCATGGCTTTCTACTCCGAGTATAGTCCAAGCACTCCTGTACATATTAGATTGGACTAGCTTGAAACCTTTGGTTTTGGTCGCGTGTGTAAGAGAACTCGAAACCGCCGTCACAGTGCTCTCATCATCATTCGCTCACGACTTGCGAGCACTCCGGTTCTCGCTATTGTCCAATTGCTATGCTGATCGGAATCTCTCGGGCGTGGCACCTTCACGACCAGTCTCATCGGGCCTGCGACTACCCGCGATTCCGCGAAAGAGCTTGTGCCTGGCCCTACTAGTAAGAGATATTTATATCTCGAGACTATTGTGGATCTTGCCTAACTCCATCTGAATGCACGTCACCGACGATACTCAAGAAGGATAGCTCCCCACATTGCGCGTCAAAACAACCCCGCCGTGTCCGCGCTGAATATTGCCGTACGTGAACTATGCGGCCAATATACGCTGTCGAGTGGATTGGTTGGTGCTTGAAACAAGAGAGCTCTGCGTACCGGTACCGGCACCGTCATACAGCTACCATCGCGTTGAGCTACATGATAGCCAATGCGCTCCTTTCACCATGTAAACACTGACCCAATTCAAACATGGCGGCTCCTTTGGCAAGCGTAGGTATCATCTCCATTGGGGAGATGGGGTTGGGAGTCGCGAAATTGCTCATAGCGAACAACTACAAAGTCATCACGAATCTAGCTGGACGAAGGTATATCACGCTCTTCTCCAATGCCAATCAACGCTAATCGGAATTGTGTTCAGCGCCTCAACCAAATTCCGCGTCGAATCAGCCTCCATATCTGTTGTTGAAACAGATAGCGACCTTGTCTCCCAGTCCGATTACATCTTATCCATAGTACCACCGATCGATGCCAAAGCTACAGCAGATCGGATCATAAAAGCCCAGTCCAGCATCCCGAAGCGTGTACAATCGAACCCGCTGTACTATCTGGATCTCAATGCGATTGCACCCTCCACTGCACGCAGCATCTCGGACGCCTTCGCCTCCCAAGCCAAAGACATAAAGCTAGTGGACGGAGGCATAATAGGTGGTCCACCAAAGCCAATCCCTGGCAGTGAAGAGACCGGTTCGACCGCGTGGAACCGTCCAGGCATCTGTCTTTCAGGACCAAATCCCCTAGCAGCAGCATCAAAATCAGGAGCTCATCTCGCTGAACTCTTGAACACAAGACATGTTGGCGACGACATAGGCACAGCCTCAGGTCTCAAATGCTGCTATGCTTCTTTGATGAAGGGTTTCACGGCCTTGGCGATCCAGTCCTTTTCCACGGCCTCAAAATTGGGGGTCTTACCAGCGTTACAAGAGTACATTCAAGAGACCCAACCTGGCAACAATGAAAGAGTGAAGAGAGGGTTGACCGGTATGCCGCCAAAATCTGGACGATGGGTCGAAGAAATGAGAGAGATTGGCAAGACGTTTGGAGAAGATGGCGGTTGGTCTGACGCCAATGTTTTCTCGCAGGTTGCTGAGGTTTACGAATTCATTGCTAAAGAGACAGAGTTAGGCAAGGAGCATAGTCTCAATAGGAAGAGGGGCAAGGATGTTGACGATGTTGTCGCTGCTATTGGTGAGGGAATGGCTAAGAAGCAGAAGACGCATTAGTTTACTACCGATAGATAGAATCATTGCTTACAAAGCTTGGTCAGAAACGCAGGTGATTCGCACTCATCTTCGCTGGTTGTTTGGAAATCGTGGCCAGAGATTTCAATTACCTTCACCCTTGTAAGCATCTCCAAGTCGAAGCTGACTATTCAACGTTTCTGGTGGTTTGAGAAGCACTTCGTTCAGACTTCACAAACACAACCTGATATCCAATGCCTGATGATAGCTTCAGTTTTTAGGCTTACCACGTAATGCCTGGGTAATGATGTTCTTATACACAGTTCATCCATTAATCAGCATTACCTGGTGTCTGCTAGACAAGCGATGGTTAGACGTCATATCTGGATGTCCAGATGCTCATTGCCCAGCGCTACCAGGGACATCTTCATGTTCCAGTGCTGGAAATGCTATATATCTCGTTTAAGCGAGCTTACGGGACCCATTTCAGATGATACCTTTATGGAGTTTACCTATTCCTCCCGTTCTTTCTCTCTGGTATAATTACGATGTCACATAAATAGCTGCATATGCGCACGTTACTGTTCGCGATTATATATAGGCCATTGGAGGATGTCCACCGGTCTAAGCTAAAGTTGTCGGAAGTGGCATTCGTGAGTAAGTCCAAATTCGCTGACTCTGGAACGGCGAGATAAGTGGCCTCGGATTTCACAGGACTGTCAGTTGGATGAGCATCGGCCAGGTCTCTCTCATACCTTACCACAAGGTATTTTGTATTATCGTCTGCTATACGATATTTCTCGCCTGTGGGTTGTCCGGTGTTGATGTGGAATTCTTTATCCCGATTCGGGTTCGGGATTTCTTGAGTCTTCAATTCCTTGCGAAGGAAAGACGTGAACGAAGTACTAGATTTTCCGATAAACTACTTATATAGAAATACTGATTTCTAAAGGAACACTTCATGACTCCATCACCACTTGAAGAACTTGGAAACTTAGACCAAGATTGTTCGATTGTCACTTAATACTGGTAGCGATAAGTTCGCGAAATGATCTCGACAGAAACTTATCGATCTCAATTTCAAGTGAGTTAGCAGACTATGAACTGATACCCTAGAGTCAGGAGAACTTGGAGCTTCAGCCAAAATGATCCTTTCGTGATTTATATCTGAGTTATGGACGAGGCTGTAATTACGGGACCCGAGGCTAGTTTTTCTCACAACGTCTAGTACTTATTAAATCAGATCAAATCAGCTACCAAAATTTTGCAGCCTGATGGAAAGGATTCACCCAGAACTCCTCCGTCCGCTGTGGAAATCGATAGGAAGATGTTCTTATAGTAACAAAGGCCAATTAACCAAGGCTGAATTTCGTGCCCCTTCCTCCAACAGCCGACCTCGGACGCCCTGCCAATACCACAAGCGCAAAGGAAAACCCGCGCAGACGCATGCATCCTCACGATCCGATTCCCATCCAAAATATGAAGCCGAAGAAATCGTGCCAAACCGGCCCTCGAAAAACAAAAAAGAAATCCCCAACATCCTCACCTCCAAAGGTTAATGAAATAAGCAAATTATAAACTCGAAGAAGAAAAGCTACAGACAGCAAAATGCCCACCGGTACCGACACCGACTCCATTACCGCCCGATTATACACTTCCCACTTCCTTTCCGCCTGGAACTCGCGCACTTTTGAATTCGGCGCTGTCCTATTCCTCGCCACAATTTTCCCGGGAACACTTCTTTATGCATCTATTTACGCTCTTGTACGCGCTGCCTCTGCGACGCTTTTTTCGGCGCGAGTGGGGAGGTATATCGATGTGACCAATCGTCTCGTTTCCATAAGGCAGAGTATTATTCTGCAGAGAGGGGCGGTGGGAGTAAGTTGTTTACTTCTCCTTTTCTTACTCCAGTTTTCAAGGAAGCAAGAAGATGGGAATGGGGACGGTGAGGGACGAAGCCTGAGAAGTGTGATTGTTTTTTGGACAGCATTCCCGTTGGCTATTGCGTTGGCTTGTGTGGAGAAATTGGCCAGTATTGGGAATACAGTTGCGGTAGAAAGGGATTGGGTTGTTGTCATTTGCGATGCTGTTCCCGAACTGGAAAGAGGGGATGTTAACGCGATGATGAGACGGATCGATCTCTTTTGTAAATTGATTGCGCCGGTGGTTATCAGTTTTGTTGATGCTTTTGATACGAGGGTTGCCTTATGGACGGTTCTGGGCATGAGTGCTGTGAGTATGGGAGTTGAGGCGATGGCTATTTTCAAGGTGTATGAGAGTGTACCTGCGTTGGGCGAGAGTGGCATATCATCATCCACCCCATCATCATCATCATCATCATCATCATCATCATCATCAGGAGAAGATACACATGCCATGGAGCTGGGAATGGAAGAATCAACAGCATCACCCCATAACGACACCAAATTCACCAAGATCAAGACGTCTATCAAAACCTCTCTCGCCCCTTGGATAGCCTACATTCACGCCCCAGCCTTCCTCGCCTCCCTCTCTCTAAGTATCCTCTACCTTACCGTCCTCTCAACAGCGCCGCAATGGCAAACCTACCTTCTAGCAACGGGGTACACATCCATCTCAGTCTCCTTCCTCCGCGTCGCTGCTGTCATCTCAGAACTCCTAGCAACCCTCTTCGCACCAATGCTCATGAACCGCATCGGCCCCATCCGCTCCGGTCTCTGGAGCATAAATTGGCAAGTCATCTGGTTGACCGCCGGTGTCTCCGTCTTTCTATGGTATGATGGAAGTTGGTGGGCTGGTGCCGGTGTAACGATGGGGATAGTGGCCAGTCGATTGGGATTATGGGGCTTCGACTTGAGTGTGCAATTTATCGTTCAGGAAGTAAGTGTTTTTTCCCTAACCTTCTCCCGAGGTCCCATACCCATCACAGAAATGACCCTAACGCGCATAAAGTCCACACCACCAAGTCAGAGAAACACCTTCAGCAGCAATGAAATCGCTCTGCAGAACGCCTTCGAACTCCTCTCCTTCTTATCTACCATCGTTTTCCCCCGACCCGATCAATTCAAACTTCCCGTCCTTATTTCCCTGGGAGCCGTTGTGCTCGCTGCCGCTTGTTTCGCTGGTTATGTCAGGAAGGAAAGGGGCCATCTCATTCATGTGGGCGATTGTGTCAAGTTTGCTCAACGGAGGGAGAGAGCAGTCTATCAAGTCCTGGAAAATAGTGGACTTGAAGAAGGAGAGGTGGAACGGAGCCAAGGCTCTTGAGTGCACGCACCCACAAGAATTGGATTTTACATCACATTGTATTTTGTATGAGTCCGCGGAATCATGCCTCCTCGCCTCAAACCGGCACACACCTCAACATCCTGACTCACAGAACGGGTGGTGGTTGATCGACCCGGCGTCCCGACTTGGCAATCGACACAAAGTACTAAGTACAACGCGGAGAAGGGTAATCCCCGATTCATAGATTACGCGTTTGATGACGAGGCATACCACACCCTTGGAATCTAGCTGGATTCATCAAAACTGCCTTATCACGTGGACACAAAAAGCCGATTGGACCGCCTCACGCTAGTTTCAGACATAAAGTAGGTAGATCAAAAGGAAGAACAAAAGCAAAAAGAGAGGGAGGGATATGAAGACATGGTGAATTGGAGGTACAAAGAATACATACAAACTCAGCCAACTTCTCGGGTATCAAACTATGCCCACGACCCAGAGAATACTGCAAAGACCTACCCTCAAAAACGCCATTGTGAATGCAAAAGAAAAGTCGTTGCCTCGTGTGTCCAACTTTGCCAGCCCGAATGCTCCATTATTACTAGCTTATTATCTCCTCATCCTCATGCTCATACAACCTCCCTCGCCATTCTCAACGCCTCGGGATCAAAGTTCGTCCGTAGGCGATCAGGGGGGAAATCAATATGCTGCCTCGGAGGCAAAACTATCATTTCCATACATCCTGTTCGCACACAAAATGTCAACTATCTGTAAACAGGCGGGCCACCATTTTCATGTCCTCCTGGAGCTTGTTGTGGTGGGTGCTGTTGCGGTTGGGACGGGTATTGCATTTGATTTTGGCTTTGTGGTTGCGGACCATCTTTATCGTTTGGGTTACCGTAGGGTTGGAGAGGGACTTGTCCTGGGCCGTGTTGGTTCGTCACATCGGGGCGGTATCTGTTTAGCTAGTCAGCTAACTGGCGCGGGAGCTTCAGGCGTGGAGAGAGGAGGAGGGGAGGGGAACGCATACTTAATATCCTGCCAGAAATTACAGATGTGGCAACCAACTTCTTTCCATGGTTTGAGGGAGAAGGGGACGATGGGGACGAAGCAGAAGGTGAACCATTCCCTATGAACAGTGTGTTAGTATTTGCAATTCCAAGTATTCACTCATCATCCCTCGCTTGCGAACCTGCGAGCTTATGCGCCATTAAGACAATCCAACTCCCCTTCTCCACCAAGCGCCGCCAACAGCTCTTCTCTCTCTCAGGCACAATCCCTCATAGACCACCTTTCTCCCAGACCTCAAAAATGGAACACAAATAAAATCATACCATCTCTTATAAACCTTGCCACTTATATTCCCACAGTTCTGACACTGAACTGTAACGTTTTCGTATCCCTTTAGCGCATTCGTAAACGTATGCGTCCCGCACGTAAAGAAGAAGAACATCGTTAAGCGATTCGAGGGAGCTTCGGCGAGGCTCGCGACCTCGGGAAAGGTAGAGAGGTCGAGCTTGCGAGCTTCCAAGCTGGAGACGTGTAGGTTGACAGGTTGACAAGCTAACCGCGTGCTAGAAGTGTTGCTTGGGCGAGATGGTAGCCGCGAGCGACGACGTTATCAAAGGCGCCCACAAAAAGAATGGGTATGGGTTCTCGTGTGTTTGGTCGTTCCAAGGTTGGTTCGTTTCCTGTTTCAAAAAGTCGGCCACAACTGAGGATATGTACAGCCATGAGCTCTTCCCAACCTAATCCCTGCAATTGACGCGCCGCCAACGTAACCTTGGAACTCAGCCACCATGCCAATGCTAGGTATTGCATTTCCTTTCATTCCGTCATAGCATTGGCACTGGCACTCGCACAGGCACAAGGTACGCAAGCAAACAAACAAACGCTGCCGGAATGTAGAAACAATCACTCCATGTGCACCGCGCGTAGGTAAAGATTATGTCCGTCACCACAAGCAAGGAAGAACCTTCGTTCACCATAGTAAAGATATCACGCGACCGGGAGAAGGAACCGCAAAATCTTAGAATACACACTATATATACCTCGAGTCTTCTTCAATCCTCGATTACACCCAATCTCGTGACCAAACATGGCACGAAAAGAAAAGAATCCCGTATCTACTGCTTCCAAGACGATTGAAGCCCAACAGCTCCATATCTCACAGAAACATCTCCCATAGCCATCTCTTACCCAGCACAGAAGTGTCATTAAACGCCGTCTTGACACGAAAGTGGGAGAACTTGTGTCCCGAGATCGTGTGATTGTCGTTGTCCGTCTCTTCATGAAGTATGTCTTTTATCCGCCACTTTTCCATCTTGACGCCTTGTTCTTCATCACCGCCTGCTAGGTCAGGCAAATGGTGTGTGCAGTCACATTGAAACCACAACTACTGGGCCTTCTTGACGCCAGCACCCTGCTGACCTGCCCCAACGTGTTTCCTCATGTCAGTGGCATCGTGCGCCTGTCTGGCAAGGCCCTTGACGGTTTCCCACCCTTGTCGAACGGCTGGAGGAGTAGACTGGTTGGCGAAAGTTGCATCAAGGCGTGCGGTGCCGAAAGTCACCGCGCTCTGGACAAAGCTGCTCTGGGCGTATCTTGCGCGGAAGAAGGCGGTGTACAGCGCGAACAGAATCCACGATCCCTTCTGGAAAAGGATGGCAGATCCAAGAATGCGGAACCAAAGACCGATTTCGAGAGCGGCGACAAGGGTCATGGATTGGTCGTAATAGTTTTTGACAAAGTTCCCAATGGTGTCCGAAAGAGGGGAGGCCTTTGGCTTGGCGCCTGGCGAAGCTCCCGGGGGTGGAAGGGTGATGGTTGGCAAGATAGTGGCACGCGTGTAGGTCATGACGTGGAAGACAGAGTAGACGGTGAATGGTAAGACTGCGAGAGGAATCTGGCGGAAGAAGAGCCAGACAAAAGCCATGACTAGATGCACTGTTAGCTGTTGCATGTGCACTCGCTCCCGATGTACACTTACTTAAATATTGGACATTCTCATCAGCGAGAAGGGCCACAGCACCAGTGTTCTTGCCCTGTCGCATGCGCGCGCGATACCCCTTGTAAACAACGATGCCATATGTCACAGCAGCAGCTACGAAAGCTGTGCGGTAGGAGAACCGAGCCCATCGCGAGTAGTAGTTGAAGGTCAGGTAGGATAGGCCGTAACGAATGGTGCAGAGGAGCAGAGAGACGTGTCCGACGAACCAGGCAAACTGGAGCGTCTGAGCCAAGGCCATAAGCCGCTCTTGGAGAGTGAGGTTTGATGGTGGAGAGCCGGCCATGATGTGTGATCAGGGCTGCAAGGGTCGAGCTGTGTATGCTTATCAGTATTCAGTGCTGATGGTGTTGAACTTGATGTATGGATGATGCAAAGAGGCCAGATTGCTCGTCGATTTTGATCAGTGGATGTCGGAAGAGGTTTGCAGCCAGCCTTGACTGCTCGGGACTAGGTAGGGAATGACAGAGAAGGGCCTGGTAAATAGAGCCAAGCTCGGTTTGGAACAAGCTCACACTCGTGCTGTGAGGGTACAAGGGGGACAATGACTTACGACGAAATGGGGGAGGGAGAGGTTGATGCTTTCGCTGCGAACTGAAGCAGCAATTGATTTTGTACTTGAAGATGTTGGACTTGTTGGAGTCTGGTGTGTGAATCCAAGGTTCTTGACCTGAGGAGGTACCTACACACTACCCGACCTAGGTACCTACGTCTTGCGTCATGGCAAACCTGGAACGACCCACTGGCACCAACTAAGAAAAGGCCAGACAAACAGTGGCTCCCAAACCGGAAAGCCACGTCTGTCATCACCATCCCTCCCTATTGGAGGAGACTACATAGCAAGGAAACGACTCCATGGCCGCGTCTTCCCCCTAGGAGGGAGGGAATTCCTTGGCTCTGGATGGATTAATATCAGGAGCACACCCCTATCGCGAGGATTAAACTCGCCATCAGGTGCTGTCGAAGGGCAGAGAAATGCTATGACAGCAGAATTGGCTCCATTGAGTGCAGTTGGAAGACCATACTGTCTCCTTGCATTTCATCTCCTCATCGTGACCACCATTTCTCATCAAGCCGTTCCTCGCATCACATCCCATACCGCTACTGCTTCGCTAAAAATACTACCAGACAAACGAGAAAGAATAAAGCCCTCCCTCTGTCTTACAACATCTCCCCTCTTCAGATACCATCCAAATCATCCAGAATCCATGAACATGCCCGTGAATCATAACCATCATCAAAATATACTGCAAATACCCCGCTACCCGCCCAGAAAGCCTGTCCCATCAAAAGAGCCGAAATAATAAACCTTTACCGCCAGCCGGGCGTCAGTATGTGTAACTTGCGAGAGCGAGGTGGAAAGCTGAATGAGGTGCTTCAAAGAGCTCCTCGTGTCTCTCAACCCAAGCCTGCCATTCGTGGTATCTGATCCTGTGCACCTTACACCTCCCTCCGCGTTCCTTTCTTTTTCTTGGAGAACAATCCAAAAGGGTGCTTGTCCTTGGACTTGGCCTCCTTCTCCTTGTCCACAGCTTGCTTCATCTTGGGCAGCGCAGTGGTGCCTTCGTTATCGCTGCTGCTGGAGCTGACTTGCCTACTCTCCCCGCGACTCACAGGCTGGCTGCGGCTCTCTGGTCGAAGAGGCATACTAGCCATCATGCCAGCCAAACTCGATCCGCCTTCACGACTATTGCCTTGATTTGCTCCCTCCGTCCTCTCCACCCTCTTCTGCCTTTCGTCGCCTACCCAATCTCTTCGAGGTTCCCCGCGAAAGGTTCGGCGATCACGAGGTTGGCCAGGCTCTATCATTTCGGCTTGTAGTTGTGCTTGTCGTTGCTGTATCTCTGGCCGTCGAGTTGGCCTTGCATTGTGGGGTGCGCTGTTGAAAGCTGCACGTTCGCCCTCACTCTTACATTGTCGATCTTCATTCCACCCGGTCCCATCGATGGCTGCATCGCCCAGCCAGCTTTGGTCTTCTGCCGGCGGTTCGAAGTGCGTGCCCGATCTATCTCCAGGCGTGTTGCCCATTCTTGATGTTGGCTGCGGAACGGCATCGACGGGTGTAAACCCTCTTATCGGGCTCTGCATTTGCTGCAGATGCTGCAGCAATTGTTGTTGGTGTGACGAGGCCTGCCGAGATCCCACCCTGGGTATGTCTCTCAAACTTGCCAACGGATCCTGATTTTGAACAAATCCACTACCAGCGTAGGGTCCATAATTGCCGTGTTGAGTTCTGGATGGCGGTATCCCGACCGATACATATCCAGTGCCCGCATGCTCATCCTGAGGACTGCGAACTGGCGTGAAGTCATCTTCATTCTGGCTATCGCAGCTTGTAGGATATGGGCTGGTCGCGTGGGAAGATGGTGATGACTGCTGGGGTTGCTGTTGTCCATGCTTAGACCTGGTTCTGGTAACTGACTCGGAAGGCAAGTCAATGCTATGCTCGTGTCTGTGGATCGGTGATTGAAATTCGTCGGAGAGCCGCTCCTCAGCAATGCTTGTGGAAGCACTGTTCATTCGGCTGTGCTCCCGACGCGTATAGCCCAATCCATTCTCGAGATTGTCCACCAGTTCTTCCCATTTGACGCTGTGACTACTACTTGGACGTTCAGCACGCTCGGCTCGTGACAGGCAGTCTTCAGTCCTTTGTCGGAGTGCGATACAAGTCCGATGGAACTTCAACAGATCGCCATCAGTGTCCTGGATGCTACCAACTTGTCCTGCGTGATCAAGCCAGAGACTAACTAGTCCTGCAAAGTTACGAGCATGATCAACGAGATATGGCAAGCTTGGAAAGCCTTCCTTGCTTGTCAGTGGTAAGCGGTTGAGAATGGCAAGTGGCGTGCTGTAAGAAGGCGGAATAGGTACTAGCTGCATAGAGGAGGTGCTGATTGAGCATATATTATCGAGAAAGCCTTTGAATTCGTGACGATGCGATGACAGGAAAGTGTTCATAGGCTCCATCCATTGTTCTTTGGAGCCAAAGGTATTTAAATTGGCCAGGCCTTGTAGGGATTTGGCAATCAGTGTGAGAGTGCGCCGAGCATTTGTCTTTGGGTGATCTGATTTTGTTAGCGATCTCCTTTTCAACCTCGCGAACATCACACGTACCTTTGAGCAGGCCGAACAACTTCGGATTAAGAATAGCCGGACAGAAGAATCGCAAGAACAGGAACCCAGAGACACTGCTATACGACACTGTCTTCAGAAAGTTGCCATAGCGTTCCTCGGCGCAAGACCGGATATGCCGAAAGATAATCCGCAACTCTGGTGGACATTTGGCTGCAGAATTATAAATACACTTCCAGCATTCGGAAGTCCAGTTGATCAGTTTTCTCCAGTTCCGATCCAGATCATTCAGATTGTCCACGCGGTTCGGATCGACTTCGCAAATAGGATCCTTGTCAGCGATCTCCTTCAATTTGTCTCCCAGAGTCTCCTCCAAATACTCTTTTCCCAAACGTTTCATATGAAGGTCGAGGGATTTGGTCAGTAGAGTGTTTCCGCGAAACAAGAGGTTCGCTTCCACTGTGGCCGTCTTGCCTAAATCTCGAACCAGCAATTCCCTATCGAGTGGAGGGCCGAATTGAGTGCCTTCGCCAGAATCGTTGGAGCCTGCGCGGCGACTAAGTCGTGTCCGGGATGCAGGCGTTTCTCGGAAAGTTCCGTCGATTTCTTCTTCAATAAGACTCATGATCCACTCTCCAGCACAACTTGAGACTTGGAAGATGTTGAGCAGGTATTCGCTCAGTCGCTTCAGCTCGCCAGAAACCATTTGGGCAATCTGCAAAGTGAGACCATTGGAGAACCGATGAAGTAGCTCCGACAGTGGTTGATAATCGCGAGCCATGAGAATGACACTTTCATCCGTGGTGATACTCACCAATATTTCACCCACTTTCTGGCCATGCGTATTAAGAAGGGGCCACCACTTTTCGACCGCCTTGCCTGCTTCAAGGTCGTCCAAATAGATATCGATTTTGCCAACCTGGGTGTCAAACGTGAGACCAGTTTGACCACCACCGCCATCCCCAGAATTGATAGCATCATGAATACGTCTCTGTTCTTTCTGCATACTCCGCTCGTTTTGAGGGGGTGAGGGCGGCCTTTTCTTCAGCACAATAGATGCAACCGACAACACAGCCGGCAGATCCACGAACTCAAATTCTTCTCGCCAGAAAAGGCTCTCCTTCAAAGTCTTCATCATGGTTTTGCTCCTTGTTTCGCCGTCCAATAATACCTCTGCGTAGTAGGCTCCAGCATCCTTCTCTTTCTCCTTGCCATCTTCCTTTCGTTTCCTTTCGTCCTTGTCAGATCTTGACTTCTCTTGAAGATCAGCAGGAGTGATGGGCTGTGCCAGACGCGATTCGACGACTCGAATTGAAAGTGATCGCTCCATGCGGAACACATCTGCAACTGGTGGACTCTGTCCAGAAGACATGCTTCTGCCACTTAAACTACTTTCGTCGGATAAAATCTGTTTGGGACCATACAATTGGGGTATTGTGAACGCTCGCAACAAGACTAGCCAAACCTCATAAAGAACGCGGGACTCAAGAGATAAAAAGATCGGTCGTAGCAAAGGCTGAGGACTGGAAATCGACGTCGTCGCGGGCGAAACAGAAGAATATTGAGGGTAAATCGCAAGGCAAAAATCATTATCCAGAACTGAGGGATCCAGTCTCTGCACAGCGGAACGGCAGAGCTGTGAAAGCTGAACACAAGACACCATCGTGATGACGTCCTGCTCTGAGTACAATTTCAACTCGCCATTCTCCCGAAGTGTGCACGAGACCCGCCGCCATCTCCGCGACCCGAAACTTTGCACCCGCGACGGTTGTGGCTTCCCGCCCTTTGGCGTTCCCGCGTAACTATATGAAACGTTGGTATCCCAGAAGATCATTTTTCCAACTTTGATGATTGGCGAGTCTTTGAGAAGGGAGATTTCCGAGTGACGTCTGGAATCCGTGAGGCGTCTTTCTGACGGGGCCGAGCTGACGGGTTTGGCCATGCGATTGTGAATGCCTTTGGGCCGAATTGGTTGCCAACACAGCAAAGCTGCGAACCAAGAGTCGAACTCATCCTGGGAGTGTGGACGAAGGTGGATTTTCAGTTTCGAGTTTTGTGGGCCAATGTCCAGGTACGGCATGTGGGACTCCGCATCCCATTGCGGCTTGATGTTACAACCACGAAGGTCCGGGATGAGGGTTCGATAGTGTAGGTCCGGGCTGTTAGGTTCGTAGACAAGACTGCCAGCTTCGTCATTAATGCTACAGTACGAGATTGCCCACGGTGCAGTGCCTGATCTTCTAAAGGCCAGGGGCCCTTCCATCCTTCCGCGCGTGGATCTCATCAATGCGAGCATCTTCCGAGTATCTGTGGGAGGGACAGGAGCATCGTGCGATGTTTGCGATTGCCGGCCATTCGAACTGCTCGAGTTGGTGGCCGGATTTGATTCGATGTCTCGTGGCTGCGGCTTCGACGATAAACGGTGCCGACCGGTGTTCTCAGCTCGTTGACCAATAGTCCACGGTGGTGGAATTATTGCAGGATGGCCAATGGAGGCGACAGCATCCTCCACGGCATTAAAGTTGGCCGAGCTGATTGAGTGCCCTGAACCGATTCTATGCTTGCTCTTGCTGTATACGCCTGGCGGCGAAGTATCTCGATG
Organism: Venturia aucupariae; assembly: GCA_003693225.1. NCBI lineage: Eukaryota > Fungi > Ascomycota > Dothideomycetes > Venturiales > Venturiaceae > Venturia > Venturia aucupariae. Next base: position 32,528 of record QWZN01000052.1, on the reverse strand, counting down.
TCCACGCTCGTCAAGTGTCCTTGTTCTTGGGCGAGCCTGGTCCCTAATAATCATTCCGTGCCTATTCTCATTGTTCGATCCTGATCGCAAACGGTAGGTACCGGTGGTCCCCTGGCCAGGACTTTTTCGCACGCCCGACTTGGGGGACGTAGGTTGAGAAGTCTGCGTGCCTGGGATGAAGCGCTGTTCGAGCTCGTTCGCGCTGACGGCTTGACCTTCTGGAATTGACTCTGGGGTGACGGTTCGAATAGTGGTGCCATAGGGGTTTCGATAAGAATAGCCAACGTCCTCCCTGCTCTTAACCTTGTGGGGCTGAAACTCCGCGTCGTTGCTGTGTTTCCTCCTCGATCGGGGATTTGGCGTCGACTGACTCTGCTGGTGCTCCATAGCCGCTGTTTCCGTACTGCCAGTAACACTGAGGAGCCAAAGCTTCTCGACTTCGAGCAGTGTCCGCTCCTCGGGCTTCTTTCTAAACTCCAACGTGTCGGTCTGCTGGGCGTCGCTGGTTCCTGTCTACTCCTCTGTTGCAGTACAATTCCTGCCCAGCGCTGATACCTGCGGCCCCAACTCGTGGAATCGTCCACTTAGTCCCGTGTCAAAGTGTGGCGAGCGCAGTCAGGCTCGTCATCGGCCTGCATCTGAACGGTCGTGTGTATGTAGTTTCAAAATGGGCAGAGGATCGGAGGGATGTACGGGGCCGGCTTGAGGGACGGATCGTTGCGTGGATGTCTTGGTAGTTGATACTTGGTATTGCTCGATGTAGGGTCGTGTAGTCTGGAATGCAAATGGCTTATACACGACTCGCGTGCAGGTCGTTTGAAATTGGAGGCTGGAAAAGTATTCCGAGCAGCTACTCGTACACCTCAGCTCAAGCACAGCACAGTTTCGCTCGGAAGGAAAATGAAGGCACTTGGATAGCCCTACAACGAGGTTTCAGTCATTCAGTTGATTAGTGTCGACGGCCTTGTCCAGACCAATCACGGGTCGCCAGCTCGATGTATCAGATTCTCAAAAGTGGAACCCGATGCCCAGGAGCTCAGGAACACAAAGACGGCTTTGTTAATTTCTTTGTTTGCGCTTCAGCTCCGGTTCCTGAAGCGAGGCCAACAGCCATACCCGATCTCTCCTTTTCACTGCTTCAAATGATCCATGAGGTGTGGTGGCGCGAGCACCGCGGAATGAAAGGCTTCCATTTCTTCTCCACAATCCCTGCCCTCCTTCCAACTTGCCTGGCAATTCAAGTTCCCAAAGACCAATCCAAATGAAACAAGGCCATATGACCATCTCGCCAAACTCTGGCCATAGCTCCAGTCTCATTCATAGACAACATTGAAACCCAATTGCAAATCTTCCACTGGGCATTCCTCTCCCAGACACAATTCCGCATACATTAATAAAAACAATAGTATCTGTCTGAACGCATTGATTCCGCCAAAGACTACCCTAGCCTAGAAGGTCGGCCCTAGACGTCCTCTCCGATTTTCCATCGATTCACAAAGACCATGGCGCCGCATCACTGCGGCCTGTGGAACGGAGGCTGGTCAGCATGTGCGTCGTCCAGGCTCAGTGCGCTCAAGGCCCCCGAGGGACTTGATGGTCCGCGCGCATCGCTCAAATCACCACTTGCTGTCTTCCCAAGTGCCTGCCTCATTGTCTCAACCATAAGCTCCCCTCCCGTTGTTGGTGGAGGACTGTGTGTCGCATGCGAGTTCGGGCTTCCTGGAAGTCGAGACGCGATATCAAACCCCTTGATAGAAGGCGCTCCGCTTGTGGGAGGAGATGGTCCGAAGCCATGCGAAGAGGCTGGAGATCTCAGTGGAGATGGCGACCTGTTTGCTGTCGAAGCAAAACTCATCTGCATTTCCTTGTTGTGATCCACATGCTCAGATTGGACTACGTCTGCAAATGAGATAAAGCTCAGCCTCCGTATGTCCGCCGCATCGTGAGAAGCATAAGTTAAAGCTGCAGTTTCTGGCTCATGGAGTGTGCTATTGCTCAACCCGGCTTCATCGTACAGAGACGTTGGCGAGAGAGTCCCTGAGGCCGTGTCTGCATGCCCAGGAACCGTAGCTTCTGCAGGCTGATGTGCCTGTAAAGAGACAATCTCCACCTCATCCGGGTTCAATTCAGTATCCGTGATAGCAATTGACGATGCCTCGAGGACGGCTGGGATCCGGTCTTCAGTATGAATATGGTGGGGTATTTTTTGAGAGTATTCATCGGGGACAGGTTCTTCCTGCACATTGCGTTCGAATATAAGGGAGGATGCAGGCGAGTGTAGTCCTGGAGAAGCGGATCGGATTCGGCGGGTCGGAGAAGTGGCGTTCGAAAGAGGCGAGCCTGGTAATCGGCTGGTTTCTCGAGGTGGTGTTCTGGTCCCTGCAATGTCTGGTACTGGAACGGCTTTAGGCGCGCTGGCGATAGATGTCGCATTGTCTGGAGACAAGCCCTCTGATTTAACATCACCCTTTCCCTTGTCCTTCTTTTTCAGCAATCCAAACATCGAGCGAAGCTTCCCATCCTGCTTCTCTTGCTTGCCATCTGCCTCAATTTGACCAGTTTTGCGGTCAGCAAGCTGCGGTACAGCTTCCGTGCTAGAAACCGGATGTACCACCGTTGGAGTGGTGATATTGCCGCTCATTTGGAAGCTCTGCAAGCCTTTCAATGGTCAAGATCGTGAAGCTGGAGCTTGAAGGGAGCTCAAATGGTGGAGGCGGCAAGTAAAGTCGGGCTTTGGGAAGCCGGGGTGGGGCAAATCAGCGGTGCAATGATTTGAGCTGCTGTGAGGCACGATGTGTTTAGTTGTGTGGTCGGAATGTGTCTTGATGTCTGAAGTGTGGAGGGGGGATTTCTTCCTTGTGGTCACGCTGACAATAAAGCTGCCAGTCAGGCAGCCCTGACTTTAAATCCAAAGGTATGACGAACACACCAGAATACTATAGAGCCAATCAGCACAATACAACCTAATCGACCCCTTACTATTCTAGGAGGGGGAACCATTCTCAGGGACACCGCCCTATTTTGTGGAGAATTGATGAGCCACGTCTACGAGTCTCGGGGATCTCGTGCATGTGAATCGAGAGAAAAGCACACACGCGCATCAGTCCCGAGATCTTGCGACCAAGGGGATCCATCAATCGCCGGCATGATCCTTCGTGCTTGAAACGCATCATTTTGTCAATCTGCTCTACTGTGGTACTGTGTAGGGTACCGTGTGTCCGGGAAGATTGAACCTCAACATCCTATCTCACTCGTGAAAAAGCACAATTTCATATTAGCTATCAACAGATCCCGGATCCCAAATGATGATTGGTGTCTAATAACATGGTAAACGCGTTTTAAGCCACAAGAAGTTGAGTCGATCATACCTATCTCGACGGGTATCCAATATACATTTGACGAGTGACCATCGAAAGCCAAACCCTGATTACGCAGGAACAAGCTAGCAATGATGCTGGATAACGAAAGATCTTAGACTTCGACGAATTTAGTCATATCTACCAGCAAGAATCTTGATTCAAAATGAGCCAGATCATTCACGTTCATGTAGGCCATTGGCAGTTGAAAAGGCATCTAAATCTTGAACGTTTATTACTATCTTCAGTATAGAAGCTTCTACTTAGGAAGATCAAGGGAGAGTAGGTACTGCATTCGGTAAAAGAGCCAGATTCTTTCCGTTCAAGTTATACTTATATAGGAATCGAAATGTATGTTTTAAGAATCAAGGCCATGTCTCCTTGCTAACAACTATTTACATTTCATTCTCTTTTCTCAATACTCATTACACGTCACAGAAGTCCAAGACAGCGTTATTGTTGATATGTTCATAAAGCATGTACCACCATACTCGATGCTTGATTTGAGTATTCATACCAGAAAATGATAGTATACTCATTCCAGTCAAACATTTAGAGTCAGACAAGAGATGAGATGCGATAAAAGGGTCAATCGGAACTAGGTCTTATATCGATGCAGGCGACCAAAATCTGCACCCAATAACTTCGACCACTTGCCCCTGCACACCGTCTTGGTTCTACGTCTGCGTCAGGGGGATGTTCAGCTAACAAAGAACTTGGCAAGACCTCGAAAGAACCACCTGAAACACACCTCAAGCGACGCTACTTGAAACAGTGCCAAAAGCCGTTTTTTGTTTGCACACGTCGACATCCAATACCACTTTCCCCCTTTCTTAGCCACCGACTCTGAGCACGAGCAGTTTTTCTACAAAGTGCTAGGAATTCCACTCACAGGAATTCCTCACAGCATTGCTGTTGCTAGAAAGACGATCCAACTAAACCTCATACTGCTGAGTAGCACTGCCTCGGCTTAGCAAGGTCTTACATACGAGTCATTGATACCTAATGTTCACACTTCTTGTCGTGACATATGCATCCTTTTGCGTGAAAATTGTAGTTGTTGCTGCGGAAGAAAGCCGCGCTGGATGTTGGATGAAAGAACGCCCTGAAAGCCTCCGCGATCGGGTCGGTTTGATGCCGAAGCATCAAGAGCTCCCCGCCATTGCGGAAAGCATGAACGGTATAAGATGTGGGGAAGTCAGATCTTCATCATCAATAATAACACGGAGCTTGCAAGCACCTGCATGCTATATCCAGCTTTAACCACTTATTTTGTTCTTTGGAAACCTCCTTGACAAAGCGCAAACATATCGATTCGCAGAGGTTCTGCAGTTATGTCAAAGTGAGCGAGAGCAAAACAATCTAGATAGCCTACGACTTACCATTGCAGCCTTTATACGGCATCCTTTGCCTTTTTCGAATCTCTCTGGGAAGCTGGCATTACCCATTGCTTCGGTGAGCGATTGGCAATAACAAAAGGCCTAAGTGAGGAGACCAGACGCTCACTTCTCTACAGTCAACCTGGGCTCCGACCACCCTAGTATCATCGAAGCAATTGTCAAAGGTCAGAATGAGAAGAAAGGACAATTTCCGAGGATCATTACCTGTCCAAATGAGGTATGGTTTCTACCTGAAATGGATCAGGAACACCATGAAATGGGTCAGGAACACAGGACTGACATTTAGTCGCAGATGGTAGCAATGTCCATGGCAGATGGCTATGCTCGGTTCACTAATCAGCCTCAATGCGTTATAATCCACGTAGATGTCGGTACTCAGGGGCTGGGAGCAGCTGTACACAACGCATCATGCGGTCGAGCGCCTGTCCTCGTTTTCGCCGGTCTCTCGCCATACACTATCGAAGGAGAATATCGTGGCAGTCGTACAGAGTACATCCATTGGATACAGGATGTGCCCGATCAGAAACAGATTGTGGCACAGTACTGCAGATATACTGGGGAGATCAAGAGAGGAAAGAATGTCAAGCAATTAGTCAACCGAGCTCTGTCATTTGCCATGAGTGATCCTAAAGGCCCAGTGTATTTGTATGGTGCACGGGAGGCCATGGAAGAAGACATCGACCCATATAAGCTTGACCAACGTCTTTGGAACCCAGTTGAACCTACAGCACTTCCACAGAGCGGCATACAAAAGATTGCTGAGGCTTTGGTGAGTGCAAAAGAACCACTGATCATCACTGGTTACTCAGGCCGCAACCACGCTACACCGGGAGAGTTGGTAAAACTTGCAGACACGGTCAAGGGATTAAGGGTTTTAGATACAGGCGGGAGCGATATGTGCTTTCCAGCAGATCATCCGTGAGTACATGAAGTGTTGATTGTCTGGCCCGTATATGCTGATTATCTTCAGAGCATGGCTGAGCCTGCGTTACGGTGTGGAGGAGGCTATCAAAACGGCAGATGTCATTCTGGTGCTCGATTGCGACGTGCCTTGGATCAATACCCAGTGCAAGCCAAAAGCCGATGCCGAAATATATCATGTCGATGTCGACCCCCTGAAACAGCAAATGCCAGTATTCTACCTTAACGCCCTTGCTCGATACAAAGCAGACAGCTATCTGGCGGTCACACAACTGACTGCCTACATCAATTCTACGGAGCGGCTCAATACTAAGGTGAGGAGCAGTGAGTTTGTAGAGCGATGGACAAGACTACAAGATTCGTATAAGCAAAAATTACAGGCAATCTCAGACTTAGCGAAACCTGCTGACGATGGCACTTATGCTACTTCCTACCTCGTTAGCCGTGTTCGACATTTCTGTCCAGATGATACGGTGTGGGTAATCGAGGCTGTTACTCAAACTCCCTTTGTGGCGGATCAGTTGCAAGCCAAGTATCCTGGATCATGGCTGAATTGTGGAGGCGGTGGGCTTGGTTGGAGTGGTGGAGGTAAGTTGAGGTCCAAGTAGGACAGCTGAAACTCCTGGACTAACTTTTTGAAGCTGCTCTTGGCATCAAACTCGCTACTGACAAAGTGAGCGGAAAGAAATTTGTATGCCAGATAGTTGGAGATGGTACCTTCCTCTTCAGTGTTCCTGGCAGTGTCTACTGGATCGCAAGACGATACAATATCCCCATCTTGACGATCGTTTTGAACAACAAAGGTATGCCATTACATGCCATTTTTCTTTGCGTCACTAACAAGATTTAGGATGGAATGCTCCCAGAAAATCCATGTTGCTCGTACATCCAAATGGCGAAGGCTCCAAGGTGTCAAACGAGGAGCTCAACATCTCGTTCGCACCAACTCCAGACTATGCAGGCATAGCGAAAGCAGCTGCTGGAGGGGACCTGTATGCTGCCAGTGCAGACACAGCCGAAGAACTGGACAAGGTCCTTGCAGAAGCTGTGGAAAAGGTTCTCAGTGGAGTGCCGGCTGTCATCGATGCTCATTTGGAAGGTCCACAAGGAAAATATGATGGCAAGATCCAGCAGACTTCAATGCATCCTAGTCAGCAGGCTGTTTAGAGACTAGATGCCTGGCTGGAATGATCCATGATTATTGCATCTGAATCAAAGCATGCCAGTTTAGAGCGGCGGCACATTTGAATCTTGTACTGTGGTATATTCTCCAGCACTCTTTCATCTACCAACAGTCGGCTCAACGCGCGTCCTAGCACTGTAGCTCTAGTGATCCAGTGCCCTTTGTAGTGCGGTAAGTAAAAGATACCATTAGTTTCACGACAATCAAGTCAACATCAACATCGACATCGACATCGACATCGACAAATTCCCCGAAATTCAATTATGATGACTTGCCAGAGTTTAAAGGCTATCATTCTCTAACTACCTAGGGGGTTTGGACGGTGGGAAAGTCGGGCTAGGTGACGGCCGGGTCACCGTCGGATCATACCTAGTATTTCAGCAGCACAATTGCAGGTCGGGGGACGACGTCAGACCTACCTACCTAGGGTAAGAACTTCAAGTTCCCTGTGAAAGTTCTTTCCTCATGTTCACAAACTTCAAGCCACTGCAGGTGCCACCCGACACTCACTTGCAACACCAATCTACCTTCACTACACGCGCACACACTCTCTTTGCTCTTTTACTTGGCTCCACCGAAGAAAGTCATTGCCATGATGCTCTCCACACTCCTCATCTCCCTACTCGCCTCCATGGGCCTGGCACTGCCCACCATCGATCTCAATGCTCCAACCGTCAAGAATGCTGCCGTCCCCAGTCTCGACAATCAAAACAAGATCCAGTGGTGCAAGGACTCTGGCTTCCGAAATTGCCAACTACAGCGTTTCGATGTATGCCACCACTCTATTTCTCAAACTCCACTGACCCCAAGTGCAGGTGTCGGATTGTCATCCAGTTCTTTTCCCAGGTGAAGTCTCTGGCGTCATCGTCCCAGACGTCGACTTCAAGTCCGTCACAATCTGGGACTCAGACGACTGCGTCGGCCACAGCATCTCCCTCTGGGACAGCAACGGCAATCTGAACAACAAGCTGTTCGACAATCGTCCTCGTTCGTTCCAGATGTATCGAGTCCACTACGAGCGTGACTCCCACATCCAAGCCATGCCTCCAGTCACCGAACGCGACGTCCCCGTCCTTCCCTATCTCCACGAGCGCGACACCAACGATGTCGGCCCGGTCGCCGAGCTATCATGCATCCAAACGTGCAAAGACGTTTACCACAAGCGATTCTCGAACGACGAAGACTGGACCGGAGACAACTGTCACAACTTCTGCAGTTATAAGATGCAGGAGTGCGCGAACATTGGTAATCTCGACTGGCCCATGTCTGCAATCAACACCCGTCCGGTTTACAGCAATAACGGGCTGGCATCTCCCAACGGAGCAGTGATCCTGTTTGAAGACCCTGATTGCACCGGTGTCTCTACGGTCCTGTGGAAGCCTGAGGAAGATTTGACAGCCGTTGGCTTTAATGACCGAGCGAAGTCTTTTATGGTCATGCCGCCAGGGGTTTTGAAGCCAAAGCGGGGTGCAGATATTGGGTCTACACAAGTCTAGACATACCCATGAGCTGTTAAGGTCGTTCTGTTTGACGGAATTGGCTGCGAAAGACAAGTTGAGCAGGAGGGAGACGTCGTGAGGTCGGGGGATTTGAGAGCCTAGGGTCTATTTCACTTCGAAGATCCCGGTGCAACAAAATGACGGGCGACGAGCTTAAGATCTTTCAAGATATGCACACAAGAGCAATGTATACCTAGACCAGAGTAGAAACCTTACCCCAATTCCAGTCCGTCTCTTCCTTTCGCGCATGTCTAATTCTTGGGAGGCTTTGAACTATCTGACGGATCTTTCGTGGTTCCTTGTCTCAAGGCCCTCAGAACAGCCCCGTGTTACAGGTAAGTGACCGTCCTTTGTCTCCAGATGGTTGCTAGTATGCGGTGTCTTTAGTTCCGTGCCTCTCCCAGTGGTATCTCGAAATCGAAGGTGCCGTTGCATTTTGAGTCCTCTAATTGCCAGTGATGAGTTCCTAGCAATTCTCTAAGACGAGTTTAGCAGAACTTCGTCAATATCGAATCCGAGTTTAATATGCTCAACGAATGATAGGATGTCGTCGCGAGGGTGAGGGAATCGGCGACCCCACTATGCCACATCTTTCCCTCAGTCTACAGAGGGAAAAGAGAAAGCATCCCGTAGCAGCATTCTTTGCACTTATATGTTTTGGTAAAATCAATCATCACAAAACATCTATTGGCATCGATATGTGCTTGAGCGTGTCCATTCCCTCCCCTCAAAAAACATAGCAAGTATCGAAGAAGATCACTTTACCTCACTCCCTCCAATACCATACGCACCATCTGACCCAAAACCACTCATGAAGAACGACACTCATCCAAAACACAATCTGAAAACCAACCTTCCTAGTCTTATGACGAAATACATACTGCGCCCAAAGACCACCTGGCCATCCACCGAATAAATCCAAGAGATGAAGTAAGTTTTCACGGACGCGCCAGCCGGAGTTCGTCGCGCGGTATTTGTCGTAGCCATATATGGTGAAGGTGACGATGCTCATGATTGTGTATGTTAGGAGAGGGAGGATGTGGCCAAGTTCGAGGCATATTGTTGTGAGGCTGTAGAGGGGAGGGAGGAGGGAGATTAGGCCGAGGGTGAATAGCAGGGGCCATGGTTTTGAGCCGTCTCTTCTGATGGCTCGTGGATGGGTTGGAGGGGGACGGGTTCGTCGTTTGTTCCGGAAGGGAGTTGCCATGATGATGCTTTTGCATGGAAAACCGTCTTGGGCTGCTGAAGGGGAAAGTATGGCTGACTTTGGCGCTTTTCTTTACGGGTTATTAGCATTTGAGCAAGTCACGATTGGATCGCTATCTCTACTAGGTATCAGATTATGGTGGACGGAAGTTTCAGTCCTAATTTGAGGATTCAGTCCCTCATTCTACGATGATTGAGAGAATGGTCCAGTTGTGACTTTGATTGTGAAGAACGTACATGGTGCGAAGTAGTGGATAGCTGCAGCTGCAGCTGGGGATCGGTTCTGTGTGGGGTACCTTTTAGCTACTGCTACGTGTATCTAATTGGTCCGACTCTCATGTTATGAAAACAACACCAACAACAACCCCAGCCTCTCGAATTTCGTCATCTTCACGCCCGAGCTGCTCCATACCGCGCTTGAAGCTTTACTTTTGCAAACAATCTTTGGTCGCATTCTATTTGAACTCGAAATAAACATACCAGCCACATCATGACTTCGTGGCTTCAAAAGCAGCGCAAGGCCGACTTGAGGGAACTCGCGCAAGCTGCGAACGTGCAAGAGTAATGCGCTCCTCTGTCGCGTAATGTCAGCAAATATGCTAATCACAAGCTATAGCTGGGAAGAGCTGCTCAAGGACGATCTTGTCACTTCTATTAGCGAAGAGCTCTCCAACAACCCGTCTAATGCCTCGAATCCAATCTTTAGCGGATTTTACGCTCGCGGTGGATCACCCGCCAAAAGAGACCGTGGTATATCTGTTCCGTTGAAGGATGAGGGCGGCATGAGTGTGGCGCGTCGCCGCCGTACTGTGATGCGCACGAGTACGAAGGAAGAAGAGAGCTCGCCGTAAGTACATTTGTTTATACTATGCGCCAACCCGTCTGCGCGTCCAACACTAACAAGCGCATTGCTCAGTGTACCCGAAGATGCTCCAGGATCATCCACCGCACTCGCGACGCGTACTCCTCAAGCTGTTCGGCGTCTTGCTGAACGCGTACCGCTGCCCCCGTCCCCACAGGTCATAGCGAACATGATCAGCGACCAGGAACTTGTGGCCAGAAATAAGGTAAAGGCGCTTTGGGAGCGTTCAGGCACGACTGAAATCATTGAAGATATCCAAACCAAGGCAAGCACCGTGGTTGGCGTGGAGACTCTTGCCTTGGTTGTTGAGTTCTATGGCCTGGCGAAGGAAGTATTTCCTTGGGCATACGCGTTTCAATTTCCTGCAATTGAAGCAGTAGGAACAAAGCCCTTCGGCGTCTGGCTGCCAGATCTCTTCCTCCTTTTCACGACGTTTTTCTGGTCACCGACCGGCCTTTGGCTTGGAACTAGCTTGTTCCTTCCACTCTTTTTCGCGTATTTTTTCAACTTCACTTCGCAGATCAAGACTCCGCGGACACGAGCAGCAGCGGCTTCTGTGTACAAATACGATCCGTTGACGTTCAATGTTGTAAAGGCTTTGACAGCATGGCTGGTATACTCGCGAGGATTCCGTTTTGGAGGAATTCTGTCTGATGCAACTGTTTCACGCGTCAATGGCGCGTTCCCAGGCGGCTTCGGAGGTGTATTAATCGGCTCTGGTATCGGAGCTCTTGCCAGTATTTACGAGGCTATTTTACAGAAGCACTAGTCGTATAGAGCTGGGATAGCAGATTTTTTCGGATGGGATCGCAAGGAGGATGCTTTGGATTGGGGCTCGCACTGGTTTCTACTTTATGGATCACGCTTGGATCGATCGTACTTTGCTTCGGTGTGGAGTTGGTGGTTTGGAGCGGATCACTTAAACTAGCTTCAGCTTCTTGAAGGAGCGTTGGCGGCGTATCGGACAGAGACGCACTGCTGGTGATCCTTTGGACATTGCTTGGGTGCCAATGCTGTTACTACTTATTGAATTTACAATCTTTTTTCTCTCATGCTCGGATCGCTTTGCTTGGCAATTGTTTTTTATAGTTCGCCTCATATCGAGTTGTATGCAGTGGCCCTCTTTCTCGTAGCTGGAAGTTTGGTATCTTTCAACTGGACGATCTCGCTTGATTATAATACTGGCAATTCGTGATTGGTATTTCCCCTGATATTTACAATTATAGTAATCCTGAATTAGAGACGACTTGTAGAGAATTGACTGAGACGTTGACTTGCCCATCGAAAGCAGTAAAAGGTTTGCATCGACGATCCCGCTATGGAATTCCGACAGTGCAATCATCGAGTAGGAACCTATCTAATGTTTGGAGAAATTGTCAAAACAATGTTTCGAGGAATTGGTGCATCAGTTCCAGACAAACACAGAAATAATCGCTGTATTGACTCATAAAAGTTCGCCCCACCTGGCGAACATAGATTCAAAATCGCTGTGCACTTCGCGGTTGATACAACCCACCAACGACGCCTCAACCTTACTTCCAGCTAATCCTACCACCAAGTATCCCAGACAAGCGGCTATTTCCCTCACACACAAGGAACACACAACGCGCCTGTGAATAGACCGCTGCGGTCCCTACAACAACTCCCCACCGACCAAATAATCACAAATACCGCCACCATGTCGTTAACGAACTGTCGGTTCTACGAGGAGAAGTACCCGGAGATTGACAGCTTTGTCATGGTCAACGTCAAGCAGGTGGGCATACTTCAAAACGGGTGACAGAGAGAGGTTCTCACAGCACATATAGATTGCGGAAATGGGAGCATACGTTAAGCTGCTGGAATACGACAACATCGATGGCATGATCCTGCTCAGTGAACTGTCGCGAAGACGTATAAGAAGTATCCAGAAACTCATCCGAGTGGGAAGGAATGAAGTTGTCGTCGTGCTCAGAGTGGACAAAGAGAAGGGTGAGAACAACCAGGCACACGCTCAGAGCGTAATGGGAACTAATTTTTAAATTTCTTGCAGGCTATATCGATTTGTCGAAACGTCGTGTCTCCCCCGAGGATATCATCAAGTGCGAGGAGCGGTACAACAAATCCAAAATGGTCCACTCGATAATGCGTCACGTCGCTGAGAAGACGTCCACACCCATCAACGACCTCTACGAAACGATTGGATGGCCACTGAACAAGAAGTACGGCCACGCTATCGACGCCTTCAAACTCTCCATCACAAATCCAGATGTGTGGGCCGACATTAAATTCCCCAGCGATGTCGCAAAGGCCGAGCTCCAGAGCTATATCGGAAAGAGACTCACACCACAACCCACAAAAGTCCGAGCCGACGTCGAGGTGACATGTTTCGGATACGAGGGAATCGACGCTGTCAAAGAGGCGCTGCGGAAAGCTGAGGCAAAGAACACACCGGATAACATGGTCAAGGTCAAGCTTGTCAGTCCACCGCTATACGTTCTCACGAGTCAGTGCTTGGATAAGACGGTTGGATTGGAATCATTGGAAGAGTCGATCAAGGACATTGATGCGAGCATCAAGGCTGCTGGTGGAAGCTGTGTGGTCAAAATGGCACCAAAGGCTGTCACGGAATCTGATGATGCTGAATTGCAGGCTCTCATGGAGAAGAAGGAGAGGGAGAACTTGGAGGTCAGCGGTGATGAAGACGAGTCGGAGAGCGACGAGGGAGTTGCTGAGGCCTAAAAAGGAGCATTTGCTCGAGGAAGCACTATGGTGGTGCTAAAATGTGGGAATTCCATTTCCTGACTACGGGGGGTTCGGGTCGTGAAACACTCGATTTTCTTGTGGGCAATATGCCACAGCAGCTCGAACCGCGAGTTGTCAACTACTAGCATTGTTCTGCCGCTGTCACGTTCTCCATGGATGGTCAACGAGCACGTGTGCCGGTTGCTTCAGTTGATGGAACATGCGGGACCAGCTGAGGCCATGATCTATAGACGTGGTGCTACTGTAGAGACATAGCATAGCAGATATGTATGTTATGTACTACATAGTAGCAAATCACAAAAATAGAGTTTGCAACCGCATATGGTTTTTTGCGTAAATGGACATTGCAAACGCGATGACGCAGCGTGTAGCCCTGTGCCAAGTGAACGCCAGGTAGCTAGGCTTGTAGCTTGCTATCAAGTGGGGAAACCAGTGTCGAGCCTGTTTGGAATCGATGCTATTCCCCGTCCTCTGCCCTCTGAACTGTGAAGAGTTTTCCGAAGACCTACTCTCTCTCTCTCTCTCTCTCTCTCCCTGAACGGAACAGACAATTCAGTTCCAGTGAGTTCCAGTCGCAATCATGGTGCACTGGCGAAGCTTCTTCAAATGGGACAAAGACAGCAGGCATCACATCCACGATGAATTGGCGTCGCGTAAGATACCAGCCATTCTGTTCACCTTAAACTGATACCTCGAACTAACAAAGTAATAAACAGTACTTCCAACACGGCGCGACGATGTTCCTCCCTCAGCTCTGCCCTCGAGAGAAGTCACCAAGATAGCCCTGCGCCTCAAGTACCAAATCGAACAGGTCATTCCTTGCGAATTGGAAGAGGAGAAAATCACCATTGCGCATTCGCCTGTCATAACGGCTGCGGTCATCAAAGCTGCGAAAGAGGCAGGTGGGCAGGAGTATAAGGCCTGCGTCGTGTATTGCCTCCTCGTCGTGAAGAAATGGTTCAAGAGACAGGCTATACTGGAACTTTGGGACGCGGACATGCATGATGTGAGAGCCGTGGCTTGCGAAGTCATTGCTAAACAAATAATCGAAACGGAGGAAGACCAGGAGTACCTGATGCAGGATGTCTTGTTGAAGAGATATTCAATCTTGGTTGATGGCGAGGATACCATCCCTGCCAATGCAGTGGAAAAAGCAGTGGATCTTCATGCCTTGAGAGTTATTGGATCGTCGGGATATCAAAAGTGCATATCATACCTTTGGAGAGGCTGGTTGGTACAGGATGACGAGGACCCTTCACGATTTGTTGATTACAAGCAGAAGAACAACACGAGGTACTGGGACCATTTTGATCCAGACCGCATGAGGGTTCCATTCTACCAAAACATCGTACAGGTTCTGATCTCCATCATATATCTGGCATTGTTCACCGGCGCTATCAACACCATCAATCCTACTGGAGATCTCGATGCTATCGAGGGCTTGCTATACATCTTCACATTTGGCTTCCTTTGCGATGAGTTCTCAAAGATCTGGAAGGTTGGAAGGTACTATATCGGTTTCTGGAATGTTTTCAACTTCACGTTGTACAGTATCCTCACCACGTCTTTCGTGCTGAGGATGATTGCCCTTGGTCACCCTCTGGACACAAAGGATCGCCACCGATACAACGAGCTGTCCTACAACTTCCTTGCCTGCGCCGCGCCACTTTTCTGGGGACGTCTCTTGCTCTATCTCGATACCTTCCGCTTCTTCGGAGCGATGATGGTCGTTATGAAGGTCATGATGCGCGAGTCTGCCATATTCTTCATGCTTCTAATCGTTGTCTGCATTGGCTTCCTCCAGGCATTCATTGGTTTGGATCAAGTCGACAACAACTTGACCGCCGTCGGATTTGTTGTCAAGGCAATGGTCAACGCCATCATGACCAGTCCCGATTTCGATGGATTTGAGAATTTCGGAGTAAGTCTTGATAAATATGGCCAAACCATGCGCTAACGTTTGACAGCATCCCTTTGGACTGGTTCTCTATTACATCTATACCTTCGTTATCATGGTCGTCCTCCTCAACATCTTGGTGGCCCTTTACAACTCTGCCTACGAAGACATTACCGACAATGCGACCGACGAGTACATGGCTCTTTACGCCCAAAAGACCCTGCAATTTGTCCGCGCCCCTGACGAGAATGTGTTCATCGCACCTTTCAACCTCATAGAGATCTTCCTCCTCATCCTACCCTTCGAATGGTGGCTTCCCAGCCACATTTATGATCGTCTCAATGATTACGTGATGGGTGTCATCTACACGCCTCTCCTACTTGTGACAGCAGCTCTGGAAACAAGTGCTGCGCATAAAGTCAGAAGTAACGCGAGACGAGGAGCAGAGGACGACGATGTCATTGAGGAGTGGGAGCGCATGGAGATGGATGGCGAGATTGACTGGGAGGCAGATGGATGGGCGAAGACTGTGGAGAGGACAAAGCCGAATGTGGAGATTGATGGGGCGACTGCTGAGGTTAGAAAGTTGAGGGCCGAGATGAAGGAGTTGAGAGAGCTGTTGGAGACGGTGTTGAAGGAGAAGAAGAAGGGAGGTGAGACGAATGGGAAAGACTGAATAATTGGGTGACCAAGTGTCTTGGGAAATTCAGGATTCTGAGACCCTCTCGATAGCGCCTTGTATGTTTGTGTACTTTTTCCTATTGGACTCCTCTGGCGGATATGATGCTTCACTGATCAGCAATGTTAGCAGGCGGCACTTATTTGTACTGGCGGTATCGATTCAATCTTGCGAGTATGCTTGTAGCTATGACCTTGAATTCACACTGATGAAACGCTATAGCAATTGCTAGTGTTCAGTGATCCCATCGCTTTTCCTGGTCCTCTCCTACGCCTTGGCCTCCATTTCATACCTTGCATTTGATCCAGTACCCCTCGTAGTACAGCTAACATGCACACCTCCAAAATCGATATCGATACATAGCTCTGGCAAGCTCAATGAAAAAGTATTTACTAAGGATTTGATCGATATCTTTCTGGAGTCTGGCTGGGGGCTTGGAAACGAAGACTAAAGATACCTTCGATATCGAGGTTCCTAAGAGGGGATTTATTCATGCCAGCTATGCTCATCTACGTACAGTCAATGGCCCGGCCGCCGCTGGGAGGGGTACTAAATACATACTGCACACCTCGACAAAAGTGATGAAAAGACACATGCGGCACAGGTATCTAGTAATAACAAGCTTAAGCTCTTGCCATTCTTTGGTAAGACGAGACGAATATGCATCTCTGTTTCGCTCAAATAGGTACAAAAGGAAACATTTCCGACCCAGCAAGACGAAAACCCAAAAACCTATACAAAAAAGGGTACGTGAGTCTAATATCCAAAAGAATCGCGGCCTAATAATAGCAGAGAAAGCAGAAACGCCGACGACAGGCCTAAACTTCACCCATATCCCTGAGAGGAACATAGGCAGCCTCGTCTCCTCGTCTGCGTCTGAATAAGCTTCTTGCATTCGAGAGGCCATCCTTGGCCAAACCCAAAGCACTCGAAAAGAGTCCTTCACTTCTGATCTCATCGCCAGCTTGGGCGTTGGCAGGGTCAAGGACGGCAACAGTCATCCACTTGGGTTTCGACCACCACTTCAAAGCGAGGGAAGACATGACAACACTAACGCTAGAACAAGCCATTGCAGCACCGGCAGCCATAGGATGCAAATGGAAGCCCCAAGGGAGGAAGAATCCCATCGCAAATGGCAAGCCAATGATGTTGTATCCACAAGCCCAGAGCAAGTTCGCCTTGATGCGTCTGAAGATGGTTTGACTGAGGTGCAGAGATGCAGGTACGAGGAGAAGATCTTGTGCGTTCATGAGGACGATAGAGGCAGCTTCCATCGCAACATCTGTTCCACTTGACAGCGCAATTCCAATGGACGCCGTGGCTAAAGCAGGAGAGTCATTGATTCCATCTCCGATCATAGCACACAGTTCACCTGGTCCGCCTTCCGATTTTGCCAGCTGCATCTTCTCAATGATAGCCTTCTTATCTCCGGGCTTGCAGCTTGCGTGCACATTCTTAGCAGGAATACCAACGACCTGGGCAACGACCAGTGCAGGGGCAAGCGAATCACCTGTGACGATGCTTGATGAAATGCCCAGTCGCTTCAAAGCGAGAATGGTCGCGCGCGCAGAGTGTTTGATGGTGTCAGAGAGGTAGATCTTACCAGTGTAGGTATTATCGATGGCTGTATGAATGATTGTAGTCCCAGCGGATGGAAGCTTGTTAGGATGAGGTGTAGAAAGTGAGTCCGTCGACGCAGCGAAATCGTCTTCTTCAGCGCCCGCAGACTCAGGAAGAACGACGTTCTGACTGCGAAGAAATTCGAGATTGCCAATGAGAACACGATGACGTTGACGGTTTGGTGCAATGGCTGCTTCGACAGTGGCCTCGATACCTTTACCGACAACGGGTTCGAAATCACCAACACTGCCGTCAAGAGTGCCGTCAGGTCCGAGCCCGAGATGCTCCTTGGCTGCAAAGACAATGGCTTTGGCGATTGGGTGCTCACTGCCCATCTCTGCGAGTCCAATGAGTGTCCACCAGAGTCGTTGGAGCTTTTCTTCTCCGTTCCACTGGCCGAGTATCTCGGATTTCGAGACGCTCATTTTACCAATGGTAAGAGTGCCGGTCTTGTCGAAAACAACGTGCGTGATCTTGGTCGCTTTTTCAAGTGCATCGCCACCCTTGATCAAGATTCCTTTCTGGGCACCAATGCCAGTCCCGACCATGACGGCAGTTGGTGTGCTCAAGCCAAGCGCGCAAGGACAAGCAAACACAATGACGGAGATGCACAGTTTGACACACACCATGACCCGGCCACCGCTGGCTGCTGAAAGGAATATGGCAGGAGGGTTCGAGAGGACATGGCTGAGAACCATCCAGGACACAAAGGTGGCCAAGCCGAGGGTGATGATAATGGACACAAAATAGCCAGCGACCATGTCAGCAATGCGCTGAATAGGTGCTCGACTAGTCTGAGCCTCCTGAACCAGTCGCACAATCTGGCTGAGCTGCGTATCTCGACCTGCTCTGGTGATAATCATGTCTACGCGTCCTTCACCGTTTACTGTGCCGGCCATGAGGACGTGGCCCTTCTTCTTGAGAATCGGAATCGGCTCTCCGGTCACCATACTTTCGTTGATGTAGCTCTCTCCGCGAATGACTGTTCCATCTGCAGGAATTTTGTCGCCTGGTCGAAGAATGACAATATCGCCCACCTCAATAAGTTCGGTCGGAATGGTTCTTTCCTCAGAACCGTTCAAGGTGATGCTCTCCCGGCCTGCACCGGTTTTCTCGTCCACTGCATCCCATTGCTCAGATGCCTTTGCTGCAGCGATTGGATCGGTGTAGATGGTCGCCATCGAAGGTGCCAGAGACATGAGGTTCGAGAGCGCCTTGGACGTCTGTCCTTTCGCGCTGTTTTCCATGTACCGACCAAGACTGATGAATGTAATAAGCATACCACTGGTATCAAAAACAGTGCTTGGTCGCGTATGCGGTGGGGAAATAACAGAAACAACCATTGCAGCCACGCTGAAGAAAAACGCTGCCGATGTACCCAAAACCACGAGAACGTCCATGGTGGGTGAACCATGTTTCAAAGATTTGTATGCAGAAATGTAGAAGCGCTTTCCAATGCCAAACTGGACGGGTATCGTAAGAAGCAAACAAACGACATCGCCGAGCCAGATACTCATACCGAGATGTATGCTGCCGAAGTCGAGAATAGGGAAAAACATGGGAATGATCATGCTGATCAGGAACACTGGAAGGGCAAAAGAGGCCGAGACTCTAAAGGCCCGCCTCCATTCTTGAATCTCTTTGGTTTTGGCCAGGGACTCGAGCTGTGCGTTGTTGTCGTCCGAGTCGGCTACCAAAGCATTGTATCCCTTCTTTTCTATGAATTCAACAATGGTCCGTAGTCCAATGGTAGACTGCTTGTGTGAGATGGTTGTACGAGATGTGCTGAAATTAACATTTGCTGAAGATACCCCGGGAAGTGCTTTGAGGTCCGACTCCAAATCGCTTGCTGCTTCTTTGCTCCTGACACCGTAGATCTTCAGGTACGCTGTGACGGTCGATGTTGAGGATTGGGAGGTACCTTCGACTGAAGATACTATGCGCGCATCGAACCCTCGAGCCTCAACGATTTCAGCGATTTGAGCAGCTGTGATCTTTTCCGGGTCGTGAACAATGATCGCGCGTTCCGCAAGCAAGCTGATGTTAAATTGTACCAGACCATCCAACTCCTGGAAGCCCTCCTCCACAGCAGAGGTACACGCACCGCACGTCATGCCACCGATTGCTACGGTTGTCGTTAAAACATTGCGGCTTGACACGCTCTTTCTTCTGCCCTTGTGCCGTCTCTCGGGTTCCACGATCTTTGTATCCACAACGCTCGCGGTGAATCCGACATCCTCGATGAGTTCCGCTATCCGCTCGGGCGTCAACATAATCGAGTCGTGTTCCAGAATGGCGCGTTCGGAGAGAAGAGATATCGAGAAGGACTTGATTCCCGCGATGTTCTTAAAGGCCCCCTCGACTGCTGAAGTACACGCTCCACATGTCATGCCTCCCACCGACAATGTCGTTGTTGCCATATTTGTCGTCTCCTCCTGTTCCCCATCATCCAAAGCAAGCAGCTCAACGTCGGATTCGTCGGATGCAGACTGTGGTGTGTCCGAAGAAAGGATCTCGGCCTCAAAACCTCGATCTTCAATCATGTCTGCAATTGTCGCGGCGGATATCTTGATTGGGTCGTGCTGAATAACGGCGCGTTCCATGATCAAAGAGACGGTGACGTTTCCCACACCATCCACCTTTTCAAAGGCTGCCTCGACGGAAGATGTACAACTGCCGCAAGTCATGCCTCCGACCCTGAGTGTGGTTGTCGCCATGTGTGCGGTTATCGGCGCATTGCTGTTCTTCGCCATTTTGGTGGGCTTCTCTTTGTGGCCATCTAAGTTGGATAAGGGGGCGTAGGAAGGCGACATAATGGGCGCCGGAATATATCAAATCGGCCTGTTCAAGGCCGGCGGGGAGTTGCCAGGATTAGGATTGGTGTGGCGATGGCGACCACAATGGATGTTTGTTTAGACTGTTTGTATGTACAGGATTAGGAGGGGAGAGTAGGGCGAAGGCTTTATGGTAGGTGTTCAGTTGTAGACTAAGCGTAGTAGGTAGGTGAGCAATTTGGGATCCCAGCTGATCGGACTTTGTAAGAGCACAGCCAAGTAGTCGCGACCCCGGAGATCTGAATGGCGGTGGCGGACTAGCTAGATGAAAATAGATTGAGGAGCGCGGAAAAGAGTATAAAGCCGGGAAGAGGTGCGAGTGGAAGTAAGTAATCGCTTGAACCTGCGAGAGGACATCATGGCTTTATCGCTCCAAGAGAGTCTCTGGTTCTACTCGCTTCAGGAGTCTGTGGATGTGGATGCGATGGCGCCGACATTGATTTCGATACGCGTGTGAAACGGTTGCGCGCTTTTGTACTGGCTCGCGGTACAGGTACCAGCAAACATCGGAGACATCCAGCAGCACTCTGAAGCAGTGGATGGATCACGGACGGGGAGAATGGCGATATGCGCAACAGAAAGATGTCATGGATTTATATGAGGCCTTCTCTAGTTCTTTGCAAAGACTGCATCACCAATATGTATATGTACCCAGGAATGAGTCCTTGATTATATAACAATAATGATTCCTTGATTATATAATGATAATGATTTCTTGACCACGTATCAAGTCTAATAAGGTGATCAATCATGAAGTTCCCTTTGTTTTCTCCTCAAGTTTGGTTTCTAGGTACAACTAATCACGCTTGGTAATACAGGCTTGGTATAGATATATAGCATACAAACAAAATATATAATACAAGTAACCTTACTATCCTTAGGCGCCTATTTAGTTTTCGGATACTATAGTACGGTTCGCTAGTAGTAGACGGGAAGTAACTACTATATAGTAAGAGCCTAAGATAGACGTATTAGCTAATAGCCCACTTAATTATACTCGGACCGAAATAATAGCGACGCGATTTCCCTTTCGACGCGATTTCTTTACCTTTACTAGGGCTCGAGTCATTTAAGCGATCTTCTAGATCTACGGTTTATAATCTTAATCCGGCTTTTTTTAGTAGCTCGAATATAGGAGCTACTAACTTTATCTATATTATTAACTCTTAGTTATATATATCCTATATAACCGTTATACCCTAATACTTTAAATATATAATTACGTAGTCCTCCTTAACTTGACTAGGGCCTATAGTAGTAGCCTAGTTAATAAACCCTTTATAAACCCTTATTTTTTACTCTCGGTCCTATTGCTTCTAGCCCCTTTTAATCTCTAATAGAATACTATCCCGAGTAGAGTTTACGACTTTGTTTAGCTTTTGTTTAATCTTTAAGAATTGCGGTAGAAGTAAAGTAAGAAGATAGGACTTCTCTAACCCTATACTTAACTTTTTAGTAACGAGTTTATAGTTGGCCTTAAGATATCGATAATATTCTACTAAATCGGTATTCTTCTCTTATAGGTTCTATAGCTAACTACTATCGAGGTTATAAACTTAATATTATTTTATATTAGCGATTTAATTAAAGATAACGGGCTCTAATAGTACGATTAGAGACTCGAGTACTTTAGCGATCTCGAAGACTATATAGCGCTATAGGCGTTGTCTAATATCCCGTACGTCTATACCTAGGCCAACTGCGGAGACTATTATACGTATATCTTCTTAGGGCGCCCGATACTTAATAGTACGCGTAGTTACTAGTCCTAGGCTATTTATAAGGCCTCCTAGTATTTTATCGGCCTAGCCGTAGAGCTTTTAAAGATTTTGAATTATAGTATCAATATATAGGGTCAAATGTTGTAGGATTTCCTCCCTATCCTTTAGGCTACGTAAGGCTTCTAGTACGGATTCCAAAGACTTCTCGATCGGTTCCTTTCGTAGCGGTATTTGCGTGTAGTCTCGAGTCCTAAAAGGGAAATTAGAAAATCGAGCTTAAACGAGTCTTAATTAGAATATATTCTATAAGGATCTATAGAGATATTAAGTACCTAAGTGATTTTAGATCGGCTAATATAATACTATCTTGAAATCCATTGCGATTAAAGTCTTTACGTTGCGAAGGAATAGGGTTAATAGTGTTTTGAAGATTAAGGTATAAACCCTAGTACGTACTAGTAGTATACGGACGTTAACTAGCTAATCGGAGGCCTAACTATTCTATAACCGACCTATTAAGACTTTCGATCTAATTATTCTTATTCTATCCCTTCTAAACCTTTACTTACTCTATATAAGTACGTATTCTAGAATAATTAGTTTAATACTTCCCTTCCCTAACCGCCTCTACGAACCGCAATAGATTACTCGCTAAGAATACCCGAAATAGAGTAGCCCCCAACAATTGATCTAATAGCCTTTAAGAACGAGCTCTTGGACAACGAGGTTATAAATAAGATTACTAAACGATTAAGTACGTTTAAGCCTATAGAAATATAGGATAGTATTATACGACCGGGATTCTAGGGCGAAGAGTAGTATAACGAGTTCGATATAAAGAGCTAGAATTTTCTAGATAAGTTCTAGAGCGTGATTGATATAGTACGTAGGCGACCTAATATTACCAATTCAACTATATTTTGGCGCGATATACCTATACGAATACTAAAGTCGAAAAAAGGGCTAGAGCTCTAATTATACTAGAGTATCGCTCTAGCCGAATTAATCGATACGGAGCGTGAATATAATATAATAATCCTAGCGTACAAAGCCGGTAAGAACTTAGAGTATGAATACTACTAAGAGTAGACTCTAATACTAACCTCTACTAGGTCTAGGGAAAATAGTAACTTTAATCGCACTTATCGTTTCTACTATTGACGACTTAAAGGCCCCGATATTAATCGTAGTACCGACAAGTCTTTAAGACGAATAGCGTTAGGTATTAGATAACTAGGTAGGACTAGACAACGACGAATCCTTACTAAAGCTCAATATTAAAGAGTATCTACTCGAAGACTCTAAGGAGCGACTCGTTCTTAATAGACTACTTGGCTACGAGGCCGTACTAACTACTTACGATATCTTAGTTACGTAGTATAGGCGCTATAAAGCCGCGTGGAAAACAATTGAAGACCGGAGGACTAGTAGTACCTTTCCGATCGTTAGAGGGTTATTCCCTTTACTTACTATAAAATTCGCTAGAGTCGTAACAGACGAAGTAGATCGTATACGAAACCCGGGTAAACTTCTAGATACCCTTTGCGCTGTAAACGCCCCAATTCGGAATATAACAACTAGTAAGTCTTTTACTTAGCTACTAATAAATCGAGAAGAGTCTATATCTACTAACCTACCTTCTAGGGACGCTAGGCTTTATTAATAATAAATACCTAGATTTATCCTCTAGCTTCCGCTTTCTACAATACGAACCCTTTAACAATTTGGCTACGTTTAGGTAATATTTTGTTTTATACGTCAAAATTTCTTTTTACTTCCTAAAGTAGAAGAGAGAATTAATTCGGTAGTTACTAACTCCTAGGCCTAGGAAGAAACCAAAAGAGAAAGAAGCTATAAAGTCCCGGTCGGGAGGCGAGGATATACTCGATATCGTACGAAATAACTTCCTATATTTGCTTTAACGTCGTATATCGTCTAATAGAAGCAAGGCTAATACGATCGACGGAAAGCCCTTCTTTACTATCGAGGTAATCGAGTATTACTACGAATTTGTCCTACTAACTATAGAGTAACAAACGTTTCAACTCTATATAGCGAATTTATAGAAGATAACTATACCAGGCGTCCTAAACAATCCTATTCCCGGTAAAAACGATCCGATATTTATAAAACTCTAGAGAGCGAGACGTACCGTATTCTATCCTCTAATAGCTCGAGTCTTCCGTGGCCGTGTCGAAGACAAGGCATTGGGTAACGATTAGATAGATAGCGATAATAACAAAGACTACGTTCCTCCATGTCCCGATAAGATAGAAAAGCCCACGCTAAAGCAATATCTAAAGGATTATAAGGGTTTATATAGATTAGCTAAATATAATAAGGTTATAGAAATTGTACTAGCTTATCTAGCAGATCTCGATAATAATAGCGCTATGATTATATACTCCTACTATAAAGACGTATTGAAATTTATAGTAATAGTATTACAGAAAATAGACCTAGTAATACCTTTTAGTACCTTGATAGGAAATATCCAAGATGCCGAGCGTAAATCGACTCTAGGTATACTTAATCGAGGAGAGTATAAGGTACTCCTAATAATGGTCTAGACGGTAAGTATTAGTCTAGTAGTAAGATAGTCGATTCGCGAGCTAATACTACTCTAGGGAGGAATAGGTTACAATCTATAGGCTGCCAATAGGATAGTATTTACTAAACCTAGTTACAATCCTATACTTGAGTACCAATGCGAGTATAGGATCTCTAGAATTGGCTAGAAACATACTCTACACGTCTATAGAATATACGCCAAAGATTCTATAGAAGACAGGTTGAGAAAGATTCTAGACGAAAAACGTACGAAAGCTCAAGGTTGTATTATACTACTTCGATACTCTAGTAAAGTTAGCTATCTTGCTCTAAATCCGGATATATTTATAGGTAGGAAGATCGTTCCTAAAGCGCGTACGTATATAGATTATATATATAATATAGGTAAGAGTAAACTATCAAAAGCGGTAAGCAATAACTAATTTCAAAAGATAAATATAGTTACTAACTCGTACTATTAGATTCAGGTTATATTCTATCCAGGAGGTTAAGGATATTAAATATAATAGCGAGGTCGTCTCGTTCTTAATTTAGTAGATAAAGATATTACTAGTATTAGTAGCTTAATACTAGGCGACTATCTCCAAAATCTCGGTGAAGCAAGGTGTCCAAGCTAACGTATAGCGGGTAGCCTAATATCTTTACAAATAGCGAATAGACTTACCTATCTATAAAATTAAAATCTATGAACCTGACCCGATCTTATTACTCTACTAGTTACTTCTCTATAGTTACTTCTCTATCTCTATCTCTATCACTTCTACCGATTGACGCGAACCTATATTAGTATCTATAAACTCTTACTATATACTTAGGCCCTCCTCTACTCTAGGATTTCAAGATGACGGAACTCACGGAACCTATTAAATACAAGTTGAAGAGCGCCAATAAATCAAAAGTTTTTAATATCGAGACTAAATACGCTAACGATTACCTACTCGTAGAAAAAGATAGCTGCCTACGCGTCGGTAAAAAAGTTGAGGGCGTAAAAGGCATCGGAGAATACGTATAGATAAAGCCCGCTAATACAAAATTAAAATTCGACTTCTAGACCGGTAATAACCTACGAGATTCACGTAACGGAACTAAATATATTAAACTCGTAGATAGGTAATAAGAGTAAACGAGCTTTAGGTAACGGAACCAAATATATTAGACTCGTAAATATTAAAGAGTTTGATAATTTCTTCGACTAGTACGACGCTCGCCCTACAATCGTTAAGTATATAGTAGTATAGATCTAGATACGCTTCTACAATTCGGGCAGACCAATTACTAGCCGTATTATAATCGCTCCTCCTACGTAGAGAAGCGTCCCTCCTACGAACGAAATTACTATTCGAGACTTCGAGAACCTAGGATTCATTTAGGTTATTTCTTACCTATAGGAAAGTCTCATCAATATATTAAAGAAGAAAAAGAAGTTTATAAGAGTAGTTAAGGAGAAGCTAATCCTAGGTATTTTAGCGCGTATCTATCTCGAGTCCCGCTATCGAAAGATAGATCTATAGCGAACAATAGCTTAGAATAACTTTCTATTTAAGGTTTACCTAGTAGACTTCGGCAAACCTCGAGCGAGTAAAGAAGAAGGTTCTAAAGGAGGAAAGATAGATAAAGAAGAGAAGAAGAAGAGAGAGGAGAAGAAAAAGGAGAAGGAGAAAGAGAAGAAGAAGGAGAAGAAGAAGGAGAAGAAGAGGGAGAAGAAGAGAGAGAAGAAGGAGAAGGTAGATAAGGTCGTAAAGAAGGCCGAGGTAGATAAGATTATAAGAAAGGCTAAGGTAGATAAGATTATAAAGAAGGCCGAGGTAGATAAGATCGTAAGAAAGGCCAAGGTAGATAAGATCGTAAGAAAGGCTAAGACAGATAAGATCGTAAAAAAGAGAGGAGGGGGGGCTATATCCTTACCAACTTCTAAACGACTAAAGGAGTCTAAAGAGCGACGCGATAGAATAATAGCGCTCTTAAACTAAAAAAGACTTTACTACTTTGGTAAATTGAACGGAGCCCGGAATTATATTTACTACAAGAGATAGCAGTCGGTACGAGATTGGTCTATAAGATAGAGGATAGAAATCGGAGCCTAATTAGTATATTCAAGAGTAGTCTTTAGATCGTAGAGAAATTGGACGAGATATAGATAGCGGATCGAGGACGAGCGGCTAGTCTACTTTTATATATAGGAATAAATAAATTCCGAGGTATTTATAGAGAGTAGATATAACTTTTATACTACGAAAGATAATATTACTTTAATAAGAAGCGAAGTCTAAACTACTATTTCTAGTCAACTATATAGCCTTGCGTTTATATAACCTTACTAGGGGAGAATAAGCGTAGTCAAAGTAATTCTACAATTTTGTCTCTAGTTACTTAGACTTAACCAAGCACTTCTTATAGACTATATTTGTTTGGTAGTACCTATATACTTTATACTTGTAACGTAGTATTACCGACTACTTATATCTCTTATATATAAGTCGACCTGCCCGAGCCTATAATATTAATAAGTATAAGCAAATATATATATAAGAAAATAAAGTAGAGGAGAAAGTTACTATAGTACGACGTTCGAGATCTAAGTCCTTATTATCTACTAGTCGCTTTTCGGTTCTACTGCCTATAGGCTTGGTACTAGAGTTATTAGTAGTAGAAGACGAGCGGATAGTAGCTTCTAGGGGCTTAGGTAGCGGACTTTCGCCGTAGTTAAGATCTTTACCTTTATCGTTATTATCTACCTATAATGTTAGATTAGGTATATATATATATATAAGTATCTAAGACTTACTAGGTACGGTAGGATTAGCTAGATATTCGGTAAAATAGTCGTTCGTTTTCTTATATAAACGCTCGGGTCGACGACGTATTGCGGATCTAGATAGCGTAAGCTTAGATTCGATTACCGTTGGTTTAGGCTCTAGAGTAAGAAGAATAGAAGGTTTGATATAAATTATATTAGGTTTAGAAGTAGCCGTAGGAGTTGACTCGTTGCGACTAGGGGTTAGAGGGTTAAGAGGATAAATTATATTAGGTTTAGAAGTAGCCGCAGGAGTTGACTCGTTGCGACTAGGGGTTGGAGGGTTAAGAGGATGAATTATATTAGGTTTAGAAGTAGCCGCAGGAGTTAACTCGTTGCGACTAGGGGTTGGAGGGTTAAGAGGATAAATTATATTAGGTTTAGAAGTAGCCGTAGGAGTTAATTTGTTATAACTAGGGGTTAGAGGGTTAAGAGGATACTTACGACCTAGTAAAGATAGTTAACCCTAAGAAGATAAGATATTAAAGAGAAGACGTACCTTTAAGTACTCGAACTCTTCGACTTCTCTAGAGGACGTTTATAACTCTATAGTAGACGTTATTTATAAAATCTCCGCGGCGACCTCGATATATTAGAAAGGGAAACTTAATAGCCTTAATAAATATTTTAATAGCGCTTCGAAGGGTATTGTTGGTCGGGAATTCGACTAGTTACGTTAACGATAAAAATAATAGGGAGACTTCCGTAGCCCTATCTAGGACTGCCGTTGACTCTAGCCGTTCGGAAATATCGCGTATAACTTGTAGGAGTACTACAGCGTTAAGGGCTCTCGTAGTAGGAGATATTTCAATTGAGTAAAGAGATAGTTATAGATTAGTATAAGCTATCGATAAAATCCGATACGGATCTCGTATATCGTTATAATTGGCTCGACCTTTAGTAATCCAAAAACGGAAGCGACGTCTTACCTTCTATAAACGAAAGTTACGAGCCTATATACTATACTAACCCAACTCCCTAACTCCCTAACTCCTTAACTCTTTAACTCTTTAACTCTTCAACTCTTTAACTCTTTAACTCTTTAACTCTTTAACTCTTTAACTCTTTAACTCTTTAACTCTTTAACTCTTTAACTCTTTAACTCTTTAACTCTTCAACTCCTTAACTCCTAATACTAAGCCAACCCTCTACCAGTAGCCTTTTGTCTAATAACGATTTGCTATTCGGTACGGTCTTTATACTACCCTCTAGTCAGAGTAAACGGATCTATTTAAATCGCTACCAACCTTTATCGTCTTCGTTATATTCCTCAACTCCTTAACTCCTTAACTCCTTAACTCCTTAACTCCTTAACTCCTTAACTTCTTAACTCCTTAACTCCTTAACTCCTCAACTCCTAATACTAAGCCAACCCTCTACTAGCAGCCTTTTATCTAATGACGATTTGCTATTCGGTACGGTCTTTATACTACCCTCTAGTTAGAGTGAACGGATCTATTCAAATCGCTAATAACCTTTATCGTCTTCGTTATATTCCTTACCTCGCTAATCTTATTAACGCCTTCAACTCTTTAACCGTCAAACCCTTAACTCTCGAAGCTAAACCAACCCTCGGCTAGTAGCCTTTTATCTAATAATAATTTACTATTTGGTACGGTCTTTAAACTACCCTCTAGTTAGCGATAGATATACTTTACGCTTGCTGCCCGGAGCTAAGCCTTTACTCCACTTCTCTCTAGTTAGGGGCGGAGAATATATAGCTTAGTAAGTCTACTAGTCCCTCTTTACTCTACTTAGCTTAGCTTGCTAACTATACGGTACCTCTAGTACTACTACTACTTATCTTCAATATATAGTTAGTATCTATAACCAACGTTACTACTACTTACCTCTAACGTTACTACCGCTACTAGTTTACTACTAGTTTATCTATACGTCTCGTTCCTATAGCTTTTGTATTCCGTATAGCCATCTTGCTAATCCGGTATAGAAACTTCGCTACCGTTAAGAGACGCTCGCTTTTAACTCTCTCTATCTTACCTCCCTATCCTCTACCTCGAGCCTATACTAACTATTTTTTGATAGAAATATAGACAAGTTGGCAAAGAACTAGGTGACTCCAAATAATCAATATCGCTCTATTAGTATTCTATAGGTAATACTATCTCCTAGGAGTATACGCTATTATTGGTTGTCAAGACCTCTACTACTTTACGGAGTAATATTAACAAAGTAGCTAGTACTTTAGGTAAATCGTTGGTTCGCTACGGCCGGTATTAAGGATTATATAGGCCAACCCGCGTAGGCTTATCGTCGTATAATAGTATACCCGTTCTAGTACTGTACCTTACTATACAATTGTATAGCTAAAAATATCCCTTTTGCTTAGTCTGAGCCGATTTAGCCTTAAGGGTTATATCCGTAATAACTTCAGCCGCGTAGTCTAGAAAGACGACGTCGCTATAGTTAGTTTTCTATAGGAGTTTCTCAGTCTGAGATCTTCCTTTTGGTTCGCTATCCCAAGTTAGTTTTCTATCCTAAGTTGGTTTTCTATAGGAGTTTCTCAGTCTAAGATCTTCCTTTTGGTTCGCTGTCCCAAGTTGGTTTTCTATCCCAAGTTGGTTTTCTATCCTAAGTTAGTTTTCTATAGGAGTTTCTTAGTCTAAGATCTTCCTTTTGGTTCGCTGTCCTAAGTTGGTTTTCTATCCCAAGTTAGTTTTCTATAGGAGTTTCTCAGTCTGAGATCTTCCTTTTGGTTCG
Organism: Venturia aucupariae; assembly: GCA_003693225.1. Classification (NCBI taxonomy): domain Eukaryota; kingdom Fungi; phylum Ascomycota; class Dothideomycetes; order Venturiales; family Venturiaceae; genus Venturia; species Venturia aucupariae. The sequence goes on along the minus strand of QWZN01000052.1, from coordinate 2,519 downwards.
CTATCCTAAGTTGGTTTTCTATAGGAGTTTCTTAGTCTGAGATCTCCTTTTGGTTCGCTATCCCAAGTTAGTTTTCTATAGGAGTTTCTCAGTCTAAGATCTCCTTTTAGTTCGCCATCCCAAGTTGGTTTTCTATAGGAGTTTCTTAGTCTAAGATCTTCCTTTTAGTTCGCTATCCTAAGTTGGTTTTCTGTAGGAGTTTCTTAGTCTAAGATCTCCTTTTAGTTCTATAATAATTATAAAGAAGTGTGAGAATAGATTTATATCAAAGATAATCTCTGCCTATTCCTCCCTTGCGAGGAACCTACGACCTATATCTATAGGTTATATAATAAATAATTACCTAACCTATTCCTAATCTTCTTCCTTAGAGGAATTATCCTAAACCTTATTATAATTACCTCCTCCCCTAGGAGGGCGTCCTCGCACTAGAGGCGACTATAAATAGTATATAGGTAGGCTAGTACGCACGTGCGTTGTCTAGACCCTAGGCTATAAATTCTAGAGAAAATTAAAACTCTAAAATTTCCTAGGATTTTTTAAATCCTAGGATCCATCGTGACCCCGAAGTTAATACTACGCGTCGTAATATAATAATATATATACCGCGTACGCGCTACTATAGAATCTTATAGAAGAATTCCTAGAATTAAAACAAAGTTGTCTACTTTTGTTGGTATATCTCTACTAGATCCTATTAGGTATATAGGTGTGAATTGACGTCAATGAAAAGACAAGACAATAAAGGAAAAGATAAAGAAAGGACTAGTTGTTGGTATAGTATATTCTAATTAATTGATAACCTGTAAGAGAGCTTGTAGGTTATAACTATATCCTATCCCTATACTATGACTACTATGTTGTATTAGGTAAAGTTAGTAGGTAGGAGTATCCCTAACCTAAGAGCAGTACCCAACCTCTATCTATATATATTACTATATAGGATAATATTATCCAAATACTGGCAACTCTTCTTTTATAAAAGGAAAACGAGGTAAAGACTGTAGGGTAGAAAGAAACAAATATAACTCTAAAATCTCAAGTACTAATATCCTAAACCTAATCCAGTATTCAAAAATTAAAAGTAGGGAATCTAGGTGAATCGAAAGCTATATAAATCGTATACGCAGGTGAACTTATAGTACTTAGAAGTGTCGAAATCCTATCCGAAACTATCTATATTAAACTAAGATCTGATATAGTGCAAATCGAAAATTCTAAAATAACTATGGCCAAAATGACGCCCACGCTCGGGTAGTAGTAGTTAAACGGGTAACTAAGGCCTGAATTGCGGAGCCTAGGCATCTATAGACTAATAGGAAGCTCAAGTTAATAACTTTTATCATATAACCTATTTCCTATTAGTGGATATTACTAGCTGGTAATACTATAAAGTAACTAGGCTAGGCTACTATTTAGCACTTAAGCTTCATCTTTTATAGTTAAATTTACTATCCTTAAAATAATTAATATCTACTTCCTTCTCTTCTCTTTCCTAGCTCTTGGAAAATCCCTTTAACTTAAACTAAATCCAGCATTTATTAAACCTTCTCTATTCTAAATCTAATCAGCTGGAAAACTCACTCTCTATATATTAAAGGTAGTTTAACCCTATACGCAAGTGAGATTCTAGTTATTAGACTAATAAAATACAGATAGTAAAAGGTAGTAGAGAAATCTCTTAAGAGACTAACTCTTAGTCTTCCTTAAGTAATATTCCTACTAAAGAGGCTTCTAAGATACTAGTAACTTCACTTATAAGCTCATATCACTAGCATTACTAATCTAGAAATGTAGAAGCGCAATCTGAGATTATCTAGGGTATCTAGGGTAGCTGGATCTAATAATAGTAAAGAGTAAGAAATTCCTAACCAAATTCCCTTAACATTTTTATTATTCTAAAGATAGTAAGCTAACTTACGCAATCTATTTAGTCAATTCTTTGACTTCCCTAATAAAGAATCTCTACTTAGAACTCTAGACAAATCTAATAGCTCTATAGGACAAGATAATGTGGATATAAACTAGACTATCTTTATAATTCAAGAGTAGGTCCTTAGAATTCGGTCGCAACCTCGTTTGCAGCAACTTCTGGGTCTTTTCTATAGTAAACCTAAGAGCTTGGGAAACATGAGGGAATTATACTTAGTGTTTAACTATTTAGTAAGAAGTAATAGAGGTAGAAACCTTCTATCTCTATCTATACTAGACATTGTCGATACTAGTTACGACCTAGAAGAATCGCCAAACTAGCCTATAGAAGAAGCTGGATGGATAAATAGCTTAGGTTTAACTTCCTAGAGAGAAGATAGTAAACTTATACCATTCTAGAGTAGTGTGACTAGATTCTATAATAACTATATAGGAGCTATCTTTACTTAGATAGCTGGAGGATTTATAAGAGTAGTTACATACTGCACTAACTATTCTAGTAATAGAAGTAGGCCATTTCGAGTCTACAAAGTAGCTATTCTAGTAGCTAGTAGAGCTTAAGCTAGAGAAAAGTAGAATAGTAGCTA